>JASVEL010012008.1:0-144008 GCA_032618575.1 Nicotiana noctiflora | reverse complement strand
CCATTTGGTAGTGATTTGGATTTGAATACCTTGTGACAGAAGCTTATTACAGAGTTACCAATGATATGCCAATACTTTTGATAAAAAAATTAGATGAATGTCATCCGGGCTAGGAGCCTGAGGGTTTAAAAGAAAATATAGCTTTAGTAATTTCCGAATTGTTTAAAGGATTATCAAGGCTACTTATGTCTACTTTATTAAGAACACAGGCATCACCTATGCTAATATTGTTAGGGGAGGAAATTTTAGAAGTCATAAAGGCATCCCTAAAGAAGGATATGGTATGGGTTAGAATTTATTTTTTATCCGAGATACAGTCCTCGTTATCAAAAGTGAGGTACATAATTGAATTACGTCATTTGAGATAAGAGGCCATAATATGAAAGAACTTGGTATTAGACTCATCCTCGTTGAGCCAATTTATTCTAGATCATAGTTTCCAGAATTCATATTCCACTTTTAAAATAAATTTATATTTTTGTTGTAATTTTAACTCTAGATCTTGCAAGAAATAGATTGCATGGTAATTAGGAAAAGATTGGATTCCACTTAGCCTAGCAAGAATTATTCTTTTCTTTTTGAAAATGTCACCAAAAGTTTTATTTTTTCAAATGATAACCTTATCTCTAAAAAATTTTTGGGCACCAATAAGGTTATTATTAGTCCAATAATATTTCACTAAATTAATAAAGTCGGATGTCTACACCAAATAATTTCTAAATGAAATGTACTAAAATGACACTTTTTACGGGAGAAATTGAGTAACAAGGGGTTATGATTAGAATGAGTTTTAGGAAGGTGGATCACCACTGCTTTAGGATATAGGGATAAATAATCCTTGTTAACAAAAATCTATCTAATCTCTCTCTAATTAAATCCTTAGATTTCTTCCTATGATTAGACCAATTATACTTTGATCCTTTATACCCCAGTCTAATAAGTGGCAATTATTTATGCTATTCCAAATAGAGTTGCAATGCCTGCAGTTAATTGGGTTACCTCTCAGCTTATCATTTGTACTAAGGACATCGTTACCCCCCCCCCCCCCCCCCCCCAAACCCCCCAATAACCAAGGGCCCTTGTAACTAGTACTAATATTCTATATATTATTCCATAATTCCCGTATTTTGTCAGTCTTAGTGTTTTTTTCGTAATTGAAAATTCGAGGTTGATATATATATATATATATATATATATATATATATATATATATATATATATATATATATATATATATATATATATATATATGTGATTTTGCTATAAAGCATATTTTATCTAATGATAAGGTTATTGATCAACAAAGAAAAATAAAAATTCTTAAGAGATGAGATCAATTTAGAAGCCCGTATTTACTAGTTTAAAATATGTGCTAGCATAGAGAGAAGAAAAAAGCTAAGAGGGATGAGAGGGGATTACCTCAATAGTTGCATGAATTTCCTGATTTCTCCTAATAAAATTATGAACCTTAACAACACTAGAATCCTATAAGATCGCCATGCCTCCAGATTGACCATCACTTGGAACTTCAATCATCTAAGAGAAGGCAAAGTATGACCTATGTGTATCTATCATTTCTCTAAAGTTAATCCTGAAGTTCTTATTGTTTCCTCCACGGGTGTTCTATATTATAATATTTGTAGGCATAAACATCATTTCATGGTTGTCTGTTGGACCATTGTCCATCTGAGCTTGCAGCACTGGGTTCCACCTTAGTAAGGGTACTAAAATCATTGCATGGTTCTCGCACTGTAGGATCCTGAGGGGGCCTCATAACCATTGAGCATTTGTAAAGTGCTGAAAGGTAACTGAGCACATATCTCTTCTCTAGTAGATCCCTGAAAATATTTTTACCTCGTTGAGACTTAAAAATTCTAGGACTGGTCTAGATTTATCTCCTCTTCTTCCTTCATATGAACATTTACTGGTTTTGGTGCATTGGGAGGGGGTTGGGCATATGGATCTTGATGTGGTATTGGTGGTGGAATAGGTTGTAGCATTTGTAGTGGGACATTTGGTGATTTTGTTGTTGAGCCGAATTTGTATAGGGAGGGACTTGCATGTGGAGATTTGTTGATCTTGTGCATTGTCCACTGGGAGGGACTAGAGCATGAAGATGGGGTTCATGTTTGTGATTTCCCTTGGCGGGAAAGCATGGAAGTTCCACCAGGACATAGTGATTTTGGATAGGACTGAAATGGGGTGGTAAGCTCCACTGATTTCTCATGGCTTGAGCTTGACTTAAGTTCATTGAAGGAGCAAGAAGATGAAAGTTGTTGTTCATCCACATATGGTTGAGGTAGTTTTTCATCGCCATATGCATTCCCTCTGACACTAGTTGGGCTAATCACTGCCACTTAGCCATCCAATACCATATCGAGTGTTATTGCATTCTCCATTAGTGCTTTTTCCACCCATGAGAGAGGTTGATGATCTTAGGGTAGTGGGGGTTGAATGAAGAATATTTGGTTGTTTGATTAGGTGTTTGGGGGAAGAGGTGGATTCGACATGTTTAGAGCACGTTGGTGTATCAATATTTGGACTAGGCGAAACCTCCTTCTCTGTGGGGTTGGGATCCTTGGAATTTTTAAAAGAGTATTGGTGGATTATATTTTGGGAGTGTATTAGATTTTCTTCGACTGGTATTGAGCTCACTGATAGAGTAAGGTAGCTAACTATAGTAGGATCTATTTGCATATCTTTGTAGTTACTTGGAGGAGTGGGATTTAAAAGATTTTGGTTAGATTGTGTAGTTGAGAAGTGGTTGGGTGCATTAGCTATTTGTGTGTTATCCAAGAGTTGTATGTACACGTTTATGTCATTTAGAAGAGGATGCTTATCCCTCATGCAGTTGAATTTTTATCATTAGAGGTGATTAGATGGTCATTTGGGAGATGGCGTGTCTTGGATAGGTTATCACGCATGTTGATAGGGTTGTTTCGGGTTTCATTACCCTTAGGTAGGGAATTATTGGTTTGCATGTGTTTTGATTGGTTGTTTTTAGGGGTGTGCATCAATTTATCGTTTCAATTTTGACCCTTATTGATAATTACTTATCGATTATCTATTTGTACATATGCTTATCGTTATCGTTTCAATAAGTTTTCAATTTTTTGGATTTCAATTTATTGATTTTTGGGGCTTATCAATTCGGTTATTGATTACACCAATAAGAAAATTTGCGGGATTCCACGGAAAGTATAACGCTATAAACACGCCTAACATAATATGGACAAAAAGAAGCTAAAATAAAATGAACATTGTTTATAACATAAAAATCATGTCAACAAGCATATGCAACAAAACTAAATTAAGGGATCAAATGTATGCTACCAACACTCCAACGGTATAAAAAAAACCATCACGACTAATTTTTGTTTTCCATTAATTTGAACTTCATTCCCTTGAGCTTTAAATATGATCATTCCTTAAATGTGATAGAGAAAATAATAGGGTTAGGACTTAGGGTAAAGGAAAGGGTGTTATAGAATAAGAGTAAAAAAAAATTAAAAAATTAATTTTTTTTCTTTTTAGTATATTTTATCGGTTTATCGATAAACCGATAAACCGAAGAGGACAAATCGAAATTGAAATCGATAAATCGATAAGGAAAATGTTGAAATCAAAATATATAAATCGATAAACCAATAACAAATAATCGACTTAATTTATCGATAAACCGATTCGACTACACACCCCTAGTTGTCTTTTATATTTGCCATTTGTACATTCATAACTTGGTTTTCTGCCACGTCATTAGCCATGCAGCTTAATTTATTATTATCAATATTAGTTTTATCTAATTTATCTATCTTTGGCGGAGGAATCAAAACATCAAACTTATTTCCAGTAGCAATGTACATCCTAGATAGCTAATTTTTTGCATGAACTTTAGGAGAAGCAATAAAAGTGGTATTACCATTATCGAGAGTGTGACGATCCGACCAGCCATCTCATGGGTTACCGCTTTATTTTTCCCATTTCTTCTTCTTTATTTTTTGTTATCCGCGATTTATGTGATCAAGTTTATTAGTTTGAGTGTGGAGTGAATTTGGCAAGAAATGAGACAATTAGTCTCTTTTAAAAAGGCTTAAGTTGAAAAAGTCAACCGGATGTTGACTTATGAGTTAGAGAATTTAGATGTGAATTCCGGTGGTTCGGTTAGCTTTGGGAGGTTATTTGTGACTTAGGAGCGTGATCAGAATTAGTTTTGGAGGTCCGGTGTAGAATTAGGCATGAATTGGCGAAGTTAGTATTTTAGCGATTTTTGGTTGATAGGTGAGATTTTGATCCAAGGGTCGGAATGAAATTTTGAGAGTTTATGAACCTTCGTTATGTCATTTGGGATGTGTGTGCAAAATTTCAGGTCATTAAGACGTGGTTTAGTTGGGTTTTTTTATCAAAAGTGTATTTTGAAAGATTTTAGAAACTTAGACTTGAATCCGATGTGTTTTGAGTAATTTGATGTTGTTTGAGGCGTTGAACAGTTTGAATAAGGTTTTAGGATGTGTTGGTGCCTCTGGTTGAGGTCTCGAGGGCCTCGGGTGAGTTTTGGATGGTTAACGAATCGAATTTGGGTAAAAAGCTACTACTGGTTGCTGGTATCCGGTTTCCTTCTTCGCGAACGCGAAGGGAGACTCGCAAATGCGAAGAGGAAAATGAGAGGTTGTTGATTTTGGACATCTTGAAATCGAAGAGGGAGTCGCTAACGTGAAGGAGTGGGCTAAGGTTCTATGCGAACTCAGGGAAGCAATCGCGAACGCGTAAAAGGAAAACTGGGCTTGGGGTCATTGGCCTATGCTAACGCGAGGCCTACTACGCGAACGCGAAGGGCCAATGATATTGGCCTTCGCGAACGCAAGGCCTGGTATGCAGTTGCAAAGTTTCTGGGCAATTGGCCTTCGCGAATGCGAGCTACAGGGCGCGAACGCGAATAAGGCTGGACCTGGGCAGGGCAGAATGTTTTAAAACACCTCAGTCGCGATTTTGGGGTCATTTACACCCATAGTTGCTCATTTTTGGAGATTCTTGAAGGAGATTAACGAGGGATTCAAGGGGAATGTTTGGAGGTAGGTTTCTTGGACTCAAAACTCATTTTATTGTGGAATCCATCGTGAAAATCATTGAATTATTGCTAAAAATGGGAGAATAGGGCTTGGAATTTTCAGATTTTTTAAATTGAGAATTGAAGGGTCAATTGTGGATGGATTTTGATGTTCTTAGTATGTATGAACTCGTTAGGAGATAAGCAACTCGATGATGTAAAAAATTCTAAATTTCAAGATGTTGTCCCGACGCTTGGGTTTTTGCAAATTTCGGATTTTTGGTATTTTTTGATTGTTTTGATTGGACTTTGTTCCCTTAGCATATTGTGACTTATCCATTCTTCTTGTGGATATATTCGACGCACGTGAAGGCCAATTCGATGGGCAAAGTCGTCGCGAGCTAGAGAATTAGCCGGTTCGAGGTGAGTAATGATTGTAAGTGATATTTTGAGGGTTTGAGACCCCGAACTATATATCGTAGTATTATGCTGAGGTGACTTACACGTTGGACAACGAGCGTAGGGTAGAGCACCGTTGTGGACTTTTACTTAGTCCGTCCCGATTAATGAATTTACCGCGTATTTTCTTATAAACTATTTTTGTCATTATTATTTGACTGAATAATCCTTTCTTTTGCTCTATGGTATTGAAACCATAACTACTGACAATATACAATCTTGATCCCCAATAATCCCTTTAATAGGGCAATGAATAACTTGTGCCTCTCTTTTAAGTAAAGTGACTGAGTAGTAGTTTGAATCCCATATCACCTAGACTCTTCCATTTACTGTGCCATTATAGTTAGTAAGTATCTCCAAGCCAGGGGCAATATGGCAGCTTACTCTCATTACATTATGCTCTTTAACTCTAATTTCAATGATACTTACAAGCTTAATATTTTTTATCTTCCGATAATTTTTGAGTTCTTTTTGCTTGTACCACTTATTGGTTTCCCCGATATTTCACAATATCCAAGTCATTGGTTGGTGTTTGTGACCACCTTTTGTCATGAGGTAGAGAAAAGCTTCCACTGGTACCAGTTGTTACACTTTTAGAGCCACTCCTACTAGTAGTAGGTATTAATGTAGGAAAGTCTCTAGGCTCAAAATTGTGCTAGCTTGATTTATGCCTTTGTGCATTGTGTTTGATATTGTGTTCCCTGCTCCCACTGCAAGTTCCCTCTGAGTATGCTCCTGCTCACCACTGGAAAGCAAGTTTGGATTTTATCTATGCATCAGTTTGGGTCTGATTTCTTCTGTTGACAACTTCATTCATCACAACTTCTTTGTTCCCAGCTTCAGGTATCACATGCCCCTTAGTTCTCCATCCACAATAAATTTTTTAGGTTTCTCTTCTTCTCTTTGGTTGCTCTCCCTAGTGTTGCTCTCCAGGAACTTGTTGATTGTGTCATTCATGGCCAATGGTCCGGTATTTATCACGATAATTTGGCTTCCATTCATATAGTTCTTGCTGAAATTTCCTACCTCTAGGATCCAGAATAGTAATGCAGGCAAAGTTTTTGTAACATTGACTCAGCATCCTTGCATAGGAGATTCTTGTTTGTTTGTATGTTGGTGCACTCATCGGCAAATAGAGGCTTCCTAATTGTACTAGCAATTTTGTTCCGTGCTTTGCTACCCTAATAGCTCATATGTAGTTTAGGGGAGATCACCCATATAGGTATTTCAGTGACGAACTCTTGGCTTAAGTCAAACTCTGGTGTCCATGGCTTGAGAATTATTGGCCTATTTCTAATAGTGTGAGGACTATCATGGAAGACTTTGTGCATGTCTACAAATGACTGAAACTCATAATAACCTTTATCATGAAGGAATTGGTCTGATTGAGCAATATCAAGACAATGTTGAGCAATATAATGCTTCATAACATTACATACAAGGTTATCTCCAATTATATAGGATATTATTAACGCAACACTCCATTTCTCCTCTGTCCCACCATGTCTTGAGGATCTAATTTTACCACTATTTGGCCATCCACAATAAACAACAGCAACTATGTATGCCCATAAAGTGGGGTGTGGGGAGGGTAATATGTACACAAGTCTTACCCCTAGCCGAAAGGGCAGAGAGACTGTTTCCAATTGACCCTCGACTCAGGAGAAAGGGAAGAGAAAGAGGAGGAGAAAGAAAAAGAAAAAGAAAAGCAAAAGAGCAGTAGTGACTCCAGTAGAAATCGTATAAACAGTTAACTACACATAAAATCATAAATTAAAAGGCATGGAATAACATCTACCAGTAACTACCATAGGGGACGATACAAAACGTAAGACATCTATAGAGGGCCCTACCAAAACCCACCTAGCCCCGGGAAAGAAGTACGAAAAGCTCTAGAAGCCTCTATCCTACAACCCTAATACTAGACCTCCAGACTTTTCTATCAAGGGACATGTCCTCGGAAATCCGCATTATTTCCATATCCTGCCTAATCACCTCTCTCCAATACTTCTTAGGCCTACCTCTACCTCTCCTCACGCCTACCTCTACCTCGCCTCACGCCAACCACCGCCAGCTGATCACAACTCCTCACCGGGGCATCAAGGCTTCTGCTCCGTACATGCCCGAAACACCTGAGCCTCACTTCCCGCATCTTCTCATCCACTGGGGCTACCCCTACCTTCTCTCGAATAACTTCATTCTTAATCTTATCTAGCCTGATGTGCCCGCACATCTACATGAGCAACCTCATATCCGCAACTTTCACTCTCTGAACATGAGAGTTCTTAACCGGCTAGAACTCTACCCTATACAATATGGCAGGTCTAACCACAGCTCTATAAAACTTCCCCTTGAGTTTTAGTGGTACTTTTTTTCATACAAGACTCCTGATGCAAGCCTCCATTTCGACCACTCCGCCCCTATACGGTGGGTGATATCCTCGTCGATCTCTCTGTCCCCCTAAATCACCATTCCAAGATATTTGATACTGTCCCTCTTGGGGATGACCTAGGCTCCAAGCTTCACATCCCTGCCTACTTCACTCGACTCGGTGCTAAACTTGCACTCCATGTATTTTGTCTTAGACTTGCTCAGTTTGAAACCCTTGGACTCGAGAGTCTGTCTCCAGACCTCCAACCTCTCGTTAACACCGACCTTCGTCTTGTCTCTGAGGACTATGTCATCAGTAAATAGCATACACCAAGCATATCCCCTTGAATATGGCGTGTCAGTGCATCCATCACAAAATCAAATAAAAAGGGCTAAGGGTTGATCATTGATGAAGCCCCATATCCACCACAAAGTGACTTGAGTCGCCATCCACCGTCCTAACCCTAGACTTCGCTCCATCATAAATGTCCTTGATTGCTCTGATGTAGGCTTCCGGCACGTTCTTCGCCTCTAGGCACCTCCATAACACCTCCCTTGGGACCTTGTCATACGCTTTCTCTAAGTTAATAAATACCATGTTCAAGTCCTTCTTCTTATCCCTGAACTGTTCTACCAAACTTCTGACAAGGTGGATAGCTTTTGTAGTATAGCGGCCCGGCATGAAACCGAAATGGTTCATAAATATGGACGTCATCCCCCTCACCCTCGCCTCAACCACCCGCTCCCAGGCTTTCATGGTGTGACTAAGTAATTTGATGCCCCTATAGTTGTTACAACACTAGATATCCCCTTTGTTCTTATACAGGATCACGACTGTACTCCACCTTCACTCCTCCGGCATCCTCTTAGTCCTGAAGATCACATTAAACAACCTAGTTATCCACTCCACACCTGTCCTACCCACGTCTTTCTAGAACTCCACTGGGATCTCTTCCGGCCCGGTCGCTCGCCCCCTACTCATCCTATGCAAATCCCTCACAACCTCTCCCTAATACGCATGCAGTATCCAAGGTCTCTATGACGCTCTAACTGCCCCAGCTCCCCTAGCTATATGACTCGATCCCCATCCTCGTTAAGCAGGTCTCGAAAGTACAACTGCCACCTCTGCTTGACTTGAGACTCCCCCATCAGAACTCTACCTTCCGCGTCCTTGATGCACCTAACTTGGTGTAGATCCCGAGACTTCTTCTCCCTCACTTTAGCCAAACAAAATAACTTCTTATACCCGCCTTTCTCCCCCAATTCCTCGTACATACGACCGAACGCCATATTTTTAGCTTCCGTGACCGCTAGCTTTGCTTTCCTCCTCGCCACCTTGTAGCTCTCCCTGTTCAATCTCATTTCTTTCTCGCTCGTACTCTCTGCCAACTTGGCAAACACCGCATTCTTTGCCTCCACTTTCCTTGGACCACATTGTTCCACCACCAGTCACCATAATGTCTTCCTGAATAACCTTTTGCTATCATAAGCACTACCCGCGCTACCTTCCTAACCAAGTTTGACATCTCTGACCACATTGTGTACACATCCCTAGAACTTCTCCAAGCTCCACCATAATCTAACCTCCTTTCCAACTCCAGGGATTTCTCCTTTGTCAAAGCTCCCCATCTAATCCACGGTCAGCCCCAAGCACTACTCCTCTTCCTGTTCACCCAGAGACTGACATCCATCACTAGGAGCTTATGTGGAGTAGAAAGGGACTCTCCCGTAATAACCTTGCAGTCCTTGCACAACCCTCTATCGCTCCTTTTGAGAAGGAGGTAATCAATCTGAGTTCTTGCCGCTGAACTTTTGAATGTAACCAAATGCTCCTCCCTCTTTGGAAATGACGAGTTCACAATCAAATACTTGAAAGCCCTGGCGAAATCAAGCAGCGAAGTGCCTTCTCCGTTCTTAACCCTAAAACCAAAGCCACCATGCACCTCACCATAACCACCGGCAGCAGCCCCAATATGACCATTAAAGTCCCCTCTAATAACTAACTTCTCAGACCGGTGAATACTACTCACCAATTCGTCCAAGCCCTCCCAAAAGCGCCTCTTAACCTCTTCCTCAAGGCCTGATTGCGGCGCGTAAGCATTGATGACATTTAGGACACATTCGCCAATAACCAACTTAATAGACATTAGCATATCATTCACTTGCCTTACCTCAACCACAAACTCACTAAGATCCCTATCTACCAAGATCCCCACTCAATTCTTACCCCTCATGACCCCAGAATACCACAGCATAAACCCGTCTACATTACTCGCACTCGACCCTACCCACCTAGACTTCTGCACACAAGTTATGCTAACCCTCCTCTTCTGAAGAATCTTCGCCAACTCAATGGACTTGCCTGTCAGTGTACCAATGTTCCACGATCCAATCCTCAATCTATGAGCTTTTGTTATCCCCTTCCCACCCTTGCCTCCCGTCCTACCCACATAAATGGTCACTTCCCCCCTCTTCACCCCCACCACCACTCCCCCCGAAGATATGACCTTACACTTCCATCCCCCACCGAGGCCACTATAGCTCCAACCGACTACGGAAAACAGAGACGAACATACGAACCTTAGCAGAATACGAAAAGGGTGATAACTTGATAGCCATAGAGTAAACCACATACAGGATGCTAGGTATAATACAAATAAGAGTGTACAAAGTAGATAGGAGAGCGGGAGGTACCAACTCCTGATGGAAAAACCTTAAAGTGAGCTTTGGTGCGCCCGAGGACAACCACTGTCAACGCTTGCACGTCCCAGCCGGTGTTGCTTTGCTCTTCACTTCCAAATGCCGCAAGCTCACCTCGTTCGCCGCAACTAGTACCTAAAAATCAAACACGCCACAACCACACACAAAAACGAGAGAGGGGGGTTGCCTTACCCAGGAAAGGGAGAGGGGAAAGGGTGAATGGGAGAATGGGATAATATAAATAAAAAATAAAATAAGACTAAAATATAAAAATGAATACAAATGACAAAATAAAAATGACTACAGATGAAAAAAAAATTTAATAAAACAATAAATCAAATGAATACTAATGAAAACAAATGAAAAATAAAAATTAAATAAGACAAAAATAATAAAAATAAGGATAAAATAAAAATAAGGATAAAAATAAAATAGGGAGGACGGGAGAGAGTGGGGAAGGGGCAAACGATAGGGTAGGTGGGGAGAGGGGGCTGACCTCTAGGGGGCTAGTTTAGAGAGAGGATAGGAGAGAAGGCAGAGAGGGGTGGGGGTGGGGGACGGGAGGGAGGGAGGGAGGGGGAAGAGAGATGGAGAAATTGGTTGCCTTACCTGGAGGTGTCGCCGACAGGAGTAAGGTCGCCGGAGAGAGGCGGTGCTGACAGTAGTAGGATCGCCGGCCGGAGGCGGGGAGAGGACATCGTCGAGGGTGAGTAGGGAGAGAGAGGGGAGAGGGGAGAGAGGGAGGGGGAGATGACCGTTGGGCCTGAACGTTGGAAGAAAAGAGGAGAGAGGGGAGGGGGGAGAGAGGTGTCCTAAAGTTCCTAGGCTTGGTATGTTATTTGACCATCCACAATTTGAGTTGGAATATATCTAAGGGTCATTCCATGAGTGGTTGCACGATTTTGTTGAAACAAATTGGCCCATGCTCATGGCTTATCTCTGCGATGTGCAGGGTTCATAGCTATATTGGGGCTCCCAATCGGCTTCTCAATCATAGTAGTGGCTACCGGGGTCTCAATTTTATTTGTGGCTTGTTCCTTACTCATTTCCTTTTTTTTGTAATTCATTAGGGTTAGGCAAAGTTACTATTTCATTGGTTCTCTCACAAGCCCTATGAGTGATAGACTTACCAGTTTGCTCCATTACTAAGAACCAATTTTTGGCTCACCTTAGAGTTAATCGAAGAAGATGCTTCATCGTTCGCGGTCATTACTATCCCTTGTTGCTCTAGTGTCTTCAATCCTTGTGTTTGAGCTTGAATAACCTTACCAGCTTTTGCACCATTGATTACTGAACTTTTAAATGTAAGAATCGGTGTTTTTTTCGGCCTTCCTTGTCCTCTACCTTGCCCCCTTCCCATGGCAGACGTGCCACCGTATGTTAGCTAACGTGCGCTGAGAGCATGAGAGAGAAGCTGTAATATTTTTGTCACCTATCTTTTGATTTTAAATTTTATTGTCAACTTTTAAACTTTATTATAATTTAACTTTAAACTTCTAATTTTATCCTTCGTTAGAAATAGTCACACCAATATCTATGACTTATTTTAAATCATAATTTTAAAGTTTTTTTACCTTCGTATTTATTAAAATTTTAAAAGGGAGCCTTGGCGTAATTAGTAAAGTTGTTTCCATGCGACAAGGAGGTCGCGGTTCGAGCCGTAGAAACAGTCTCTTGCAGAAATGCAGGGTAAGGCTACGTACGATAAGACTCTTATCATCTGGTCATTTTCCGAACACTTGTGTGTAACGGGAGCCTACTGCACCAGACTACCTTTTTTTAAAAAAAAAAATTGCACATAAGTGCATGTAACAAAGAGTGTACTAAGCTAGTATTTGGCCATACATTCCCAAATTTGTTTTTAAAAAATATGATTTGGATAAAGTTTGGGTTGAGATAAAAATCAGTTTGGGACATAATTTTCAAAACTTATTTCACTTTTTTTTTAAAAAAATTATAAAATGTGAGTTATACCCGTAAGTTTTAAAACTATCAAAACTACCATACAATACCAAACAAATAAATTTGTTAATATCAATGTCATTTATTATCATTATCACAAATTATAGTCCTAAATAGGAATGTACATAGGTTGGGTTGGTTCAGATTTTTTTATTTATCAAACCAAATTAATTGTATCGAATTTTTAAATCTATTAACCAAACCAAACCAATAAAAGTCAGATTTTTCAATCTCAATTTTCTGTAGTTCTTCTCTGGTTTTTCGAATTTTTTCCGATAAAATCTTCATAGCATAAAATATATAATTTATGCTCTAATATTTTGTAGATCCTAGTAATATAAAACTATTCCAATAAATAATACAAAATAATGTAATATGAGTCATGATTATACTAAAATACTCAACAAGACGCATAAAATATATATTGCTAAATAGTATGGCGTAATGAAAATACACATAATCTAAAATTATTATGTCATGCTAAAATAAGTACCGAGTATATATTAATTATATGATCAAATAATGATAAGAATAAATTATGCACTTTCACTATCTAAACTAATGCAAAACTGAAAGAATAAATATATAATACTATTGTCATTCATACTTCTTAGTATTGATTAATTTTATTTGTAAGCATTAGTATTGGTTTGATTTCGTTTTGGGATTTATTTGAGTTGCTAACTTGTATCGGCTATAAAATATATTTGGTCATTCAAAAATTCTGAGTCCTAGCTTGAAATTTTTATTATATAGAAAAGGAAAGATGGTTGACCAAGGGTATATACGTCATTTCATAAAAAAATTATGTTTGCATTTCTTAAGTATAATATAAAATACACATGGATCCCACATTCCTCCACCCACAACTCTCTTTCAAATACACAATGCATGTATTGATTAGACTATTTGTGCAGTGCAAATGCTCATTTTCACTCTTTTTCTCATTTTGGAAAATTATTAATTTTGTTTTATTCAGATAGAAGTTTCCATAGAGAAAGTAAAATTAAAACTATAACCTAGTATTTTAATATCAACTGCTAATAACACAATTACTAGCTAATATAATTCGTCAAATTGCAATAATATTACAAGATGCATCAGTCCAAAAGAAAATGATAGTAATTAGCTAGCAGATTAGTTGGCTCATATTAGATGGTGAATTTTTTTATAAAATACAAAATTTTTGGGTAATTTTTAAAAATGTTTAAAAAAATCCAATAGTAATATTTTGGTCCAAAAACAGATCTAGAGCTAGTTTTAGGATTTGAAATTTTTTATTTTCAACTGCCAAAATATGGATAAAATCTATAAATAATCATATTTTGCCAAAAAAAAAATGAAAAAAAGTTGGGAAAATCTAAGGCCAAACGGTGGCTAAATTTAGTGTAAACATCTTGGAAACTTAACTTATTAATGATCATTTGTGCAAGGGCTAAATTTAGGGTAAGCTTCTTGGAAACTTAAATTATTAATGGTCATTTGTGCAAATATTATAGTCCCTCCGTCTCATATTATCAGTCGTGATTACAAAGAATAGTATTTTTAAATTATTTGTCATTTTAAAAGTTCAAGATAAAATAAATTATATTTTTTAATTTTATCCTTAATAGTACTCTCTCCGTTTCAATTTTTATGAACTCATTTGACTAGGCACGAAATTTAAGAAAAGAAATAATATTTTTAAACTTGTGATGTAAAATGAGGCATATATATGTTGTATGACTATAAATCATTGCATAAAGGTATCTTATTTTCAAATAAGGAAATGGGTCAATTTTGTTTTGTACGGACCAAAAATGAAATATATTCACATAAATTGAATCGGAGAAAAGTAATTATTTTTGTAAATAGAGATGGCATATAGATAAAGTAAATATATAAATAAAGATAAAATAATCTTAAACCTTTTATAATCAATATTCTCAACGGACGTGCAAAAAAGAAATCTCATAGATAATTTGAGAGGGAGGGACTATGTGTGTTCACTAGGTTTCTAGTAAAAATCGTTAGCGTGGCAATTAACTTTGTATGGCTGGATTCTGATTCTCAATCCCAAAATAGCAAAGTAAAAGGGGCAAAAGTAATATCCTAGATTCTTTTTATAGGGAAAATACCTTAGTACCCCCCTAAACTATGTGAGAATTATTACTTTCCTCCCTAAACTATCTCTGGTTCGAATTACCCCCCTCAACTTGGCCTTTTGAGAATAATTACCCCCCTAAATGCTTATGTGGCAAAAAGTGTGAGTACACTCACCTGCCATGTGGATTTTTCTGTCCATGTGGCATTTTCGTGAATTTTTTTCTTTTTAAGAATATTATTTTTTAGATAATTTTTTTAAATACAATTTATAATAAAAGTTGGACAGAACGACATTAGTTATGCTAAATATTTTTATTTGTACAAAAATAATAAAATTTTAGTTAATCTTTTTTTGAATATTACTTGAAAATAAAAATTTATACAATTGAAATAAATAGTCAAGACATCTAAAAAGTTATAAAAAATACATAGTTGAAATAAATAATCATTGAATCAAAGAAGAAATAAAAAGAGTGTACAATTGCACTTGTAATTTCTTGTAATTGTATACTCTTTTTATTTATTCTTTTGCGATGCAATGACTATTTATTTTAACTGTGTATTTTTACTTTTTTTAGGTAAAATCCGTAAAACAAAATTGGAGCACTGTAATTTAGAGATATATAAAAAATTATAGCCAAAATAATTAATTTCAAACTATATTTTATAAATTTTAGATGCATTGACTATTTATTTTAATTGTATAAATCTTTATTTTCAGGTCAAATTCAAAAAAAAATTAACTAAAATTTTATTATTTTTGTACAAATAAAAATATTTAGCATAACTAATGTCGTTTTGTCCAACTTTTATTATAAATTGTATTAAAAAATTATCTAAAAAATAATATTCTTAAAAAGAAAAAAAATTCACGAAAATGCCACATGGACAGAAAAATCCACATGGCAAGTGAGTGTACCCACATTTTTTGCCACATAAGCATTTAGGGGTAATTATTCTCAAAATGTCAAGTTGAGGGGTAATTCGAACCAGAGATTATTTAGGAAAGTAATAATTATCACATAGTTTAGAGGTACTAGGGAGGAAAGTAATAATTATCATTTAGGGGTACTAAGGTAGTTTCCCTTTTATTAACACACAGAAAGTAATAGTCAAAGCCCCTCAATCTCAAGAAACTGAACATTTTTAAACACTCATCCAAATAATCATTTCATGGGTTTCTTGAAATGGGTTCTTGCCTTTTTCAGTCTATGCACATATTTAGCAACTCCCACTTTATCAGATTCTTTATTGAACAAAGAGGAGTTGGCAAATATTTCAGCCAATTTCTTGAATTTGGCAAAAAGTTCTGAACTTTTTGATTGGATGGTGAAAATTAGGAGGACTATACATGAAAATCCTGAGTTGGGGTTTGAGGAATTTGAGACTAGTAAACTTATCAGAAATGAGCTTGATAATATGGGAATTTATTACAAGTACCCTGTAGCTGTTACTGGTGTAGTTGGTTTTATTGGTACTGGAAAATCACCTTTTGTTGCTCTTAGAGCTGATATGGATGCTCTTCCTATGCAGGTTTTTAACCCATTTGGGTTCATGTAAACTTCTAAATATTTACATATATCTTTTTCTTCTCAATGGTTTAGTCATGGTAGTAGGTTAGTTTATGTCTTGTGGTTTCTAGGAGTCTTTAAGTGCTGTCGGAGTTTTATATACCAGTGGAAAATATAGAGAATTTCTAGTACTTTTATTTTTGTTTTGTATTATAGCTTAAATGTAGCGATATGGTCAGGATTCATGTAGCTGATATCAACTTGTTGGGGATTGAGGCGTAATTATTCTTGCATTCCTTTATTGTCAATGTTGGATTGTGATAATCTAGAATGATTATATGTCGTAGTGTCTTTATTCTAATTAATGATACTTTGCGGTAGAAGTTTGTATTTATATAATTTTTTGGTCTCTTTCTGCTTCATTTGATATGTTTGACTAGGCGTAGAGTTTAAGAAAGAAAGACTTACTTTTGCCACATACCAAAAGTATCCTTAGAACTTGTGCTCTTTAAATAGGCCATATGATATTTTTGTGGCGATAAGAGCATGTCATTGAGGGTAAAATTATTAGTTCAAAGCTAAAGATTTTTCAAATAAAGAAAGGTGTTATTCTTTTTGGAACAGATTAAAATGGAAAGAGTTTTCGTATAAAATGAAACATATGGATTACTTTTCCTTCTTGGAGGAAGGGGATTCGGTAGGGGGAAAGCATAGATGTAAAATTCTTAGCAAGTAATTTATATGTATTACTCACTGCCTTCAATATAGTGTTTGATTGGTGCAGGAGGAAGTGGAATGGGAGCATAAGAGTAAAATTCCTGGCAAGATGCATGCTTGTGGACACGACGCTCATGTTGCTATGCTTCTGGGTGCTGCAAAGATCCTTCAGGAGCAGCGCGATGATTTGCAGGTTCATACTGCAGTTCTCTACCTTAGCTTGGATTCAAGAATATATGTCACTCTTCTATTTGCTAGCTAATTCTAATGTCATTAGTGTTTGTGCATGATAAAGGAAAATGTTATGGTATTCCTTTTTTGGGCCTGTTTTTTGTTTATAGAATGGTGGTCACTTTGGAACAAATTAGAGTTTGGTTTTCTCTTTAGATTGAATGTGCTTTTTAAAGGATGATCACTCTTAGATGTTGATTTCCACCTAAGTAACTGTCTCATGAATGCATTCTACACATATCAATATTTGATCCCTCCTTTTATGTTTTGTTCTTTTGTCTTAACCACCAGTGACTACCCATACAACAACAACAACAAACCTAGTATAGTTCCACAAGTGGGGTCTCCCCACACCTTACCCTTATAGTGAAATAGAGAGGATGTTTTCAGTAGACCCTCCGCACGAGGAAAAATGAGAAAAGAGCAATAACAACAAGCAATAAAGAGAATAGAGACCTTACCCCTATAGTTACTACCCATATAACATGTTATAAAATTTGTAGTATCCTTGGCTTGAATAGAGAATTGACATGAGAGACTCTTGAATGTGGCAAAAGCAAAATACCCCCTGACATAATTCTAATGGAGGCTGACCGTTGAGCCCACTCTGGCCTCGCAGGGCGGGCCCGTGCGGTTGCGAGCTGGAGCTGCCAAATCGAAAACCGAATTCTAAAGCGACCTTGGACTTTTTCTATAAAATTCTCTTTAACTCAAAGAATTAGTTATCTATCCATGACCGAGATGAAGCTTGGGTGAAACTAAGTGGAGGTCCGACCGACTGACTGATGTTGAAGAATCAGATGTGAAGGAAGGTGCTCGGATGCAAAATGAGTTGTTTATCTTCTTTAATAAGGAATTTAATGTTATCTTATATTGGACATTTTGTTGTTTATTACCTGCTTATATGTTATGAGGTAAGTATTTGAGAAAAACAATTGTTTGTATGCTTAGAGGTTTTAAAAGGGGTAAGGCGTCATAGATATAGTTATTTAGGACAAAAATGGTATGCTAATCGACATATCTTTTATATTTATTATCTCTAAACTTGGAGGGATGGCATCTCCAGTGCTAGGTTCCAAACCAAGTGAAGCTTTGAACACGACTTTTTGTTACAGCTTGAGTAGTTATTTTTATAGGTACTGTTATGCTAAGATAACAGTACAACTGATTTGAGTGTGGTCAGGAACGGTTATGAGATAGATAAGGAATTTGGAATCAATAAAGTAAAGGGATCGGATAAATAGTTTGGAAGTGGAATAGTTTTTGATAATACAGGAAACTTGAACCCTCACGATTTTAGTTTGTCCTCTCTCGCCTCCATATGTTTGGTGCCAAATTGTCACCCATTTCCTTCTGTCTGTGATAGAGTTTGGCTGTAAAAAATTGTGAAAAGGGACTTGCATAAGTGGAATGAGGGTAAGCTGAGCGACTAACAAAAAAACAGTAGTTGCCCTCGGTTACCCTATAGTTTCTTAAATATAAAAGAAGCTATAGATCATCGATTGTGCTATTTAGTAAGGGTCAATCTGGACCTAAATTTCTTCATTCAATTGATTTAGTCCTCTTGTTGCTGTGGCATGAATCTCAAACTGAACTTTCCTTTTAAGCGGACCAAGAACTCTTTGGTTTATCGGAAAAATTAGACCGGATGTAATCAGGCTTTTTTTTTAAGCTTGTTATAATGATGCTAGTGGTTCTGTTCAAGGATTACACAATTGAATCAGCATATATGAGTATCATGGATGTTATCGGAAAAATTGTTGAGTTAGGAGTTGGGGATTGACGAAACTTTTTTATGGCAGGGAACTATTCTATTGGTTTTTCAGCCAGCTGAGGAGGGAGGTGGAGGAGCAAAGAAAATGCTTGAATCTGGGATACTTGATAGTGTTGATGCCATTTTTGGTCTGCATATTTCTGCCGTTCATCCTATTGGCACAGTTATCACCAAATCTGGCCCTATCTTGGCTGGCAGTGGCTTCTTTGAGGCGGTAATAAAGGGGAAAGGTGGTCATGCCGCAATTCCTCAGCACACTATAGATCCAATCTTAGCAGCTTCTAACATTATAGTTAGTTTGCAACATCTTGTTTCACGGGAAGCCGATCCATTGGATTCACAGGTGCTCTATCCCCCCTTTCTCTAGTGTATGTGAATCCAACACAAGCACACATATCCAAGCTTGCTTGCATGTGTGCTCGTGATTGTGCAAAACTGCAAATATAGGCTGCTTTACACTCTTATTTCTGCTCGTGAAGAAAGTTTATAATTTCTTTCCCATCTTTGTCAGTTTGTTCCCGGAGGCTGAAAATTACTTGAGTGCACTCTGATGGGCAATTAAGAAAGTGCATTGTGAAAGGTTTTGTTTCCCAGTTTGCAAAAGATGCTTTGTTCAGGCAGAGCGATGCGTTCCGTTTCGCTGATTGAACACTGCGTTGCATTTTAATATATGGAATAGCTAGTCCAAAGGCGGATCCAGGATTTTTAATTTGATGTGTTCGACCTTTAAAGTTCTTAGCACTAAACTTATCCGACTTTTGAAATTATGGATTCAAAATAAAATAAGTAGTAGTTTTTGTCACATATATATTCATGTTTCATGTCAAAATACTAGGTTCGGTTGAACCCATGGCTAATAAGCTACATCCGCCACTGATAGCAACACTTGTAAAATTATTGTAATTCATCTGCATTTTTCATGTTAAAAATATAGTACGATTTGTGCATGTCTAGTACGAAAATAGTTAAGACTCCCAGTTTATTGTGTGAGAAATTCCTTTACCCGTTCTCCTTCTTCATCCTTCTGATAAAAACTGACATATTCTTGATCATTTATGTCAAATATTACCATGCCTTTTTCATATTCCAAGAACTTAGATTTCGGCATCTACAGCTTATCTACCCATTACCTAAAAGAGGCATGATTTTGCAGGTTGTTACGGTCGGTAAGTTCAATGGTGGCGGCGCATTTAATGTTATACCTGATTCTGTCACAATCGGTGGAACTTTCAGGGCATTCTCAAAAGAAAGTTTCATGCAACTTAAACAGAGAATCGTAGAGGTATATCTTCAATATTAGTATTTGAATGCCCAAAGTATCATACGATTGTTGAATGATGTGTCCCTAAAAAAACGTGTTATGACAAATGAATGGTAAAACTCGAATTGTTTGAGTAAAATTTTCCTGGAAATAATTTAACAGGTTATCACAAGACAAGCTGCTGTACAAAGGTGCAATGCAACCGTTGACTTTGATACCAACAATAAGCCCTTTTACCCGGTAACTGTAAATGATAAAACTCTGCACGAACATTTCAAAAATGTGGCGGGACAGATGCTGGGCACTGAAAAGATCAGAGAATTGAAACCCTTAATGGGTACAGAGGATTTTTCATTCTTTGCCGAGGCTATTCCTGGATACTTCTACTTTGTTGGAATGGCGGATAAAACTAAAGGACAGTTTGAGTCAGGGCACAACCCTTTATACAGAGTTAATGAAGATGCACTTCCATATGGCGTTGCTTTACATGCATCGTTAGCCACGACTTATCTTCTCGAACATCAGTTAAAAGTAAGAAATGTTCATGATGAGTTGTAAGGCCCCCAAAGAGTCTAATAACCTCGTGGACCGAGAATAATTTCTGCTACAGAAACAGGTATACTTTTAGACACAGCTGAGCGTAAATAGGTTTCTCTTTTTCTTTTACTTAATATGCAAACTCGCTCTAAATCAAGTTGGTGTTGGAGCTGGTTTGGTTGATCTTCCAAAAAGGAATGCTCAAATGGCGCTATTGGTGCGAGTTGTATTTTCTGTTTCCAAATGTGATTGATATGAAATTCCATTGCTTATGTAAGGTTCAAAGTTTTTCTCTAGATTTCATTGCCATCACCCGTATAGACTATTTAACTGCAAACTAGTCGTTTTTTCTTATAAATTGTCTTTCCTGCATACATGTATTGCTATGCAATTGATGGCAAAGGGTGAAACATCTCCATTTCCTTGGGGCGAAGCTACATTATCTGATGGGTGGTAATTGACCACCCTTTGTTGAAAAACCACACTATTATGTATAACATATACTGAACACCTTTTGTAGGGGAATCTCAAGTTTGTACATATTTGCGGAAATTTCTTGCTTTGCCATCCCATAAAAAATAGTGTTGTGCGCGGGGAAATCAGGAGATAGTTTTTCCCTCGACATAATGCTTCAAAGAGTAAATCCCGAAGGCATGGGATCTCAGTTCGATCGCATCCCTCGCGATCTACCAACGCCTTGCCCAGATCGGGCATCGGCCAAGGCCTTGATGGACGAAGATACCCCTGAGAGATGCATCCGGGCCCACGAGACTTGTCCAAGCTGCTCGACGCCAGTCCTCATACGACGAAAAACAGGTTGTCACGTCTCATTCTTTTGTTGTGCTATATATATCGTACTAAGTTTGGACGCCTCTTTTCTATAAAAGAAGGGTCACTCACACCTTCTATGATATCTCCAATTGTCTTACAAAAGAGCAATAATATTCTCCCTCCCCCTTTCTCTAATCTCTCTCTGGTTTCAAGTCATTTCGACTGATAACTATTCTCTTAGTTTGTCGAATAAGCATATTCCGAGACATTTTATTGTTTCTTCGTTTGTTCTTTATTATTTGGCTCAATACTGATAGTATATAGCCTTACTCAACTATATTTTTACTTGTTATCCCCTTTCCAACTACCCTCGACAAGTCCGAGATAGGCTCGAGGCTCGGTTCCGATGTGTCTACTCGCTCATTTTGCACCCGAAAAACACCCCCTTACTAGTTCGATTATTGCTTTGGTTAACTCAATCTCCATCACTTTACTTCATGTTTTAGCACTAACCACCCTTACAAACTAGCTTGCGAATAGATCACGTATTTTTAGAATCTCATTTATAAATCTAATTATTGTTATCATTCTGACGGTAAACAGTTTGGCGCCCACCATGGGGCTAAAAATAATAGGGACTATTTTCTTATTAGTTTCGTCACTTAAACGCATGATATCTTTCACACTTTTTCTTGCCCAAGATCTTTTGATTGCATGTCGAGATGCCCGACTCGATAAACAGAGTTGAGAATAACAACCTCGAAGATCGTGGAGAAAACGGCGTGTTTGTCCCGGCTGTTGGAGCACCTCCGCAGAATCCTAACCACGTTCCCGGACCAATCCTGGTGGACGCAGATTCGCAGGATGCTCAGCAAGTAGATGAAACTTCTCACAGCAACAGGAGTGTACGACACAACGACCAACATGAAGCGCAAAAGACCCCGGCCCGGGAAGAACAAGAAGTTAGTCTTCATGTTATTTTTGATATGTTGTAGGCACAACAACTAGCCATCGCTCAGCTGCAAAGCCATCCAAGAACCCCTAGCACAGTGGCACCGGATACAGCTCCCCCGCTGAACGAGTACTCGAAATATCAAGCAGCAACGGGTCAGTGGCCGATCCTGCCATCATAAAAATGCTCGAGGACCTCACCAAAAGGATTAAATCAGGAGAAAAAATTATCGCGGCCAACGATAACACGATCGAGACCTATAACTTTAAGGTCGATCAGATCTCAGGCGCTCCTCCGGTCCTTAAGGGTTTAGACTCGAAGAAATTCATTCAAAGTCCATTCCTCGAAGAGGCATCCCCGAAACGTATACCGAAGAAGTTTAGAATGCCGGAACTCCCTAAGTACAACGGTACCTTCGACCCCAACGAACACGTCACTGCGTATACCTGTGCAGTAAAAGGTAACGACATAAAGAGCGACGAGATTGAATCCATACTGCTGAAAATATTCGGAGAAACACTATCAAAGGAGGTCATGATGTGGTACCATAACCTGGCTCCCGACTCCATAGATTCGTTCACCATGTTAGCGGACTCTTTCGTAAAAGCACATGTCGGAGCCATTAAAGTAGCAATAAGGAAGTCTGACGTTTTCAAAATCAAGAAGAGAGAGAATAAGATGTTGCGGGAATTTGTGTCTCGATTCCAGATGGAGATGATGGAGCTACCACTAGTCTCGGACAATTGGGTGGCGCATGCCTTCACCCAAGGCCTGAACGAACGGAGCTCCATGGGTTCGAAACAGCTAAAATAGAATCTGATCGAGTACCCGGTCGTGACCTGGTAAAACGTCCACAATCGGTACCAGTTGAAAATCAGGGTAGAGGATGACCAGTTGGGGACCCCGTCGCGCTCAATATACCCAAACAGACTCCTGGCAAAAGAAACAAAACCAAGCAAAGAAAGGTATCAAACGTACCTCGAAGACAAGAGGAACTCCTCGAGGCACAACCTGCCCCATAATGATCTTAGAATGGATCGAGGACAGGATCCTCGGGGGATCATCAACAAGACCAGATTTGACCAAAACATAGCGCCAGCCAACGTACCCCACTTGTCGGAATACAACTTCAACGTCGATGTATCAGACATCGTGTTCGCTATCAGCAAAATCTCAGATGCAAAATGGCCCAGACCAGTGCAGTCGGACCCTTCGTAGA
Organism: Nicotiana noctiflora; assembly: GCA_032618575.1. Taxonomy (NCBI): domain Eukaryota; kingdom Viridiplantae; phylum Streptophyta; class Magnoliopsida; order Solanales; family Solanaceae; genus Nicotiana; species Nicotiana noctiflora. The sequence goes on along the minus strand of JASVEL010012008.1, from coordinate 120,415 downwards.
GAAATTACAACTTGATGTGTGAGTTCCACAACACGCACGGCCACCGGACCGAGGATTGCCATCAACTACGAGAAGAAGTAGCTCGGTTACTTAGCAAAGGGAACCTCCAAAAATTCCTCAGCGATCGGGCCAAAATTCAGTTTCGAGACAGAAAATCAATTTCGAGATAGGGAGGCAGCCAAGAAGAATGAAGTAAATGAACCACAACACGTCATCTATATGATCATGGGGGCGACAATACTCCGCAAGAACCCATGATGAGGAAAACAAAAATATCCATCACCGGGAAGAAATGGACTCGGGGATACATCCCCGAAGATGCCCTTACCTTCAGTGAAGAAGACATAGAGGCCCTATCTCAACCCCACAACAACACCCTGGTAATTCCTTTCTTGCAAATTTTTTTTCAGCTAAAATGTGTACTCGTGGATCTAGGTAGCTCTGCCAATATTATCATGTCGAGGGTGGTAGAACAGTTCGGTTTAATAGACCAGATCGTGCCTGCCACTCGAGTCCTCAACATGGCGAACGAAACGACGAAGAGAGAGATCGTCATCCCCATCACCATGGATGGCACAACCCAAAACACCAAGTTCCATGTCATTAAGAGACATGAGGTATAATGCCTTGTTTGGTGACCATGGATACATTGCATGAGAGCAGTACCGTCCACCCTCCACTAGATGATAAAATTCCCGACAAAGGACGGAATTAAAATCGTCTATGGGGAGAACACGCGACAAGGGAAATGTTTGCAATACACGACGCACTGTCTGCCCCCGTACCTCTGCCTCCGAATAAGACCACGAGTGAATCGGGTCTCAACACTGGTCAGGTTTGACAAAATGCAAAAATAGGAATTTGCATCGCATACCCTACCTCGGGCGATCGTAACAAATCAGCTCCAAAGCACCATCTACGTATCCCATCCCAAGGTACTGCCGTTTCTTTTATTTTATTCTCAAGATAGAACTTAACCCTCGTGCAGGCACTCAACCAAAGATATCAGGACTCTGGGACTGTCAAAAGACCTTGAGACCTCCCAAAAAAGGCGCGCTCGTTGCATTCTTTTCCTTGGGCCGTGTTATTTATCCCAAAAATAAGAAGGGTTTTTACGGGCAAGGTTTTTAATGAGGTAATGCCCGCAAAGCTACCGGGAGAGAAACTCCACAAAATCGCTCAAATCTATCCTTACGGCCATCTTAGAAAGCAGCTAAGAGCATTCCCCCTGAAATACACAGGACTCATGGAGCACCGAACAAAGGTCTCAGAGAAATGATGTACCGAGCCAAAATGGTCAATATAGCCAAACCTGGCTAAAGCGAGAGCATGTATTATTATATCGGGCAATCGAAAATACCCCTTTCTTTTTATGGGAAAAGAGAAAGGCTCCTAATTAAGAATAAAGTAACGTGAAAATCAGCAAAACAACCCGACTTGGCCTAAGAACCGGTCGATTCAACATGATAGCACGTATGTCGTATCAGTGGATCAAAGTATATCTCCAACGCCTTACTATCCAAAAAGAAACAAATCGCAGAATACTCCCGATAGAGGTCTCTCCATCGAATACGTCCTGAAACACTCGGAGACTTAAAATGATTCAGCATCCATCCTACCTCGGGGTTAGAATTCTGGGCTCATCAAGCCCTCGCAAATCCATCCTCGGGTTCGCGAAAGGTTGTCTTCGAGCTTGAGCACAACTCGGTGAATCCACAAATCATCGCCAATCGCCATGTACTAGAAAATCCAAAATTGGAAGACCCTTGCGGGCAGCCTCGGCATAACCAGATTTATTCTCTATACACTATAAGACCTCAACAGGCATGGCAAACTGTAAGACCTCAACAGGCATGGAAAATCCTGCAGTTTAGGCTATACATCGCATTTGTAAGAATTCTTAAAGGGCATACCCTTAGTGTAGATGCCTAAAACTGCTTCTCGAGATCAAAAATGGCCCCGGCCAAACGCACATGACTCCGATTAAAACAGATGCTACATCTAGAAAAAGCGACTCGGGAACGCCCGGATGTCGCTAAAAATCCTCTAAATCTACTTCGAAAAGATCTGGTTAAAAATAGGTTTCCCTCAACAGGCAAAAAATGAGTCCCAACCTTGTCGACTACAAAATCACAAAAGCGTCAATCTACTCGACCTACGAGCTATGAACCTTACGAGGTGATCAAAACATAGCCGATTACGACTTGAAATCAAGGTTCTTTTAGAACCAACGATGGGTCAGGCAACAATATTCAATAAGACCTTAACGAGAGGAAACAAAGCCTACAAAGAGCCTTCGGGCCCCACATCAAAAGGTCTCTACGACCAAACAGCGTAAGTGCCATTATCGCTAACTAAGCAAGACTTCGAGACTCGTATCGCAAGTTCTCTACGACCATACAGCGTAAACCATTATCCCAAGCTCGAACGGGCTCAAGGGTGAGTTAAGCTCGAGTCGGATACCGACTCGGAGACTGAACCCGAAATACATCGACCACATAAATGTCGTTGTCGCCGGTCAGAAGCTTAATAAAGATTCAAGGGTCAACTACAACTCGAGTCACAATGCAACTTGGGGACTGGACCCAAAAATCACAAAGAACCTAAGGGCACGACATGAATACCATTATGCCGGTCGGAATATCGTGAAAGACTAAGGGTCAAATTCAGCCCGAGTCATAGTGCGACTCGAAAACTCGGCCAAAAAAAGGTTAAGCCGTGGATAATACCATCATCGGCCGGTGGAATCTCCAAGCCACGCGCCCTCAAAATTAATTAAGCACGGGGCACGAAGAATCACCATCCCACGCATGTACAAACGAGAAAATCTTGGAGACTAATAAAGATCGAGCCATGGCATAACTCGAATACTGGGCCCAAGAATAGTCGGGACGATATAAGGTAAAAAATGGGGGCAATCGTTGCCTGTCCGCACAAGCACGAAAGGCTTGAGAAGGCTCGAACCAAAGCCCGACTAAAGGAACTCGACTCAAAATAGCTGGGCTAAGTGCGAAAAGTTCTAGCGGCTGTTCACACCAAAGATCACGCTTAGGAGTCCCCGACACATCTGATAAAATCCGGACCTACAAAGGCTCGAACATGCGCCAAATTCAGCCCGCCCGGTTTCTTTGATACACTCGGCCTAAAGGTATCAAAGAAATAAAACTCCAAACCCTTTCTATATATATATATATATATATATATATATATATATATATCATGCACGAAAGGCGCCCTCTCTATCTGCAGGCACCCTACGACCGTATCAAAAACAAAATGGCAAAAAATGGTAAATCTACGCCCCGCGCCGAAAGTAGTACAGCTTGTCAAAATTCACCCTCTATGGCCTTAGCAAACAACCAAGCTCCGGGATTGCCCTCCTGGACCGAGCCAATTCTTCCGGGAAAATAACCCCCTGCACCAGCTTGATTAGAATACTCCTCATTGAAGGCCACAAAAATCGACTTTTTGACCCCCCTTCTTTCAATCGAGAAGTCGCTTCAACTCAGCTTAAACGCCAACAACATCTTACGGACAAGTCGATGTTCCCCGACCTGCCTTGGTTCGGCCTAACATCACTTCGGTCCAAATGTCAATTATCTCAGCTCCAAGCTACATAGGATCAAATTCGAAATTTTCCAAACTACACTCGGCCTAACCTTGGTACTGTCACAAGTCGCAAAGACTCGACCGCGGAGGCAGAAACCCTAGCCAAAGCATCCATCCCCTTCAAAGCCCAAGCCAGCACTCGAGCCCCTAGCTCTTCGCAAGTAATTCCAACACGAACGGAATTTCCCCTAAGGTACTCTGAAACCTCCGCTTTTTACTACAACTAGTATAGCAAAGAGAAAGGGAAAACTTGCCTTAAGGGTGGAAAGCAACAAAGCATTCACTACAGGACACCTGCTCCACTAGATAAAAAAATTTACAAATCAAACCCGAAACTATCCGAGGCTCGGGTCCTAAACGTGACAGCCCGAATCTAAGTCCATCACGATCCTACGAAAGGAAGTTTCATGTACAAGAAGGAGAGCACGAGACGCACCCTTGGGAGACATCTCCTTATCCTTCCAAACAAGTGGCAGAGGGTTTCGAAGGAGCAACGTCAACGGTCAACACCGGAAGGGATGGTTCGCCCGAAGTTTGACATGCGCCTTCCCCAAGCAAACGATCATTAGTGGCAGACTCTGACTGCCCCCGAAAGCAAGCGTAGGTAGCCGCGTATCGCATTTAAAGCAATGATAAATTCAAAAGGCAACCAGAGGCGTCATCCCTCAACACCATTTCCAACACCGGAGCTATAAGTCATCCCCACGGCCCATCACGACAGAACCCCGAAAGACTAAGAAATGCCTTCGTTATCACGAGACCGACACACAAAGGCCTCCGTCAAAAGAAATCAGCGAGCCTCCTCCTAAAAGACTGCCACAAAGCCCAAAGGCACTACCCGTACCTTTGAGGTAAGGACCCGACGATCCAAAGTTGCTTATCCCATGCGGAATACAAAGGGTCCTCTGCAAGGCCGTCTCGCATCAGTCAAAAACTCCAAGAAAAATCAAAGTGGCGCCCGAGCATGGGCAACCCCTCAAAATAAAGTCAAACGCATGCGCTCCATAGGGCTATCTATGGTCCGAAAGGGACCCTCACGTACCTAAGGATATAATCTTATCCCAATGCCTTTCCCAAGGGGACCGAGATACCATCAATTATCCCACATAATTCGAGGGACTCAACGGCTTGAATCTATCGGGTCAGCTTAAGCTCAGTCGGAAGCCTGATTATCAAGATCAGAAAAAGCCACACCGATCAACATGGGATCCGGGGAAACGCTTCCATCTGAGTCAGACGCCAGCAGTTGACAATGAATGAAGACTTTCGAAGGCAAAAAGACATACAAATCAAAGGCATGGATTGAAAGTAGAAGCGAGGAAAAAGCATATTTATATTCATAGAAATCCTTATATACAATTACATCTTACATGATTACAAAACCCCTGAGGAGATCTTTACAAAAAATGGGGGGAGGGGGCAGAGAAATACAGGTAGTATGGAAGCCCAAGGGAGCATCCTATGTACGTATAGGGCTTCCGATATCGCCCTTCCAGCCGTATGACCTCATACACAATATCTTCCAAGTCCGGTCCCCATAGGGATCTCATCCCAATCTTCCTGTAATGGCATCTTCTCAAGGAAGCCGGGAGAAGAGCGAAATGACGAGGGAGATACCGGAAGAAGGCGAGAAGTGGTTGGGCAAAAAATTTGGCTAGCACGAACTCTGCCAATATGCTTACCCTAAAGCCACTTCTTGAGATATTGCCTCGGCCCGGGAGGCAACAGCCGAGTTGAGACCATTACCATGCCCCCCAGAATCCAATGGGGGTGTAGCACGCCAGGCCGAGGAAGGAGGGTGAGCAGCAGTGTATAATCCGAGCCCCCTCTTGAGTAGCGGTGGATAATCCAAATCTTTCTCCAGGTTGGAGGAAATCGGCCTCCCATGTCGCAATACCAAGCCAACGGGGATAACAACAACAACATAATCATAGCGGGACAAGCCCGTCCCGCCAGGGAAAGATTGAGAGTTGGCCCATGGCGTGTCCGACATAGGATCTTAAGGCCATAGGCCTCAAATATTGCAGAACAACAACGGTTGGAAAAATGGCATGAAAGGCAAGAAGAGCAAATATCGAAGGGAGATTTAATGAATAACTAATCACAAAGAAGCCCCATATATATCGGGGGAAAGCACAGTAACCAACGGCACCATTGTCACACCTCCTTTTTACGCACACCCGCGGGAGCGCGAAGGAGTTTTTCCAATTAAAGGACAATCGAAACGGGATTTGTTTATTTAACTTAGAGTCGCCACTGGGAAAATAATGGTGTCCCAAGTCACCGGTTTAATCCCGAACCGAGGAAATTTATGACTCTGTATTACAGTCTGTGTACCAGAAATCCGGATAAGGAATTCTATTAACCCGGGAGAAGGTGTTAGGCACTCCCGAGTTCCGTGGTTTTAGCACGGTCGCTCAATTGCGATTTTTGTTTCTATCTGATTCTTTTATATATTTTAACTATGTGCTTGCAATGTTCCGCTTTTAATTTTAAGAAGAATTGCGACGTCACGAAAACACATTGCGAGCCACACCGCAACCGGTACGCCTGTGACTTTAATGTATTTCGATTTCGCCGAGAGTAAGATTTGGGTCACATAAATGCGCACCCGTGATTAGGAAGGTATTATTATTAACCAATGCGCCTAAAGTGTCTATCGTCTTTATTAACTTTGGGAAAGACCGTGAAATTCGCTAAACGGTCTTCCCGAGCCTATGCTTCTTATAACAATTTCATTTGAGGGCCCCGCAATCGTGTATTTAGTGCGGCGAGGCTCATCTCACTTTTATTAAAGGCCGATCCTAACCCGTCTATATGTTCTACTTATTTCATCTATTAGTTTTAAATTGAAATGGAATTTTATTGCTTGTAATTAACAGTCCAAATGAATGAGCTAATGTATTCTAGATATGGGCCATATGACAACAACCAGGCCCATTATAAAATCTTTATGCCAAACCCATTAATCTTGTTGCTCATAGGCGTCCAGCACTGTACATATAGGAAAACAACGTTTATCACTAATCGCTGGACACCAAAGTGAAAAATGTTTTTCCAGTGTAAAAAAAATAGAACTGATTTCGGCTAAGAGACAAGTTAATTGTTTAATTCTTACTAATGATTTAACCTAAACACAAACATACTATTACTTCATATTTGATCACAATTAGTTAATTATTGTACTGTCATGGACGATTGGCGTTAATATGCTGAAGCTATGAACTCTTTCCTTTATTCAAAAACAAAACAGGAATGCTGAACGTTAAACTAATAAAAGCGAGAAGGTGAGGAATACTGATTTTCGTTACCTACACGTACTAAATAGAAGCGAAATTACAGCTAATACAAAATCAACTAATGACTGCCTATATGTGCTAACAGACTAATGAACAGTTCTGATTTCTAACTTACGATAATTTACAATTATCAAGCCATCATTAATACATTCCAATTCCATAACTTCTTTAACCAATGGCAATTTATAGAAGGAAAACTAACGAAAATCAGAAGATATTCTTAAAAGAAAAGGATCAGCACTTCAAATCATTTCCATAAGCCTCAGATTACAAAAGTGTACCTGGCAATTAAAGAACCAAAGGATCAGCTATGCAGTAATGGCAACAACAGCAATGTATCAACAGCCAATAGCAGGAGAAAACAGGAGCCAAAACAACAGCAACAATCAACACCCAGGTACAAACTACAGCAGTCCCAACTCAACAACCAAACGCAAGAATACCAGTGGCCAAATACAAGAGTATCATTGGCCAAACACGATGCTAGCCAACCAATGACACAACCTCGACCAACAGCAACCAATGGTAATCAAGTACAGTCAAGCAGCGCGACAAACAACAACAACACAAGAATACCAGCACCAACAGAGCAACCGCAATCAAATGACCACTACGGCCTCCAAACAACAGTAATGACAGAAGAAATAGAGGCCAAAGCAAAATGCCACCAGTAGGCAGTCAACACCCTCTATTCGTATGAGTCTAAGTGAATGTTTATGCTCTCAATCCCCCTCCCAGTGTTCTCCAGATATCTCTGTGTGTGTAGGAATATTTCTGTCTATGTTTTCCAATCTCCCCTATCTGTTTCAGCTTAATCCATATTTATGGCTAAAAACAGACCTTTTATCATTCTTCAAACACTTAAACTAATCCCCCCACCATCTTTGCCCATGATATTCTCTTATACCTCCACTACTACATGTCTTGTCCCTTCTTGTTTTAATCAAAAGTCATGGGTGTATTATAGTATTAATATTAACTCCCATGTAGGGGTGGGCATTCGGTATTTCGGTTCGGTATTTAAGAATTTCGGTTCGGTATTTTGGTATTCGGTTTATTAATTGTGTATACCAAATACCGTACCAAAATATTTCGGTACGGTTCGGTATTTTTTATTTTGGTTCGGTACGGTTTCGGTTTAATAATCGATGAATAATCAATGCTAACAGTGCACGTGCACAACGGAAACTATCACTGTGAAAGAATGAAAAATCTGTTCCGAAATATAAAGAATAGAGAATTTGAGACAATCAAGTAACCAAGCCATGGAATATTTTCTAGAGTTCAAATTCGGAAGACTTGAGTTTTTAATCAAAGTATAGACTAAAACACCAAATAATTAAAAGGATTAAAAAATGGCCAAGACATCACTAGCTAAAGAATGATTAACGCCACTCCAGTGCACTGCAAATGAAAAAACCGGTATTGGGGCTGGGAATTAGAGTTTAGAGTGGGCTAGGGCGTTGGGTTGGGGCTGGGAATTAAATAAAGAAGGGTTTGGGCTTGGGCGTTGGGGCTGGGGCGATGGGCAGTGGGCTGGGTTATTCAGAAAATGTCTTTTAAAAATCGGTATTTCGGTATACCGAAATACCGAAATTTCAGAATTTTAATACCGAGGACCGTACCGAAATACCGAAATTGCAATACCGAATTAGACCGAAATACCGAAAAAACCGAAACCGAAATACTGAATAAATTTGGTTCGGTTCGGAATTCGGTTTTTCGGATTTTATGCCCACCCCTACTCCCATGCCTATTGTTTGGTTCCCCACTGATATCAAATTAGTGATATTTAATTAACCACTTGATAGACCCTTTAAGTTTAACTAATTAAAACCCTGCCATTCTAGATCTGCTCAAGCCTAAGCTGATTAAACTATCTGCTAATTGATCATCATACGGTTGTAACCAACTCTTGGTCAAAATTCAAATAGTGATTCAAACAGTATTGAAGCATTATGACTCAAGAAATGAGATTCATGTGAAAAATATACAGAACAAAGGGTGACATATAAGCAATTTGGTTCAAAGAGAAAATTGGATTCACCAACAGGTTCGCTTCAATCACAAAAGTAAGAATAGGAAGAAACAACACTACTGGCACGAACCAGACTATTATCGAGTCATTCTAGCATCCAAGCATGGAAACTAATGGACGACACTCATTTAATTGATTACACAGGCTATAACATTCAGCAATTAACAACAAACAATAAGAATAAATGGTTCATCCGGTGATTCGAGTTGTATTTGACAAAAACTGGAAACTTATAAACTAACAAATTACACGGCTTATAACACACACTTGACCACGAATAGAAACAAACTCGGCCAAATAAAAAGCCAGATGGAGAAAGTGAACAACAACGAGCAAAAGTTGAAAACAAAATTAATACAATAACCCAACCAAATAACAAGAAACCAAAGGAACAAATAAAGAGAGAAAAAATACCTCCAAGACGAAATTAAGAACTAGCCGAGCGTGGTTCAAACTAAGACTCAAGACCCATTTCTTTTGGGGGATAAAACGGACTTTAATCGAGTGTTCCCGACTAAGAACACCCGACTAAAGTCGATTGAGGCCCCAATTCCTTCGCATTTCGGACAGAACCCAGGCTTTTGTTTTCTAGGGTTCTTGTGCTCAATTTAGGGTTCGAATGGTTCTAGTAAGATTCGAACGGAACCAAAGGTGTTTTGGGCACGAGAGATGTCAGGGGGTGCCGTGGTATGAGTTTGGGGTAGATTGGGGTATGTCCAAGTTCTGCTCAATTCTTCGAATGGAGATTCGATACGATGGGGGATGATTCGAAGCAAACGGGTCCGAGATTTGGATTGGGGGTGGTCAGATGGTCAAGGTGTGTTAGTTTGGTGACCGGCGGCGTCGTTGCCGCCGGGTTTTCAGGCGAGGGGAGAGGGGGCGGCGGCTAGGGTTTGTTGTTTGTGAAAGAGACGAAGTTGAGAGAGAGAGAGACGAGGTTGAGACGGGTTTGGCTTGGGGGGGGCTGGGTAGGAGATTTGATTTATATACGAAATAGGAAACTCAATCCTGATCGTTGGATCATTTACGATCAACGACCAGGATCTTCTCACTTAAGTGAAACGATGTCGTGTAGTGTTATACGGGGCTGGGTCGGTCTCTGACTGGGAACGGGTCGGGCTGGGTGATACGATCTTGGTCGTTGATCAGTCTGAGATCAACGGCCCAGATCAGGTATGACTAAAACGACATCGTTTGGATGTCTCCTGAGGGGCCTGACTTGGATCGGGTATGGGCAAGTGTTTTAGGCCTGGTTTTTTGGGTTTAATTGAGCGGCCCAGTTTCGATTTTTGTTTCAATTTCTTTCTATTTTGCTTCTTTTCTTTTGCTTTTCTTAAAATAAAACTAAAATTCTAAAATTCTAAATGAACTTATAGAACCAAATTAACTTATAAACGTACTAGTTACCTTCTAATAATAATTATCACTAACCATTAAAATAAAATTTGCCCAATTAAATAAAAATACGAAAATACATATTTTTGTGATTTTTCTATTTTTGTGAAAATAAACTTAACTATTTCTAAGTACGGGACTAATCCTAAAAATATTAACGCAACATATGTGGTATATATATTTTATTTATTTAATTTGAACAAATAGACATGGGCACGCAAACGTAAACAATAAGAAAAAGAACACGTAATCCACAAATATCGCAAACAAACACAAAGACTCTTTTATTTTGACATTTTGGGAGTAATTCTCGTATAGGGCAAAAATCACGTGCTCACAGCTGCCCCTCTTTGCGCGTAAACATGAAGGGTTTTCGTGCAAAGATAAGTGAGCGGATACGAGCGATTTTTTGCCCGTTTGAGCACTCCGTAAGAAGCATTGTTGGAAAAGTTTGACCGAACCTCTGCTTCAGAAAGTCTCCTACATATCCCTGGCTAAAAAGGAATCAGGTCAATGTAGTTCGGGAAGTTTTGGTAGCTGGGGCTACCGTGACTGCTGTGATCTTGCTGTTACTGTTGTTGTTGCCGCTATTACTGCTTACCGATCTCCTCATTACATCGCGCTAAAGATAAAACAAGGAATTAGGCTAGCCTACGGATCACACGATCCTATCTATCTTCAACTTGCTTTTGCCACCTTGCTTCTTGTCGGCTTGATCGTTCCTTCTGATGTTTCTTCTCTTCTGCCAATTGTTATTTCGGCCTATCTTGATTGCCGAACTCCGACCGTTGGTTCCTTCTTTGTGGTCTTCGAACCATTCTTCTTCGAAATCTGAATCTATCTTTTCTGATCCTTGTCGTCTTCCTTTCGATTATGAACTTGGATTCACGCTGGGGATTTCGTTATGCTCTACCACTTTCCCCAACCAACTTCAACAATAAATCGCCACTCCATTCTTCAGGCGGGCTCCCCGACTTCAACTACGACTTCCAAATAAATCGCCACTCCATTCTCCAGGCGGGCTCCCTGACTTCAACTACAACTTCAAAAATAAATCGCCACTCCATTCTTCAGGCGGGCTCCCCGACTTCAATTACAACTTCAAAATAAAATCGCCACTCCATTCTCCGAGCGGGCTCCCGACTTCAATTACAACTTCAAAACTAAATCGCCACTCCATTCTTCAAGCGGGCTCCCCGACTTCAACTACTACTTCAAAATAAAATCGCCACTCCATTCTCCAGGCGGGCTCCCCGACTTCAACTATTACTTCAAAATAAAATCGCCACTCCATTCTCCGGGCGGGCTCCCGACTTCAACTATTACTTCAAAATAAAATTGCCACTCCATTCTCCGGGCGGGCTCCCGACTTCAACTACTACTTCAAAATAAAATCGCCACTCCATTCTCCGGCGGGCTCCCTCACTTCAACTATTACTTCAAAATAAAATCGCCACTCCATTCTCCGGGCGGGCTCCCCGACTTCAATTACAACTCCAAAATTAAATCGCCACTCCATTCTCCAGGCGGGCTCCCCGACTTCAATTACAACTTCAAAATAAAATCGCCACTCCATTCTTCAGGCGGGCTCCCTGACTTCAATTACAACTTCAAAATTAAATCGCCACTCCATTCTCCAGGCGGGCTCCCCGACTTCAACTACTACTTCAAAATAAAATCGCCACTCCATTCTCCGGGCGGGCTCCCCGACTTCAACTATTACTTCAAAATAAAATCGCCACTCCATTCTCCGGGCGGGCTCCCCGACTTCAATTACAACTCCAAAATTAAATCGCCACTCCATTCTCCGGGCGGGCTCCCCGACTTCAACTAAATCGCTACTCCATTCTCCAGGCGGGCTCCCTGACTTCAACTACTACTCACTGATTTCATCCTATCTCGATTACCTTCCTTTGGCTTTTGTACCATTTCCTTCTTCCTGCATTGCCTCTCGGACCACCCTCTCTTCCGAATTATCCTGTCTTGGAATTGCCTTCCCCTGGGTCGTATTACTTTTTCTTCTGGCTGCTGGGGATATTTTTGGAACTGTTTACTTGCCTGCTGGGGATGATGCTGCTGAGGAAGTATTCTTTGTTTCCTTCACCCCTTATTCTCTTCTTTTTTTCCATACCTCCTCTGGGGCTCACGCTTTTGCCTCTTCGAGCAAATTACGAAATGTAATACTGCTGGGGGAATCTCGAAGCCATTGTTTCATTTTTCCATCAACTGCTGGGGATGATACCAGGCTCAAAGATCATCCCATCGTGTTGTCTGGCCTTTCTCAAAACTATTCTGCTCGGAGCTGGTATTTCCCGAAATCTTGTGTTGCTTTCTACCCTTATCCTCCGAGTCTTTGCTTTCAAGAAAATTTTCGCAACGGGAGAAAATTTTCTGCCCCAGTTTGATAAACTTCTGGACGGTATGCTTTTCTGCCAACGAACCCTCTTTTCCTGCTTTTAAATCAAAGAAAAATTGTTAGTTTCAAAACGCGGTGAGTGGTCGTGCCACTCTTGTTGGGGCCATTTTTCTTTTCTCTTTCAGCTGCTTGGCCTCTCTCGAACTTTGAGGGCGACGTTGACGCTTGCCGGGGACGATGCTCTTTCCATGAACGACCTCTCATCTTTCCTTTTATTCCAATCTTTGGTTTGATCCGACTCTTTTTAGCCGGTGATCTGTTGCGTGAAATCATCTTTCGGACGTGCCACATGTGTCCATCATACTTCATAATTCCCGCGAACCTTCCAATTAGCCGGTCGTCCCAATCTTGCTATCGTAACGACTTCTGCCTTATTGCCTCGTTCCACGCCTATTCATTTTCATTATACTGCTTTGGGAGACTTGGTAGTAAGTTTTGAAAAAATCAATTTTCGAAAATGAAAGAAAAGAAAAGAATACTGACCGCAAATGACAAAAGAAGAGAAAAACTTTTCTGAACTCAAAAATAGGAAAACTTATCTGAATGTATGACTGATCCAATGGTTATGCCGCGCCTTTGAGATTAAACTACCCAGTCTATTCATGTCAATCACTTTCTGATGCCGCGTTCTGCTAGAGGTAAACGGATGTCCAAACCTTGTCTCATGCAGACATCTTGTAACCATCTCGCCTTGTCACCTCACAGTGCCCTTCAAAGGGTTTTCACTAATGAGATTCTCTCATTTCTCTCTATCTCTCGTCGCCTTAAGGTGCCCGTAAAGGTTTTCACCGTAAGACTCTCTCATTTTATTTCTCTCAACTTTCTTCGCCTTAAGGTGCCCGCGAGGGTTTTCACCGTTAAGACTCTCTCATTTACGCTTTCTTTTCCTGCGGTGGAGTATCACCCATGAGATTCCCTTTAGAGCGTTATCCCCTTTCGGCTTGTGCATCCTGGATTCGATCGAGGGTCGGGATGTCACTTTTGGCTTTCATTCGCATGATTTGGCATTTCCCAAATACTGATCGAGAGGTCTTTCTGGTTCTTAATGTGGTTTCTGCGCGTGAGGCTAAAAGGGTTTAACCTCGGCGGTTAGCTTATTACAACTTTCGGAATCCACACTATCTTTCAAACGAAACAATGACTTCGGCCCCAATTTTGTTGCTTGGGGATCTTTGATTTTTATTTTATTATGACCGAGCCGTGTGGCGCCTACGTATCCTTCTTGAGGAATCAGGTCGAACGTAGTTCACTTTTTCTTGTATTTTTTTCTTTGTTTCTTTTTCTATTTCGTTACACATCTTCCTTGATGATTCCGAAAGAGGGTATATGAAAGAATAATTAAGGCTCAAATGGGGAAACAAAGGTTAAAGTGTTTGGGTAGTAGAAAAATTGCCTCTGTCATTTCATTCTCCGAAAAATACCAAATACACACAAACAAAACCAAACGTTGACAAATACATTAAAGAATTACACATAATATCTCTTGACTGCATCAGAATTGATAGCCATATCTGTGCATCTTCCCTCGACATCCGTCAGACATAGAGCGCCGTTGGATAATACTCTAGTCACCACAAAAGGTCCCCGCCAATTTGGAGCGAACTTGCCTTTCGCTTCGGCCTGATGGGGTAGAACTCTCTTCAGCACATGCTGTCCCACTTCGAATTTCCTGGGACGTACCTTCTTGTTGTATGCTCTCGCCATTCTCTTTTGATACAATTGGCCGTGACATACTGCTGTCAATCTCTTTTCATCGATCAAGCTCAATTGCTCTAATCGGGTTTTGACCCACTCGTCGTCATCAATCTCAGCTTCAGCGACAATTCGGAGGGATGGAATCTCAACTTCTGCGGGTATTACTGCTTCAGTCCCGTATACCAACAAGTAAGGAGTTGCACCTACCGAAGTTCGGACGGTAGTGCGATAACCCAACAGCGCAAATGGTAACTTTTCATGCCACTGCCTAGACCCTTCTACCATCTTCCTCAATATCTTCTTTATATTCTTGTTTGTTGCCTCAACCGCGCCATTTGCTTTGGGACGATACGGTGTGGAATTTCGGTGTGTGATCTTGAACTGTTGGCAAACCTCCTTCATCAATCCACTGTTAAGATTTGCACCGTTATCTGTGATGATTATCTTTGGAATTCCAAACCTGCAGATGATGTGGGAATGCACGAAATCCACCACCGCCTTCTTGGTCACTGATTTGAATGTTTTGGCCTCCACCCACTTGGTAAAATAATCGATCGTTACCAGAATGAACCTGTGACCATTGGAAGCCGCAAGCTCTATAGGTCCAATAACATCCATGCCCCATGCAACAAACGGCCATGGTGCCGACATTGTGTGCAATTCAGTTGGTGGAGAATGAATCAAGTCTCCGTGTATCTGACACTGATGGCATCTTCGCACGAAACTTATACAATCACGCTCCATCGTGAGCCAGTAATATCCCGCTCGAAGAATCTTCTTTGCCAATACGTATCCGCTCATGTGTGGTCCGCAAACTCCCGAGTGTATATCTGTCATCACTGTTGTGGCTTGATTTGCATCTATACATCTCAACAATCCCAAGTCCGGGGTTCTTTTGTACAGCACCCCTCCACTAAGGAAAAATCCGTTTGCCAATCGCCGAATAGCCCTCTTTTGATCTCCAGTTGCTTGCTCTGGGTATACTCCTAACCCGAGGTACTCTTTGACATCATGAAACCATGGCTCACCATCCATCTCTTCTTCAATCACATTACAATAAGCATGCTGATTCCGGATCTGGATATGTAATGGATCGACACGAACCTTGTCTGGGTGGTGTAGCATTGACGCTAAAGTAGCTAGAGCGTCGGCAACCTCATTATGCATCCTTGGGATGTGCCTGAATTCTACTGATCGAAAGCGCTTGGTCAGATCATGCAAACACTGACGATACGGGATAAGCTTTAAATCTCCGGTTTCCCATTCTCCCTGAATCTGATGTACCAGAAGGTCCGAGTCCCCCAAGACCAAGACGTCCTGTACATCCATGTCCACCGCTAATCGCAGCCCCAAGATACATGCCTCGTACTCGGCCATATTATTGGTACAATGAAAACGCAGTTGAGCAGTAACAGGATAATGATGTCCTGTTTCAGATATGAGCACAGCCCCTACTCCGACTCCTTTTGCGTTCGCCGCTCCGTCGAAGAAGAGCTTCCACCCCGGATCCTTGGTTAGTTCTAACCCCTCAATTTGCAACACTTCTTCGTCTGGAAAATACGTCCTCAAGGGTTCGTATTCGTCATCAACAGGATTTTCAGCTAAGTGATCGGCCAGGGCTTGAGCTTTCATAGCCGTCCTTGTCACGTATATGATTTCGAACTCCGTAAGTAATATTTGCCATTTTGCTAACCTCCCTGTAGGCATAGGTTTCTGGAAAATATATTTCAACGGATCCAAACGCGAAATGAGGTAAGTGGTGTAAGAAGACAAATAGTGTTTCAGCTTTTGGGCTACCCAAGTCAGGGCGCAACATGTCTTTTCTAGATGAGTGTACTTGACCTCGTGGACTGTGAATTTCTTACTGAGGTAGTAAATGGCCCGTTCCTTCCTGCCAGTAAGATCATGCTGCCCCAGTACGCAGCCAAACGAATTCTCCAAGACCGTTAGATAAAGAATCAGGGGTCTGCCCGGTTCAGGCGGAACTAGTACAGGTGGATTTGATAGATACCCTTTGATTTGGTCAAACGCTTCCTGACATTCCGTCGTCCATTCTATCGCAGCGTCTTTCTTCAATAGGCGGAATATGGGTTCACAAGTTGCCGTAAGCTGGGCAATAAACCTACTGATGTAATTCAACCTTCCCAACAGACTCATTACCTCTGTTTTATTCTTTGGCGGGGGTAACTCCTGAATGGACTTGATTTTGGATGGGTCTAACTCAATGCCCCGTCGGCTGACGATGAATCCTAGCAACTTTCCTGATGGAACTCCGAATGCGCATTTGGCCGGATTGAGCTTGATGTCGTACCTTCGAAGTCTTTGAAAGAACTTCCTGAGGTCAGCAACATGGTCTTCTTGACGTCTGGATTTTATGATCACATCATCCACGTACACTTCAATTTCCTTGTGTATCATGTCATGGAATACCGTAGTCATCGCCCTCATATAGGTTGCCCCTGCATTCTTCAAACCGAACGGCATCACTCGGTAGCAATAAGTCCCCCACGGTGTGATAAAAGCCGTCTTTTCTGCGTCCTCTTCATCCATCAAAATCTGATGATATCCCGCATAACAGTCCACAAAGGATCCGATTTCGCGTCCGGCGCAATTATCAATCGGGATATGGATATTGGGAAGCGGGAAATTATCCTTAGGACTCGCCTTGTTGAGGTTGCGATAGTCCACACATACTCTGATCTTTCCGTCTTTCTTTGGCACCGGTACTATATTAGCCAACCATTCGGGGTATCGGGTGACGCGAATGACTTTCGCCTGCAACTGCTTGGTTACTTCCTCTTTGATTTTTACACTCATCTCCGTCTTGAATTTCCGCAGTTTCTGCTTGACGGGAGGATATGCCGGATCAGTGGGTAATTTATGAACCACTAGATCAGTGCTGAGTCCTGGCATGTCGTCGTACGACCATGCGAAAATGTCTTTAAACTCCATGAGTGTTTTGATCAACTCTTCTCTCAGATTGGGTTCAATATGGACACTTATTCGGGTTTCTTTGACGTCATCCGCATTCCCTAGATTAACGGCCTCGGTATCATTTAAATTCGGTTTGGGTTTTTCCTCGAAGTGACTTAATTCTTCACCGATTTCTTCTACGGCTTCATCATCGCCGTACTCCGACTCACTCTCGTCACTTCTTATTTCATGCGTTATTATTTCGAAACCCGATTGACTTTCTAGACTGGGTTGATTAATCTTTAAGCACGCCATATCATTAAGATCAGTTGAAAGAAGGTTGTTCAGAAAAGTAAAAAGAAGGAAAAAATAAACAAAATTAGACACGAAGGGAACCAAATTTCATTAATGGGAACTGTACAAGGGAAAACAAACTGCAAACTTAAATCAAAAATGAACTAAAAACAACTGGATTTTACTCCGGGGACAAACCCCCAACACAAAATTTCGAAAGAAAAACAATCCAAGACAAACTACCAAGACTCCTTCCGAACAGGGAGAGGAGTAGCCTTCCAGTTATTCAGTTTTGCCTTTGGTCCCACAAATTGTATCTCGGCATGACTGGATCCTTCCCCATCCTCGAGCATACATACATCTGTGAATAGGTCCTCGAACTTCCTGAAGAACTCTTCGTCTGGCCTGATCGTAGGACCGGGAATCTTTGTCGTTGGATGTCCTATTGCTCCGGACCTGACAAAAGATTGGGAAAGGCGTGGAACCGACTTCGGGAGCACCCATGTCTTCTGCTTACTCCTCTTGGCTCGCCGGATGTCCTCTGATGTTGGCTTGAATCCCAAGCCGAAGGTTCCCATGTTTTCGACCACTGATACCGGTTGTATGATTCCTTGCAGAGATGCACCTAGACCTTTACCGTGTATGAAACCATGTCGCAACATTTCATGAGCCACCATGACATCTGCAGTAATTGTTCTGTCATCGGGAATGCATTCCCCTTCTGGAACTCGGTTGGCGGACACCACATCGCAGACCTGGTATACCCACGGCCCAACATCTTCTTCTGTTTCAACAAAGGGGATGATGGTGCCTGATTGTAGATCGTTCTCTCCATGGACGACGATCTTCTGTTGGTCCCACTCAAACTTGACGAGTTGGTGTAAGCTGGATGGAACTGCTCTTGCGGCATGGATCCATGGTCGCCCTATCAGAAGGTTATATGACACCACCATGTCCAGCACCTGGAATTCCATGGTGAACTCCACTGGCCCAATTGTCAAGATTAGCACTATGTCACCAACCGACGCTTTGCCTCCTCCGTCAAACCCTCGAACACATATGTTGTTCTTGCGTATCCTGCCGATGTCCACTTTCAACTTGTCCAGTGTAGAGAGAGGACAAATGTTAGCACTGGACCCATTATCGACAAGGACTTTGGTAACCACAGCCTCCTCACACTTCACCGTAAGATATAAAGCCTTGTTGTGCTCGGTGCCTTCCTCAGGCAACTCATCGTCGGTGAAGGTGATCCGATTTGCTTCGAAGATCCTATTGGTGATCTTCTCCAGATGACTCACCGAGATTTTATCCGGTACATGTGCCTCATTCAGGACTTTCATCAAAGCTTGCCGGTGTTCCTCAGAATGTATCAGCAAGGATAGCAATGATATTTGCGCAGGAGTCTTCTTCAACTGCTCTAAGACAGAGTAGTCATGCAGCTTCATCTTTTTGAGGAATTCTTCTGCCTCTTCATCAATTACCGGCTTTTTCAATGTTGCCGGAGTGATCTTCCTCAATTCCGCAGGGGCAAAACATCTCCCCGAGCGGGTCAACCCTTGTGCTTCGCAAACTTCCTCTTTCACTTCCTTTCCTTTGTAGGTCGTTGTAATCCGAGCATAATTCCATGGAACAGTCCGGCTATCAGTTATTGGCAACTGTATTGCTGGCTGGATGATGAAAGGATCCATTCGAACGCCTGCTACTGTCAAGATGGGCTTGATTGCTGCCCCTGGTACAACTATCTTTGCTTCCCCCGGCCTCACCGGTACTTCGTTCACACTTCTTTTTCCCGCTTCTGACCCTCCTGGTATGTCCTTCTTGCAACTGGATGACTCATCAAGGCTCGGCCCCTTTCTCATTCCTGCCCCGCTAGATTTGATCATCATTACCATCTGAGAGGCTTTCTCCTTTCCTTCTTCTACCCGTACCAACTCGATCATGTTGGTCTCATGATGAGTTGGAAGTGGGTTTTGGTTGATGTTGGGCTCGGTTGGAGTCTGGACCTCAATTCTGCGAGTGTCGATGAGCTCCTGGATGGCTGTTTTCAACCTCCAACACTTTTCTGTATCGTGTCCCGGACATCCCGAGCAGTAGGCACAATTTACTGAATGGTCCAGGTTCTTCGGAAGAGGATTTGGTAGCTTAGCTTCAACCGGACTTAGCAACCCTACTTGCTTCAACCGGTGGAACAGACTGGTGTAAGACTCTCCTAAGGGAGTGAAAGTCTTTGGCCTCGGCGCCCTGTCGCCCCTGAATGCCTGGTTCGGACGAAAATTCGCGCCCGAGGGGTTTCTGTAAGCTCTTGGGGGTGGATGATTGTTCTGGGGGTTTGGTGCACGCCATGGTGCGTGAACAGGAGGTGCAGAATAGGACTGTGCGTGGTGGACAGTAAAATGGGGATCAGGTACGGGATAGTAATGTTGCGGGTGGTTATATAGATTGTGGGAGTAATTTTGGTGGTGAGGCTGGGGCGGGCTATATTGGGGTGCGGGGCCTCTATTTCTGAACCATGCCCCGGACTCGACGGCCGCAACTTCCTCTCTCCTCTTTTTCCCCAGTACTCCTCCAGTACCACTTTGGATAGCCTGAGTGGTGGCTTTCAGTGCCGAGTAACTCATGATCTTGTTGGCCTTCAAACCTTCCTCGATCATACCCCCCATTTTTATCACCTCAGTGAATGATTTGCCTACGGACGTTACCAGATGTCCGAAATAGGTTGGCTCTAATGTCTGCAAGAAGTAATCCACCATCTCGCTCTCCCTCATCGGCGGATCTACCTTGGCTGCCTGTTCCCTCCAGCGGAAACCAAACTCCCTGAAACTTTCAGCGGGTTTCTTCTCTAATTTTAGCAATGACAAGCGGTCGGGGATTATTTCAAGATTGTACTGGAACTGGCCGATAAAAGCTTGAGCCAAATCATCCCACGTAAACCATCTACTGGGATCCTGTCTAGTGTACCATTCCAGCGCAGATCCTCCCAAACTCTGACCAAAGTAAGCTATCCGAATTTCGTCCCGTCCTCCAGCTCCTCGCATTTTACTGCAAAACCCTCGCAGGTGGGCTATGGGTCACCATGCCCCTCGTATAGGTCGAATTTGGGCATTTTAAACCCTGCCGGCAACTGGACGTCCGGAAATGGACACAGATCCTTGTAGGCGACGCTGACCTGGTTGCCCAAACCGTGCATGTTCCTGAAGGACTGCTCCAGGCTTTTAACTTTTCTGACAACTTCCTCGTGTTCCGAACTTTGGAAGTGCTTTTCCGGTTCTGCCGGATTATCCCAGTGAGGTGTATGTGATTGTGGTTCGGGAGCCCTGAAAGTAGGCTCTGGAGGATAGTAAGAGTTGTCATGGATCTGAACATGCGGCTCGCCGGCCGGCCTTTGTAGAGGAGCAGGTGGAGGTGCCACAAAAACAGGGGTGACTGGAGGAGGATTTGGTTTGGCTGGTGGAATGTGGGTGGCATATGGGTTTTCCCCCTGAAAGTATGGATAGATCGGGGCGCTTGTCGAAGGATCGATGGGCGGATGTTCCGGAGCCGAGGCGAGAGTAGGGCGGTTTGGTGAAGACTGTTCCCTGGCCCAGGCCAGGTGCATCTCTGTTATCTGTTGTTTTAACCGGTCTACCTCTTCTTTCATGATTTGTAGCTCGGATTTTTCTTCCTCGAGACTCTTGCCAGAACTAGACATGCTTACTGTAATCGGTCCTTTGGATCTAGTACGGTAATGATGGCTGGCCAGTATATTCTGTCAAACCAACTGCTAAACTTTTCTAGCAATGCAACAAACTTGTTAGCTTACCGAGTTTGACAGATATGTTATAGCACGTTGGATGCAATGCACCTAACCAAATAACCCTTTCTACATGTACTCTTAACATGCGTCATTCCGACCCTTTTTCTTTTTCTTTTTCTTTTTCTTTTTCCTTTTTCTTTTTTTTTTTCTTTTTCGACTATCTTTGAAAGCCTTATTGTTATTTAACCTTTGGATTCTTTTCCTTTCTTTTTAGTGGTGGTCGAATCTTATGTGGATTGCCTACGTATCACGTTCTCGCGTGAATCAGACCGAGCGTAGTTCTGGTAACAAGATTGTGGTAAAATTCAGTAACTTTTATATCAGATAAAACCTCAAAGTTACAAAACATGGCTTACAATAATCGGCAAAATAGAGGAATGCTTGACTCGAAAAATGAAAAATGCCAACCAACTTGACTCGATATTTCGAAATACATTTTTTAAATCAGAAGTCTAATGCTCTAAAATTCCTGGGAGCCCGCGAGGCATCATTCGGCCTTGCCGCGGGCCTGGGTGTGAGGTCCTTGTGTAGTCCCCTTAAATCTTCCATGATCCGATGAACATAGCCCATAATTGAAGCAAAAAGGTCGGTGCGGGGCATTTGTTCACAAGCTAGGCACTTCATGGTGACATAGTGCCCGATTTCTCCAATTCCGTCCTTGATCATGTCCCTTTCTCCGAGTAGCCGCTCTATCTGCTGGTTTTTCGTCCCCAATCTTCGGGCGTTGTTGGTGACTTGGTCTAAGAGCCTGTCTATTTGTTCTTGCAGTCGAGCCATCAGATTGTGGCAACGGTCGAGGTCCGCTCTGGCATCTTGGGCTTGCTTGAAAACCCGCTCCCTGAGGATAACATTTGCCTCCCTTAGACTAGTGATGGTCTTAGTGTAATCTTCTTCTATCCGTTGCTGGTGAAGTGCATGTTGATGTGCCTCCTTTTTCCAGCTAGCACGGACCCTCATTGTTTGGGCCTTTGATTCTTCCAATTCTCTTTGGACATCGGCAACTTGGCTTCTCAAACCCTTTATCAACTTTTCGTCTGCTCGACTCCTCGACTGCCTGTCAGCATCCCTTTTCATTTGCTGGATTTGAGCCCTCAAAAAGTCATTTTCCTGTGCCAACTTCTTTTTATCCCCTTCGTCGGCGGCGGCTTGCATATCTTTTTCAAATTGGAGATTTTGGACCTGTTGCTCTATCTTGCCGATCCTTGTTCTGTAAACCTCTTCCTTAGCCAACCAGTCCCATTGGTCTTGGGACGCTTCAGCAAATTCCCTGAGGTGAGGTCTCTTGGCTGGTCTTTCCCCCGATGTTTCTCCTTTGTACCAAGTAAGATATCTAGGTGCAATCTCTCCTCTAGCTCGATCATGCACACAAGTGTTTGCCTCTAGATATTGGCATTTGCTCCAGATCTGGCGGACCCTCGCTTCCGGGAATTGACCATCGGGACCAATTTCAATAACCTGGGTACTCAGGTCTTCTTCTTTGGGTACTATCTGGCACCTCCCGAGCTGTCTCAACACTCGATGGGGCGCGTAAGGTTGAATGCTTTTAAGTCCCATTAAGAGAAAGGGGGACCTAGCCGCTGGCATGTACACGATTCTGTCTATCTGCAACCAACCCAACGTCCATTGTATTTGACTTGCGTTGAGAGCCTGAAAGTATGCCCTCCATGCCAATGTTCCTTCAAGCAGGACGGCCCTATCAATCCTTGTATAGAATTCGCTTATGCAAGTTTTCTCAACCAACCCATATCTCAAGAATTGGGTGCGGCGACACAGGTGCTCAATCATCCACATCTGTAGCAGTAAATTACAGCCTTCGAAAAAATCTCCCCCGGCTTTGCAGATTGTGAGGGCTCGATATATGTCCGATAGTATCATAGGAGCAAGAGTACTTTCGCTTTGGTCAAGCAAAGTACTGACGACTCCGGCTACCTTTATATCAATGTTCCCGTCTTTCCTCGGGAATACCACGAGTCCTAAAAAGGCTATCATGAAAGCAACTCGTCTGTGCTCCTCCCATTTCTGGCGATTACCCTTGCTGCATAATTTGTTTTCTGGCTCGTTGAAACCTCCCGCATGACCGTACCTTTGATAGATGAAGTTTAAAGTACAAAACCCTTGTGCTAGATCTGGGTTACGTACCGTTCTGGCCGTCTTCAGTGAGTCTAAAAACCGGTGTATGGCGACAACCCTGGGGGCGATTAGATATTGATGCCCCAATGGTATATCAGTGTTTCCAATGTATCCGGTCATCTCCTCCACAGTTGGGGTGAGCTCGAAGTCCGAGAAGTGAAAGACATTGTGCGCGGAGTCCCAATATGTGACTAAGGCTCTTATGATGTCCCCACGAGGTTTTATTTCAAGCAGACCTGTGAGACCTTTCAAATACTTTTTAACCTCATCCTGCCCTTCTTGGCCTAGATCGTCCCACCATAGCCGTATTTGTACCGGGATTTTAGTCATGAGTGAAAAGGGTTCATTTTGAATCGTGCTCATCCTGCACATTTATTTAAAGAAAACGATCATTTTGGCTGGCAATGATTTTTTCAAAATTTACAGATTTTGGTATATTTTTTTTGAAAAATGGCAAGTTGGACCCGACGGGGGTTGCCTACGTATCTCACATCCGGTGAGAATCAAACTCGCGTAGTTCGGTCCGCCAAGGCAAACTATTTATTGACCGACAAAGAAAACACACTTTGTTAAGAAGCACATTTTCTTTTATTGACCGACAAAGAAAACACATTTTGTTAAGAAAACACATTTTCTTTTATTGACCGACAAAGAAAACACATTTTGTTAAGAAACACCTATTCTTTTATTGACCGACCAAGAAAACACATTTCGTTAAGAAACCCATTGTCGGCAAAGTCAACCTTCCATTGTCTCTTATTAACAAACTATTGATTTTGTTGGTAAGACCCATTTTTGTATTTTCTGAAAATATCTATTTACCCACACTGTTTCCTTTTGTTTTTCGTTTCTCCTCAGTATTTAAAAGCCGGTCAGCATGCAAGTTCGAATAAATGTTTGAAACAAACATGGTATAGCAGGATGGTCTTTTCATTTCAGGTTGCCTGTCCTAGACGGACCCAACCCCCGTGTTGAGTCCCCTAAGTCAAATGCAACGTGATGCAAATAAGCGTTTCCTACTAGGGATCCGGTATGCGGTTATGTTATTCTAAGTTAAAAACCTCGGTGCATGATCTAGACTGTGTACCCAAGCGGACAACTCGGGCTGAGGAAGGAGCTCCTTTCCGGAAACCAAAAGGCCAACCGGCTTAGAAACTTTCCGAGCCTCTTCATTATTTTGGGTATGACACTAACAGAATAGGGAGTCTCAACCAGTGAGCACATCCCCGGGGGTGAGAAGTGAAGGGTTTGCGGCACAGTTTTATATACAGTTCACGTAATATCAAAGCGGTAAACATATAACAGTTTGTATATACAGTGCAACTAGTATCAAAGCGGTAGACATGTAGCACATTAATTTAACATGTAATAAAATCAGATATAGACAAAACAACAATTTAACCGAGCTCGAATTCTTAGACCCCGAACCGAAGTTCAGAGGTTTAGTCCCCAGCAGAGTCGCCAGAGCTGTCACACCTCCTTTTTACGCACACCCGCGGGAGCGCGAAGGAGTTTTTCCAATTAAAGGACAATCGAAACGGGATTTATTTATTTAACTTAGAGTCGCCACTTGGGAAAATAATGGTGTCCCAAGTCACCGGTTTAATCCCGAACCGAGGAAATTTATGACTCTGTATTACAGTCTGTGTACCAGAAATCCGGATAAGGAATTCTATTAACCCGGGAGAAGGTGTTAGGCACTCCCGAGTTCCGTGGTTTTAGCACGGTCGCTCAATTGCGATTTTTGTTTCTATCTTATTCTTTTATATATTTTAACTATGTGCTTGCAATGTTCCGCTTTTAATTTTAAGAAGAATTGCGACGTCACGAAAACACATTGCGAGCCACACCGCAACCGGTACGCCTGTGACTTTAATGTATTTCGATTTCGCCGAGAGTAAGATTTGGGTCACATAAATGCGCACCCGTGATTAGGAAGGTATTATTATTAACCAATGCGCCTAAAGTGTCTATCGTCTTTATTAACTTTGGGAAAGACCGTGAAATTCGCTAAACGGTCTTCCCGAGCCTATGCTTCTTATAACAATTTCATTTGAGGGCCCCGCAATCGTGTATTTAGTGCGGCGAGGCTCATCTCACTTTTATTAAAGGCCGATCCTAACCCGTCTATATGTTCTACTTATTTCATCTATTAGTTTTAAATTGAAATGGAATTTTATTGCTTGTAATTAACAGTCCAAATGAATGAGCTAATGTATTCTAGATATGGGCCATATGACAACAACCAGGCCCATTATAAAATCTTTATGCCAAACCCATTAATCTTGTTGCTCATAGGCGTCCAGCACTGTACATATAGGAAAACAACGTTTATCACTAATCGCTGGACACCAAAGTGAAAAATGTTTTTCCAGTGTAAAAAAAATAGAACTGATTTCGGCTAAGAGACAAGTTAATTGTTTAATTCTTACTAATGATTTAACCTAAACACAAACTTACTATTACTTCATATTTGATCACAATTAGTTAATTATTGTACTGTCATGGACGATTGGCGTTAATATGCTGAAGCTATGAACTCTTTCCTTTATTCAAAAACAAAACAGGAATGCTGAACGTTAAACTAATAAAAGCGAGAAGGTGAGGAATACTGATTTTCGTTACCTACACGTACTAAATAGAAGCGAAATTACAGCTAATACAAAATCAACTAATGACTGCCTATATGTGCTAACAGACTAATGAACAGTTCTGATTTCTAACTTACGATAATTTACAATTATCAAGCCATCATTAATACATTCCAATTCCATAACTTCTTTAACCAATGGCAATTTATAGAAGGAAAACTAACGAAAATCAGAAGATATTCTTAAAAGAAAAGGATCAGCACTTCAAATCATTTCCATAAGCCTCAGATTACAAAAAGTGTACCTGGCAATTAAAGAACCAAAGGATCAGCTATGCAGTAATGGCAACAACAGCAATGTATCAACAGCCAATAGCAGGAGAAAACAGGAGCCAAAACAACAGCAACAATCAACACCCAGGTACAAACTACAGCAGTCCCAACTCAACAACCAAACGCAAGAATACCAGTGGCCAAATACAAGAGTATCAGTGGCCAAACACGATGCTAGCCAACCAATGACACAACCTCGACCAACAGCAACCAATGGTAATCAAGTACAGTCAAGCAGCGCGACAAACAACAACAACACAAGAATACCAGCACCAACAGAGCAACCGCAATCAAATGACCACTACAGCCTCCAAACAACAGTAACGACAGAAGAAATAGAGGCCAAAGCAAAATGCCACCAGTAGGCAGTCAACACCCTCTATTCGTATGAGTCTAAGTGAATGTTTATGCTCTCAATCCCCCTCCCAGTGTTCTCCAGATATCTCTGTGTGTGTAGGAATATTTCTGTCTATGTTTTCCAATCTCCCCTATCTGTTTCAGCTTAATCCATATTTATAGCTAAAAACAGACCTTTTATCATTCTTCAAACACTTAAACTAATCCCCCACCATCTTTGCCCATGATATTCTCTTATACCTCCACTACTACATGTCTTGTCCCTTCTTGTTTTAATCAAAAGTCATGGGTGTATTATAGTATTAATATTAACTCCCATGCCTATTGTTTGGTTCCCCACTGATATCAAATTAGTGATATTTAATTAACCACTTGATAGACCCTTTAAGTTTAACTAATTAAAACCCTGCCATTCTAGATCTGCTCAAGCCTAAGCTGATTAAACTATCTGCTAATTGATCATCATACGGTTGTAACCAACTCTTGGTCAAAATTCAAATAGTGATTCAAACAGGTATTGAAGCATTATGACTCAAGAAATGAGATTCATGTGAAAAATATACAGAACAAAGGGTGACATATAAGCAATTTGGTTCAAAGAGAAAATTGGATTCACCAACAGGTTCGCTTCAATCACAAAAGTAAGAATAGGAAGAAACAACACTACTGGCACGAACCAGACTATTATCGAGTCATTCTAGCATCCAAGCATGGAAACTAATGGACGACACTCATTTAATTGATTACACAGGCTATAACATTCAGCAATTAACAACAAACAATAAGAATAAATGGTTCATCCGGTGATTCGAGTTGTATTTGACAAAAACTGGAAACTTATAAACTAACAAATTACACGGCTTATAACACACACTCGACCACGAATAGAAACAAACTCGGCCAAATAAAAAGCCAGATGGAGAAAGTGAACAACAACGAGCAAAAGTTGAAAACAAAATTAATACAATAACCCAACCAAATAACAAGAAACCAAAGGAACAAATAAAGAGAGAAAAAATACCTCCAATACGAAATTAAGAACTAGCCGAGCGTGGTTCGAACTAAGACTCAAGACCCATTTCTTTTGGGGGATAAAACGGACTTTAATCGAGTGTTCCCGACTGAGAACACCCGACTAAAGTCGATTGAGGCCCCAATTCCTTCGCATTTCGGACAGAACCCGGGCTTTTGTTTTCTAGGGTTCTTGTGCTCAATTTAGGGTTCGAATGGTTCTAGTAAGATTCGAACGGAACCAAAGGTGTTTTGGGCACGAGAGATGTCAGGGGGTGCCGTGGTATGAGTTTGGGGTAGATTGGGGTATGTCCAGGTTCTGCTCAATTCTTCGAATGGAGATTCGATACGATGGGGGATGATTCGAAGCAAACGGGTCCGAGATTTGGATTGGGGGTGGTCAGATGGTCAAGGTGTGTTAGTTTGGTGACCGGCGGCGTCGTTGCCGCCGGGTTTTCAGGCGAGGGGAGAGGGGGCGGCGGCTAGGGTTTGTTGTTTGTGAAAGAGACGAAGTTGAGAGAGAGAGAGACGAGGTTGAGACGGGTTTGGCTTGGGGGGCTGGGTAGGAGATTTGATTTATATACGAAATAGGAAACTCAATCCTGATCGTTGGATCATTTACGATCAACGACCAGGATCTTCTCACTTAAGTGAAACGATGTCGTGTAGTGTTATACGGGGCTGGGTCGGTCTCTGACTGGGAACGGGTCGGGCTGGGTGATACGATCTTGGTCGTTGATCAGTCTGAGATCAACGGCCCAGATCAGGTATGACTAAAACGACATCGTTTGGATGTCTCCTGAGGGGCCTGACTTGGATCGGGTATGGGCAAGTGTTTTGGGCCTGGTTTTTTGGGTTTAATTGAGCGGCCCAGTTCCGATTTTTGTTTCAATTTCTTTCTATTTTGCTTCTTTTCTTTTGCTTTTCTTAAAATAAAACTAAAATTCTAAAATTCTAAATGAACTTATAGAACCAAATTAACTTATAAACGTACTAGTTACCTTCTAATAATAATTATCACTAACCATTAAAATAAAATTTGCCCAATTAAATAAAAATACGAAAATACATATTTTTGTGATTTTTTTATTTTTGTGAAAATAAACTT
This sequence comes from Nicotiana noctiflora, assembly GCA_032618575.1. Lineage (NCBI taxonomy): Eukaryota > Viridiplantae > Streptophyta > Magnoliopsida > Solanales > Solanaceae > Nicotiana > Nicotiana noctiflora. The sequence goes on along the minus strand of JASVEL010012008.1, from coordinate 91,434 downwards.
AACTATTTCTAAGTACGGGACTAATCCTAAAAATATTAACGCAACATATGTGGTATATATATTTTATTTATTTAATTTGAACAAATAGACATGGGCACGCAAACGTAAACAATAAGAAAAAGAACACGTAATCCACAAATATCGCAAACAAACACAAAGACTCTTTTATTTTGACATTTTGGGAGTAATTCTGGTATAGGGCAAAAATCACGTGCTCACAACCATTACCGCCCGCAAAAAACGTAACAACATGCATAATTAATGCGTACATGGAAATTGAAACGGTAGCAATGAAATGGCGGCACATGACGATAATAACGATGCGACCCCGAGGAGCGAGGAGTCATGATACTTCTAATGGTCCTAAAGAAGCGGGAAGGAGAAGTGCCTCGATTTTTATCAAGGGAGGTTGCGCCATCAGCATAATGTCATGTCGGGAGCCCACGAGGAAGAGTGTCAAAAATATTTTTTATCACTTCCTCTAAGAAACACAGAGACTATCTGTGTGCAGGGAAATCAGGAGACCAATTTTCTTTCGATATAGTGCTTCGAAGAGTAAATCCCAAAAGCACGGAAGCTCGGTTCGGTCGCTTACCTCGAGATCTACCAATGCCTTGCCCAGATCGGGCATCGTCCAAGGCCCTGATGGACGAAGATACCCCCCAAGAGATGCATCCGTGGTCCACGAGACTTGTCAAAGCGGCTCGACGCTAGTCCTCATACGACATATGAAAATAGGATGTCACATCTCATTCTTTTGTTGTGCTATGTATTTCGTACTAAGTTTGGACTCCTCTTTTCTATAAAAGAAGGGTCACTCACACCATGTATGATATCTCCAATTGTCTTACAAAAGGGCAATAATATTCTCCCTTCCCCTTTCTCTAATCTCTCTCTGGTTTCAAGTCATTTCGATTGTTAACTATTCTCTTAGTTTGTGAATAAGCATATTCCAAGACCGCCTTAGCATTTTATTGTTTCTTCGTTTGTTCTTCATTATTAGGCTCAATATTGATAGTATATAGCCTTACTTAACTATATTTTTACTTGTTATCCCCTTCCCAACTACCATCGACAAGCCCGAGATAGGCTCGGTTCCAAGGTGTCTACTGGCTGGTTTTGCGCCCGGGAAACACCCCCTTATTGGTTCGATTATTGCTTTGGTTAACTCAATCTCTATCACTTTACTTCATGTTTTAGCACTAACCTCCCTTACAAATTAGCTCGGAATAGATCACGTATTTTTAGAATCTCATTTACAAATTTAATTGTTATTACTATTTTCGCGGTAAACAAGTGTTTCATTTGAAGACAATATGAATTTCGTTGAACTTGTACTAAATAATTGTCCTTTTCGCGTTGTACAACAATTGGCAACTCAAATGTTAGTACTATGCCTCCAATGGTAAGCGTAGGAACACATGATGGAGCCTTCAGCCCTTCTTTCTAGGGGAGGGGGGACGGAGACATTATATTTGTTATTGGGTTCAGCCGAACCCAATAACTTTGGTTAGAATACCGAACCTAGTAACTTTAAATCATGACTACCTCTTTGGTTAGAATACCGAACCTAATAACTTTAAATCATGACTCCGCCTTTGCCTTCTTTGGCTTTGGTAATATGAACATGTTGGTCTTACCAAATATACTACTCTCCCTTTAGCCCTATCTCATGGGCGCTTATGATCTTTCAGATATGTCCATATGAAGTTGGCTTTGGGCTTTAAATCCAAGGAGTCGCAAATCCTAGATGTCCCGACATGACCTTGAGAGAAAGCCACAAGGAATATAAGTATAGTAGATAGAAAATCTTCTTTAGCTTGCTTTGTTTATCTTAACGAAGGCAAAGCCCATCATTACCTGACTCTAAAATAATCATGGTCAAAATTCACAAGAAATTCTAAAGCACAAATTGCAGTTTACAGGATTCAAAATGAATCCTCATCCAGCAATTGTAGAATTACCCCCACTGAACTAAAACAGCATTGCCAGGAGCCATAACCTCTGTAAAGAAACGCAGATAAAGTCAAAGAGGTCAAGGCTCCTATGGCCCGCGAGAAAAGAATGTACAGACCATATAAAAAACATTTGCACCACTGTCATACTTGCTTAGGTGCTTGACATCTTTTCCAAATACTAGATAACTGTTTTCACTTTTAAGAAAACAGTTCCAGCTTTTCAGATTTGCATAGCAAAGAACCATATCAAGGGAATCACTCCCTCCGACTCAGAAGCAGCAACCAATAGCTATTAACAACATTCAAGCCAGGAATAAGATGATATAATCAATAAAGATAGCATGGCTGAAATTCAAATTCTTTCAAAACATCGAACACTCATTGGTCCTACAAAAACAAGTTATAAACTAGTTTTCCGATTATCAGGTCCCAAAATTAAAATTTACAAACAAAACAAGGTGGCAAAATTCTTGAACCACCACAATGGACGTCCTCATCTACTTCTCTGAGGAGTTGGGCCCTCGTTTCTTTCCGAAACCAACCACTGCAAGCAAACAGAAGAAGAATTCAGTGAGAAAATATAATTTAACTGTCCAAAAGAGAAGATTCAAAAAGTTCATTTGCAAACTGAAGCATAGATACACGCAATCAAACAGGATAACCGCTAACAAATAAAAGTAACCACACCAGAAATATCACATCACACTGGTACTTAAACTAGCAAATGTTATATATTAGAACAATTAATTCACTTGTTTCTTTTAACAACAACAACAACAACAACCCAGTATATTCCCACAAAGTGGAGTCTGGGTAGGGTAATATGTAGACATGCCTTACCTCTACCCAAGAGGGCAGAGAGGTTGTTTCCAATCGACACTCGGCGCAGGGGAGTCGCTTGTTTCTTTTAATAGAAATGAAATAGATCTACTGTGTTAACTGTTAAGATCATGTAATGCTGAACATAAAAATAGACAAACACAATTTAAACCACAGATGCTTTATTAAATCTGACAACCCCAAAACTTGTCTAGAATGCTTACGATCATAGATTCAGGATTCTGGCAAAAGCTAATGGGTATTGGGGGTATTTTAAGTATGTAAAATTTAAATAGCACATTCATGCACCAACAAGAGCAGTTTATGGTAAAACCCTTCCAGCACCTCACTAATACAATAATTTGTCATTGTTAAGTAAAAAATGACGTGAAAATGGACATTAATTGACCATGGTTAGATGATAAAAGAGTATGCAGAATACACATATTGTGTTAAATTTCACAAGCACATTCATACATCAATATGAGCCGTGTATGGTAAAACCTTACGCACGCCACACCACACCACACCAATACAATACTCTATCATTGTTAAGCAATAAATGAGGTGTTATTGAACATGGTTAGATGATAAAAGAGTATGCAGAATACACATGTTATGCACCAATTCAATACTATATCATTTTTAAGTAATAAATGAGGTGTTATTGACCATGGTTAGATGATTAAAAGAGTATGCAGAATACACATGTTATGTTATTACTGGTGTGGTGTGAAAACCATGTGCGAGTAAGTGCGAGTAAGTGCTCGCATACATAAATTTGTACATTTGACACATACATACTTTCTGTGCATCAATATTTGTCACTTTATCTATAGCTATCAACATTTTTATTCTGTTTTATACTTTGCATACAAGTGGACGTGTGTACCTGCTAATATATACTCATGTTACCCTGTTTCATATACATTTACATAAACAAATGAAAACCAGCGAAACTAAACTACTTTTTTTGGGGACAAAATTACTAGGACTGTGTACGCTTAAATATATTAAGCCCCATTTCAATTTAGATGATCTCTTAACAAGAGTCACTACATGAATTTGACCAACATTTTAAAATGTATTTTTAATCATATTGACACGAGGAAAGTTGCAATTTACAGTACATTTCATATAGTTTTTGAACACCTACATTGCAATTTTAAAATACTGAGTTGAACTAATCCAACTTAGCTTTAATGTTTAGTTAAATTGACTCTCAATAAACAAAATGCGTCATCCAAATTGAAACAAAGGGAGTATTAACTTTCTCAATTGCAAATATTGTTCAAGCCGAAAACATTATTTAGATCCATAAAGTGAAGCAAAGAAAGAAAACATATGTGTACCAGCAGTAACAAATCGCCTGTTGTATTGCATGCGCTTGTGAGCGCGTCCGCGTGGCTTCTTCTTCTTATCTTGCTTAGCAACCTTAGGTGTTTGCCCTCTCACTTTCCCGGCACGAGCTAATGATCCGTGTACCTTACCTACAATTAACAAATCCGAACTACAAAATTAATCCTTAATCAACAAATTAATCAGTTACCTAATCACACTTATATTCAGAACAACAGAATCTAAATAAATCGAGAATGAAGAGAGATATAGTGAAGAGCAACTAAGCTTACCCATGGCTGATTTGCTGGTTGCTGGTTGCTGGTTGCTGGTCGCCGGAGAAGTTGGGGGTGTTTGGAGCTGCGAAAGTTAGAAATGCTAGGGTTAGGGTTTTTGGAGATTAGGAAGGTTTATATATGTGGAGCTGGTAAGGCCTGAAACTGTCCTGGGCTTTGGAGTTAAAATTTCGGCCTTAGGAGAAGAAACGTGGGCCATATGAAGAGGAGGGATCTTTGTACAAGTAGCCGGTTATAATTGTTGTTATGTTAATTTTTTCTATTCGTATATTCGTATACCTATATTATATATTGATTATATATATATTACATATAAATTATATATATATATTAAATTTCTGCTTGCTATTTTTAGTTTAAGAGATTGAGTGAGTAGCTAATCGGATAATTCTTTTATGAAGAAAGTCTAAGTAGTGGTCCGGGAAGAAAATCAAAATGGGCAAATTTACAATTGGTAATTGAAAAATAGCCATAATTTTAAATATAATCGAAATTTAGCCACTTTTTCATGTAACGATAAAACTTGAATAAAAAAAACCTTAATAGTCTGAAAATATGCTGGAGTTCGAATTTTTTACGTATGTGCTTCCAGCATAATGTGTTGGAGGTCCAATAAAATATGCCGAAAGTTTATATGCAAGAGCTCCATAATCTTATATATTATGATGGAACTTTCCGTGTGCTGGAGTTCCAATACACTATGTGAAAGTTTATACGAAAAAATCCATAATCTACATATTATGCCGAAACTTTCCGTGTTTCAGCAAAACAATAACTATTTTTAATGACTTTGCATAGAGAATTTTTCACAAAGCACATTCTTTAAGACCTACTTAGCAATAAATAGAAACTCTTTCATATATTACGTGGTATAGATATATTTTACGGTAATTGACGATGTATATAATGTATTAAATGTATTGTATTCAATAATACAACATGAAATGACGTCGCACAAACAGGGATTCCAGTAAAACTGGATCTGTATTAAGATGTATTAATCTGTATTTAGCGTAAAAAAAGTAACGTATTTGCACAATTTATGGACGTTGAAGAAGATAAAAATGGAAGGAAATCAAAACAAATTTGATTTCCCTAATTTTAGTTAACTAACTTAAAGATACAATATTTGCTTTTCTTTCTATCGATTGGCACAAATTCTAAACACCTGAATACATGTAATTAAAAAATCTGAATACAACTGTAATTAAAACAGTAAAAAGTGATTGGAAATACTTATGTAAACCTATTAAAAAAAAGTTGACTTGCAAATGCATACAAAAATTAGAAAAATACACTATAATATATTTGAATACAAATTAGTTCATATGATTGACAAAGTTGAATTAAACTGACATTTGATGAATACAGCTCATTCGATCGTTTAATGAAGTTGAATACAAGTTATGAATAGAGTTGAGTATATGCTACTAATACATTTCAATTTAATTCATTGTAGCTGAATACATATGAAATCGAAGAACCATACATCTGAATACATCAGTATACATCTGAAAATGGCATGAGGATTTGGTGTGAAAATGGCGGAAATTTGTTCCGTTAATGGCGGAGAAGGGTTAGAAGGTGTATGGAAAGAGTGTTTGTGAGAGAAGATGGAAAACTGTATTGAAGAAGAAAGAAAAAAGATGATAATTGTGTGAGAGAAAAATAAAATAATGAGAGAGAAAAATATTTTGTAGCATATATTAAAGCTTAATTATAGGATGGTATTAAATTTAAATTTTTGTTATAAACTAAAAAGGTATTTATATAGTGTAAAATTTAAAATAATATTTATATGTTATAAATGTGATACTAACCTATACATATTGTATATATAGTAAAATTTTCATTTGGAAACTGCTTGGCACGTACTATTTTCACTTGTGGTCCTTGATCCACCTGGCTAATTTACGCAAGTGTCCCTTTTTAGGTGATAATTTTACCATTTCGGACACAATATTAGAGTCAGGTTCATAGTTTCCTCATAGATTTCTCAACCTTGCAACAATAATTTACATAATTTTAGAATATGGCTTAATATTTTCAATTTACTCAAAAAGGATCTTTAGACTGTTTTTCCAGAAGTCTACAAAATTCAAGAAAAATAAAAAGAGTAGAGTTGTCCCAAAAGATAGATAATTAGCAAAAAAATAAAGAAAAATTAAAAATAAAAATGGATCCACTTGAAGAATCATTCACTTGCTTGTAAAAGAAACCAACCAAAATTGAAAAGCTGAGTGAGACAATAAAATAAATTTTAACACATACTTTGGTTTGGTTTGATTTTTCACTTGATTAACCTGCTATGAACAATCAGTTAGTCACCCTATGTCAAGGTGGTCACGGGCACGTTCTTCGTCGAAAAATTAGAATGCATACTAATTTATATAGTAATATATTCTATATTGAACATTTCAACATGGTTGAATGAAATAATTCAATGATTTAGGATATTCAAAGTGACGTATTATTTGCAGGTTCAAATTTCTGTCTGTTTATTTGCCAAAACTAAACGAGACCACCACGTGTGGTCTATTTGTTTATTTTTCCATCTAAAAGATTTTATGATAAACTAACTATTAAAAAATATTTTTTTAAAAAAACTTCAACAAAAGCCTTATATAAACTACCAATCCTGTCCGACTCAATCTTTCCTTTCGTTTTATGTTTATTTTTATTAGCACAACTTCTAATGTTATCTTCTTTTTTTTTTTTAATTTTGACTAAAAATTATAGTTCTAGTATTTTTTATTTGTTATTTAGCTAAATATTGTGTAGTTTGATCTAAATGAAGTCCCATTCAATTCATATAATTTTACAGACTACCCTCTTACTCGCACGCCTACCAACTAGAATGAGGACGACTGGTCATCTTGCTTTTTTGCTAATTTCGTTTAGTAGGTATAAAACTTCCTTATTCTAGGTAATTACAAAAAAATAATTTTTCTGGTTATAAGTTCTTATTGAAAAAATATTTTAGTATTTTTTTTTTATCTAATGAACTTTTAAAATTATTAAAATGATAACTTTTCTAGTTAAAAGCTATTAGGAACCCACAAACAAGTTTTTGAACCTATTATACAAGTACATAATGCAGCAACATCTTTGAAATTACCATATTGTCCTTGGTTGACTTCCTCTTCTCTTTTCTATATAATAGAAAAATATTTGGTAAAAAAAAATATTGACTTATTTAAAGTTTGAATATTTTTTACGGAATTTCTAGATACTCCACTGGTTATGATCTATTCATACAAAAGGTTGCCTAGAGACGTCGATGGTATGTATTATTGAAAACGTAACTTTTATAAGACTATATGTCTAAATAATTTTATTTTGTTATTGTGTATTAACTATACGCGATAGGGTCAAATATTTAAATGTAAGAAAATGGAATCTTGATATGTATATATGGTAGACTATTTAATAATGAGATAAATTGTTATTTGAGGGTAGTTCATTTGAGTTATTTTAATTTGCCACTATTAATACGCGTGTCATTTTACTTATATCATGCTTGAAAACCAAACATAATTTAAACACGACTAATGCAAGCATATTTCTATTATATATAATATATTATATAAGTATAAAAGAAAAGAGGAGATCGACCAAGGGCATTATAGTCATTTTAATGATGTTGTTGTATTCTTTACTTGTATAATAGGTTCAAAAACTTATTTGTGGGTTCCTAATGACTAAAAAACCCAAAGTAACATAGCCATGTGTTGTTGAATCCCATTTCCTATTTATCCCTCACTATCTTTTTTAAATGCATCTACTTGATTACCCTGTAATTTGTTTGAAAGCAGACTACTACTCGCCTTTATTGTTTAAAAATATTTTTCTATTATATATAAGAGAGAAGAGGAAGTCGACCAAGGACAATATGGTCATTTCAAAGATGTTGTTGCATTCTGTACTTGTATAATAGGTTCAAAAACTTGTTTGTGTGTTCCTAATAACTTTTAACTAGAAAAGTTATCATTTTGATAATTTTAAACATTCATTAGATAAAAAAAAATATACTAAAATATTTTTTTCAATAAGAACTTCTAACGAGAAAAATTATTCTTTTCGTAATTTTATAATTCAAATGTCCATTAGATAAAAAAAATACTATGGTAACATACATTAATATATAACAATGCTATTATCTCCTTTCATTTGTTTCATTTATTGACTATTTCATGTAAAGAAGATTTTTCTTTTACAATAATATTGGCGCTAATTTTGAAGATTATATTCATATGTTCTTATATTGTTATCAATTTATATCATTTTATAAAAGTTGTGATAACAACGCAATTTCAATTAGAATACTTTATAAAATTAGGGAAAAAATATTCAAGAATAAAATATTGATAAATTCAAATTGTATAAAAAAGGACTCACCCTCTAAAACATTATTTGAGAATAATCTAAACTAAAAACTAAGACAATTCATTTGGGAATTTTTTTCTTTTAAAATTTATTTTACATTAGGCAAAATGAGAAATATCATTATGCAAGATTATACTTCTCCTTCTATGATTAGTGTTAGTTGGGTACTTGCTTTGTGTTCAATAAGAATTCAACATTATATGAATTTAAAATATATAAATATACAATTAATTATTTTTAAAAAGGCTCAACAAATAATTATGGTGAAGAAAGTTGTATTACCCCTTAAAGAATATCTCAATCGAATCAAATGAAACTAAAAAAACTGCAATGCTTCAATTTAACGTCAATTTAATTAGTATTTAAAGTGACCGAGCAATTAATTTATTTATAATAAATTATTCTGATATGTCATTATTAAACTAGAATAAAATACATTTTCTTGTTAAAATTTATTAGTAATTAAAAATCATGATTATTATTTTAAAGAACCAAAAGAAAAAAAAACCTTTTTGTTAACTATTTGGGAATAAAATTAATATGTTTATTATTCACATTGTGATTAGTATAAACAATAAGGTAATACAGTAACACATTTGAAAATACTAAAGAGTAAAACTATATATTATTCAACTTAAATAATGAGAAATACATCACGATTTATTTCTCAACTCACTTTTAATTATTTTTTATAATGAATTTTAAGTTTATTTATTTTTTATAATGAATTTTAAGTTTAATGTGTGCGGTTTTTTTTAAAATAAAAAGTATAGAACCTACATAGAAATACTTTAAATTGTACTTGATTGTATAATCTTTATATAATAAAGTATCAGATTTCGACGAGTATTACAAAGTAATTGGTATAGTAATACGATTTCAGAAATTTTTCTTCTTTCACTAAAGGCAACTAAAGTGTGTAATAAGTAATGGACCAAGATATATTAAAAGAAAAAGAATAAGAAAAAAGAACAGCCATTGGGCACGTGCATTGCACGGGTACATCATCTAGTATTATACCAAAAATGAAAAAAGGATGACCCTCAGTAATATATTCATATTACTTGCGATATTTTCGACTTTTTTTTCTTTTAAATTCTTCCAACTGAACGTCACCTAAACGAAAGTGGTTTAGGAGGCTATCTTTAGCCGGTTTGTCCGAAAATTTTAAAAATTAGAAGAAAATTTAAGGTGTTCGGCCAAATTTTTAGAAGAAAAAAAATATCTAATTTTTAGAAGTAGCAAATATTGATTATTTTTCTTAATAACACTTTTGAAATCTTGGCAAATCATAGAGTTGTATACGGTTAAAATCGGACATGCCCTTTTTGTATGACTAATCGAGACCGGGACGTGGCAGGCCAAGGTTCGACCTTATGTCATATCAGACTATCAAGCCACGTAATGGAAAACCAAAATATCCACGATCGGGCGAGGATCGCGGCGAAACTTTCGGCATGTATCAAAAAGAGCCGAGATATTAGCTAATAATGGAATTTCTTACTGTATTTAAAATGTTATCAAGAGTAGGACCCCCCTACTATATAAATAGGGTCTAATCATTTGTAAAGCATTATCATTATCTGGTAATCATTGTCTTGTTATTCTGTTCTTAAGCCAATTGATACATATTTGGTCCAAGGGTGATCGACCTCGAGGGCTAAGGCTGTTCAATTTTTGTGGTTTGGTTTATTATTTTATTGTTTATTTCAATATTAATATATTCTTCTTAATTTGTGCCAAGTTATATCATGTATCCTTAAAATCGCGTATAAATTTATTTTTATCATATTCTAGGGTAAATAATTTGGCACCCGGGGGCTAAGGATAATGGTGGTTACTTGGTACAAAGATTCGTAACACACACTATTTTACACTTGTTATTTGAAGTGTCTTTGATTACAAGATTAAAAAATATCAAACTCTCAGTCAGCACCTCAACACATTGACAACGATCTCAACCACCACAACAAAAATGAGAGCATTGCACCAGGAAATGTTGTACCCCGTGCTGGACTCGATAGAATTCCGATTGTAGATCCAATCGATGTCAGTTCACATGTAGCCATCAATGGAAACTTGGATGTCGATCCTGAAAGTAGCGTCTACGGGGATGCCTGGTCAGCTACTCATTGCGCACGTGGTAATGAAGATGGTAGGATCAGCCTGCGGGTAATCTTCAAAATGTTGCAGGATTAACAGGCGGTAATAGCCCAGCTCCAAAATCAAAACCACACATCGAGCAGGGTCGAACCCGAGCAATCCCGAAAAATCGTACACAAGGCCGAATCGACTTCGAATAAATCAAAGAGAAGGAATCAGAGACCAATCCTGCTATCATAAAGATCCTCGAAGCATTATCAAAGCGAATCAAGACAGGGGAAAAAAAGATCGAAAAAAACGACAAGAAAGTGGAAACATATAATTCCAGAGTCGACCAATCCGGGGGCACCACTAATATTGAATGGACTAGATTCTAGAAAGTTTGTACACAAACCTTTCCCCCCAAGTGCAGCTCTAAAGCTAAACCCTAAGAAGTTTTGTATGCTCGAGATACTTAAATATGATGGGACAACTGATCCAAATAAATATGTCACCTCATATAAGCGTGCTATCAAATGAAATGACTTGGAAGATGATGAGATCGAATCCGTGTAGCTGAAGAGATTGAGGGAGATTATTTCGAGGGGTGTTATGATATGGTATCATAATTTGCCACGTAATTATATTGACTCATTTGCTATGCTTGCAAATTATTTCATAAAGGTACATGTTGTGTCTATTAAGGTCGCAACCAGGAAGTCGGACCTTTTCAAGGTAAGGCATAATGAAAATGAGATGCTCATAGAATTCGTATCTCGATTCCAAATGGAATAAATTTATTGGGCACCAGTCACCGACGATTGGACTGTTCAAGCTTTTACTCAAGGCCTTAACGTTCGAAGTTTAGTGGCTTCATAATAGTTGAAGCATAATTTGATTGAATACCCAGATGTTATATGGGTTGATATGCACAATCAATACCATTCGAATATCAGGGTCGATTATAATCAATTGGGGACTACTTCTGGGTCCATTTACCCTATCAGGTCTATAGATAGAACCAAGAGGGATCGCCCGAGAATCAAGGTCGAATAGAGATCGATATCAATCATGTAATGGAAATTGTTGAGCCAGTGGATCTAGCTAAAATTTTGCACGGAATGAGAGGAGAAATTATCGAGGTCAAAGTTCATGGGGACTTATGAGTAAAAATGGCTTTGATAAATCTATCGGTGCCAAAAAAGCACCACTATTGTCGGAGTACAACTTTAATGTGAACGCAACTGCCATCGTATCAGCCATTGGATACATCAAAGATAGCAAGTGGACTCGACCTTTGCAAATTGATTCAACACAAAAGGATCCCAGCCAAATATGCAAATATCATGGCACACATGGCCACAAGACAGAGAATTGTCGGCAACTTAAGGAGGAAGTAGCCTCTTTGTTCAACAACGGTCACCTTCAAGAATTTCTGAGAGATCGAGCTAAGAACCACTTCAGAACAGAGATTCCAACAGACAAAACAGACAAGACGAACCCCATCACGTCGTACATATGATCATTATAGGGGTCTATATTCCCCAAGGTCCAATGATGAAACGCACCAAGGTGTCATTTATAAGAGAAAAATGGACTCGGGATTACTTGTCAAAAAAAAATCTATCTTTCAACGACGAGGATGTTGAAGGAATCATGCAACCAATAATAACACATTAGTAATCTCTGTACTTATGAATAAAACTAGAGTTAAACACGTGCTAATTGATCCAAGTAGCTCGACGAACATCATACAATCGAAGGTCGTAGAATAACTCGACATGCAAGACCAGATCGTACCCGAGTACTTAATGAATTCAACATTGCTTGCGAATCTACTAAGGGAGAAATAACATTGTCGGTAAACATTTTCGGTACCATCCAAGACACCAAGTTCTATGTAATTGAGGAGGACATGTGATGCAATACCCTGTTCGGGAGATAATGGATCGATAACATGAGGGTTGTACCTTCGACCCTCCACCAGGTATTAAAATTTCCAACACCAGGGGATAACGACAATTTACGAGGAACAACCCGATGCGAAGGAGATATTTGCAATCGATGAGGTAATTCTGATATCCATGCTCTTATCGACAAAGGGCTCAGGTTTAAAAAGGGAAATAAGAAGCCAAATAGCAATTATTTGTTCGACCCAATCGGACGAGCAAAAGATTGACAAAGATGATGACATCGGGGTTCCTAGATCTTTTATCGCCCCTGATGATTCTGATGCTACCAAGTAAATTGTTAAAGAATTGGAGCAAGTCATGCTGATCGAACATCTGCTTGATCGGAAGGTATTACCTAGGCACGGGGTTAACTTCCAAGCTCTAGGAAAAAGTTATTCAATTACTTATAGCTAATATGTAATGTTTTGCTAGGTCCCATCTTGATATGACAAGGATCCCACTAGAGATAATGTTTACAAACTAAGCTTGGACCCGAAGTTCTGCCTAGTGAAACAAAAAAGGAGACCCCAGTCCAAGATCAATCATTCCTTCATCAAGGACGACGTAATTAAGCTCCTTAAAAAATAGGGTCCATCCGTGAGTTCAAATACCCAGAATGGTTAGCGAACGTAGTCGTGGTTCCTAAGAAAGGGAACAAACTAAGAATGTTTGTAGATTATAAATACCTAAATAAAGCATGCCCCAAATATTCTTTCCCTTTGCCTAACATCAATCGCATGATCGACGCCGCGATCGTCCACGAGACTCTAAGTTTTCTCAATGCCTATTCGGGTACAACCAGATACGGATGAACCCGAAAGACCAAGAAAAACTTCTTTCATCACAAAATATGGCACGTACTGCTATAACGTAATGTCATTCTGATTAAAAAATGTCATTGCTACTTACCAGCAACTAGTAAACCAAATGTTCAAAGAACAAACAGGAAAAACCATGGAAGTTTATATTGACGATATGCTAGTTAAGTACATGTGAAAAGAGGAACATTTAAAGAATTTCCAAGAAACCTTCAGTATATTGAAGAAGTACAACATGAAGTTGAATCTAGAAAAAATGTGCATTCGGGTTTGGGTCTGGCAAGTTTCTCGAATTCATTGCGTCCAATCGGGACATCGAGATCAACCACGACAATATCAATATTATCGAGGATATAACGGTAGTGGATAATGTGAAGGCTGTATAAAGGCTAATCGAGTGCATTGCAACCTTGGGTCAACTCATCTCAAGGTCATCCGATAGAAGTCATCGATTCTTCATGTTGCTGAAAAAGAAGAACAACTTCGCATGGACCCCAGAATGTCAACAAGCTTTAGATAAACTTAAGTAATGCTTATTTAGCCCACCATTGCTCTACACGTCAAGGGAAGACAAACAACTGTACCTATACCTAGCCGTATCGGAAGTAGCAGCAAGTGGAGTCCTAGTCCGAGAAAAACAAGGTACGCAATTTCTGATTTATTATGTCGATAGGACCTTTAGAGAGGTCGAAACTAGATACCCTCACCTAGAAAAATTGGCACTCGCCTTACTAAGTGCCTCTAGAAAACTGAAACCATATTTTTAATACCATGCTATATGTGTTGTGACAACCTACCTTTTATGAAATATAATGCATAACCCAAACTCTCGGGATGATTAGCCAAATGGGCCATCGAAATCAGTGGGTACGATATCGAATGTCAACCTCGAATGACCATTAAATCCCAAATTTGGACAGACTTTGTAGATGACTTTATAGTGGCCCTAATACCAAGTCTAAAAGGAGTTGTTGGTAAATTTTGGAACACATTCGGGAATCTGGACCTTTTTTACGAATGATGCGTCGAACGTAAAAAAAGCCCAAGACTTACGTACTAAAGCCTCCCAATGGCAATATAGTTAGACAATCTATTAGAACTGTAAAATTGACCAACAACGAAGCCGAGTATGAGGCCATAATTGCATGTCTCGAATTAGCCAAAGGCTTGGTAGCAGAGGTGATCAAGGCTAAATGTGACTCCCTCCTGGTGGAAAACCAAGTAAATGGACCATTCGAGGTCAGGGATAAACGAATGCACGGGTACTTGCACAAACTACAAGAAACGTTGCATCGTTTCAAGGAATGGACTTTGCAACACTTGCCCCGAGATCAAAATAGTAAAGTTGATCCCCTCGCAAACCTAGGATCGTCGATCGAATACAACGAGATCAACTCGGGGGCAATCATACAACTTATGAGGTCGGTAGTATAAGGTCACACCGAAATAAACTCCACAAGCTTGGCTTAGGATTGGAGAAATAAGTACCTAGAATATTTAAAGACCGGAAAACTTCCCTTATTTCCAAAGGAATTGAGGTCCATACGCACAAAGGCATTTTGATTTAGCTTGTTCGAAGATGGAACCTTACTCACGAGAATGTTCGATAGTCCGCAAACAATATGTATGGGACTGGGAGATACTGGGTATGTTTTGAGGGAAGTTCATGAAGGCATATACGGGAACCACTCAGGCGCCAAATCATTGGTTCAAAAGGTAATCAGAGCCGACTATTACTGGGTTGATATGAAAAAAGATGCGAAGGAATTTGTACAAAAATGTGATAAATGTCAAAGACATGCTCTGATGATTCGTTAACCCGAAGAGATGTTGCATTCGGTTTTATCGCCATGGCCTTTCATGAAGTGGGGGATGGACATCTTTGGCTCTCTTCAATCGACACCAGGTAAGGCTCAATTTGTTTTATTTATGACTTACTATTTCTCTAAGCGGGTTGAAGCACAGGCCTACTAGAAGATCAGGGCTAAGAAATTCATTGACTTCATTTGGGACCAAATCATATGTTGATTCGAAATACCATCCAAAATTTCATGTGACAACGGTAGGGATGGCAAATGGTGCGGGGCGGGGCAGTTACGGGGTACACCCGCGAAGACTCTAACCCGCCCCGCCCCGCATATATATATATATTTTTAATTTTTTTTAATTTTTTAATCCGCCCCGCCCCGCATTATCTTAAACAATGGTTAGTAAGATGGGCGAAAATCAGAAAGTTTTTTCTCAACATGAAGGACATAAACCGCAAATCATACTCAAAATGACCATGGAAGTACTGCATCTATTTTCTGTTATAGTATTATCAGCGCTAAAGAAAAAACTGAATTTAATTGCTGCAGAAAGAGCATTACCTTGCAACCCGCGACCCGCACCGCCCCGCGTTAATTTTTTTTAAAAAAATTATGCCCCGCCCCGCAAACAATGTAACCCGCCCCGCCCCGCGAATGCTGAAAGACCACCCTGCCCTGCCCCACCCCGCACCGTTTGCCATTAATAGACAACGGAAAATAGTATATCGGCAGGAAGATGACCAAATTTCTCGAAGATGATAAGATCAAAAGGATCTTATCAACACCTTATCACCTTATAACCCTAGTGGAATGGGCAAGCCAAATCATCCAACAAAACCATAATCCAAAACCCCAAGAAACGGTTGACCGACGCCAAGGGAAAATTGAGAGAGATTTTGCCTGAAGTGCTTTGGGCGTATCGCACAACTTCGAAGTCCAATATTGGGGCCACCCCATTCTCTTTGGTTTATGGCACTGAAGCTTTAATACCGGTTGAAGTTGGGGAGCCGAGCATCAGATTATGATATGTGATGAAGGAATCGAATGACGAGGCCATAAATATAATCGTGGAGCTATTAGATAAACAATGTGAATCTGCTTTTGTTCGATTGGCTCCCTAGAAGCAATGGATCGAAAGGTATTACAATCGAAGGGCCAACCTTCTATATTTTAATGTCGAGGACTTGGTACTGAGGAAAGTCACGTTAAACACCCAAAATCAAAATGAAGGGAAATTGGGTCCAAACTAGGAAGGTCGGTACCAAATTCTCGAGATCATAGGGAAATGATCCTATAAGATTAGAACGATGCACGGAGAATAACTACGGAATAATTGGAAAGTAACTCATCTTAAACGATATTATTACTGGGGTTTAAAATTACTAATCTGTTTAAAATTAATTGATTCACTTCCTGTATTGTGATGTTTTACCTTGATGGATCTTTTCTCAAAATAGGCCTATTATGTACTTAGACTGGATTATTTACTTCATGTTTTTATTACCCTTTTTGGCAATAATCAATTTGCCCCGGACTAATTTTTTTTCCTTAATTAGGGATGCAGACACCCATATTGTTTCCTTAATTAAAGGGGGATCGCTTGGGTTAATTGATTCTAAATGGTGATTGTTTCCATGTCCGTGCTTTAGTTTTACTTATTACCTTATTTCTCACTTGTTTTCAAAAACTATAAATACCCCACTCCTTTTTTCTCTGAACACGAACACAGACGAATAATATGAGTTCAAAATTACACTTTTACACTTAAAACTCCCTCTTTCTTTACTGCTACTTGTGATGTTGCTTTGTCTAGCCGGCTGAA
This sequence comes from Nicotiana noctiflora, assembly GCA_032618575.1. Taxonomy (NCBI): domain Eukaryota; kingdom Viridiplantae; phylum Streptophyta; class Magnoliopsida; order Solanales; family Solanaceae; genus Nicotiana; species Nicotiana noctiflora. The sequence goes on along the minus strand of JASVEL010012008.1, from coordinate 74,155 downwards.
AGCCAATGCTAGATTGTGAACTCTTGATTGCTCTATTTTTTTTTTCTGCACTTTGCTTCTCTACTAGTATGTCCTGATTAATTTACAAGTCTCAACAACAATATATTTTCATTCCTGTCTACTTCTACTTATGTTTTATGCAATCAAGATGCTACTAGCATGATGTAATATGTTCCATTTCCTTTGTAATTTCATCTATGTGTACATTATGTCAGTCATGTGTTATTTATTTGATACTTTATGAATCCCAAACTCTCATATCCCATTTATATGCTTTAAGTTATGGTTTAGAAATATGACAATGTCTGAAATCATTGCCCATGGGATATGAACTGGACCCTTTGGGCCCTAACCTTTGTCAATTCCACACCCCTATTCCCTTATTGTGTGTGCTGAGTAACAGCCTTGGCCTGCCAGTACTTATAGTTGTTGTTCGGGCTATGGCTTAACCTCTAATAGGTCTTTACTCTCTAAATGCTTGATTAATAGATTTGGTCAGGGGTGTACCAGTCTATTATGTGGCTGGGCATGACCACCAGCCTGCTTGGGTAGCCACTACTCCTTTTATTGCACTTACACTTATTTTTAGAAATTAGGTTCTGCCCCTCAAGTGTGAGCCTTGCCTTGGGACCCTTGAGCTCCTCTGAACTTGTACACATAAGGCCGGGCCCTTCCACACTGCACAACTCAATTTCTGATTAACATCGTATGCACTGCCTGGGGTTCTTGAAATCCATTGAATCTCTGAAACACCCTAGATGAGAGAAGGCTTGGAAATCTGGATATCAGAAGTGGCACAATCTCAAATTATTAGGCCTTAAGTTTGAATTAGGTTTCTCGGATGCAGCTGAGGATTTCTGATGTATTTTTTTTATTCCAATTTATTTCTTTTTGGTTGTAATAACTTGTATAAACTCGGGGATCTTAGTAAAATGGGGGGATGGGATTTATTTTTATGCATCAAGGGTAGAGATCATGGCTATAGAGGTTTTGTTATGATTTCTGCAATTTCACACCTAGAAATCATGCATATAGGGTGGTGACTTTTAATTTTTGCAAATACGCCTAGATATCATGCCCATAGGGTTAACTCTTAATTTCTGCAAATTCACACCTAGAAATCATGCCTATAGGATTCACTCATAATTTCTGCATCTCCGCACATAGATATCATACCTATACGATTAACTTCTAATATTTCTGCAAATTCATAAAATACTATCAATAGACTACCGCATTCTGCATTTATATCACTAGCCAAACAGCTTGTAGGTTTAATAATAAGAGCTACCTATAGATACCATGTTCATAGGGCCTTTTGTTAACGTCTAAAAAGTGTCAAAATTAGCATACGTATAGAAAGCATGCCTGTAGGAAATCTCGAATATGAATAAAGGTAATATTAATTGCTAAACTTGTAATGATCTATTAAAATCAGTAACCCCTTTTCAGTTTGCATCTTTTTCTAAAATCAATATATACCACGCCTAGTTCTAACCAACACTTAGATGATCAATCAGATCGGTTTTACTCAACTGCCTTCGAGTAAGCTTAATGTAGACTTTTCGCCTAAAAATATGCGTTGAACCGTCTGCTCTTCGCTTTATTTAATTAAGATAAAAAAATAGTACGTGTAAGACATGCTAAAATCTATAACCTTTGCTGATTTATGGAGGCATATTTGAGCCTTGTTTGCTTGTGTGTTTCTCTTTATTTGCATTACGTGTTTTGGTTGACGCCTTAGCATTTTGTCCTTTGAAAACTTCTAAAAGCCCCAACTCCCTTTTCCTTTAGGATTAGTAGTCCATTTGCCTCCGGGGCTGATATGATTGTGATGGGTAATATCATGCAATAAGTAAAGATACTATTCTGCGCTTTAATACCTTAACGGGGTGGGAAGGGTAGACATGAAGATGATGATCACACGATAACACTATGCGTACAATTGGGTATTGGTGTTGTGCGGATGATTCATGTGATATATAAACCTACGACCCCCCTCTCTCTTTATTAGTCCGATTATTTTCAGAATTTTAAAAGCTGTTCAATTTTCAACCTATGCTTCTTTTAAGTTACTTGCATCAATTATTTGACCCCTTCCATTTACTCGTATATCTTTTTTTCTTTAATTATAAAACTACTTTCATCCAAGTTTATCACTTTCGAACCCTTTGTGTGTTTATTTGCAACTATTATGTGAAAGTTTCCTCGTTTTTACAATACTTGCTTACCTACTTGCTGTTTGTATTTGAAGTCACAATTATAGCATGGCCGGGAACCACACTAGTGGATCTTGAGGGGTGCCTAACACCTTCCCCTCGAGATAATTTCTAGCTCTTACCCAAACTCTGATTTTTCATCTCAAATTTTTTCTTAAAGTGTCCTAATGCGTTATAATCATTAGGTGGCGACTCTTCAAATCCAAAAAACCCAAGTTGGAATAGAGTTGTTTTTTCTAAATGTCGTAAACCTAATTTTTGAGAAAAAAAGGGCGTCGACAGTGTTAAGAAGGGCCGAGATATTAGCTAATCATGAGATTTCTTACTGTATTTAGAATCGTATCAAGAGTATGACTCCGCTACTATATAAAGAGAGTTTGGCCATTTGTAAAAAATCATCATATTCACGCAACACAAAGCAATATACTGTCATTCTCTAGTGATCATTGTCTTGTTATTCCGTTCTTAAGCTTGTCTATATATATTTGGTTCAAGGGTGAGCGGACTAGAGGGCCAAGGCTGTTCAATTTGTGTGATGTATTTATTCTTTAATTGTCTATTTTAATAGTAATCTATTTTACTAATTTATGCCAAATTATAACACCTATCCTTACAACTGTTTATAAATTAAATTATTATCCGATTTTAAGATAAACAAAAGTAATGCTACAATATTGATAAAAATGCTTTTCAAACTGATTATTCAAACTCATAAACAACAAAAATCGCTTTTCAAAATAAACAAGACCAAATGACCGGTATGAATCATCACGCTGGACTTAGTATACGTGGATTGCATATATGGCAAACCACAGCATATTACCATAGATCCACTCCATGATACTTTTCCCCAAACAATAAAATATAAATACCGAAAAAAGGAAAAAAACCCGGAACAGTTAATAGTAAATAGCTTCAACTGCAGAAAGAGACCGCAGGCGAAAAATGGATTTGTTACCGGCGGAATCGTCACATATTCTACCGAAGAAACACAGATTTCGTTCGTTGAAGCTCGTAAATGTGAATATGGACGAAGCTTTAACGGAAACGCCGCAAGGAGTGGAGTACGGGAAGCTCGAAAATGGGCTAACTTATTATGTCCGATCCAATTCTAAGCCCAAAATGAGAGCTGCACTTGCACTTGCTGTTAAAGTTGGGTATGTTCCCTATTTTTCAAATACCTTCGTGTTGATAATTAATTTGTTTAATCCTTTTTAGCTTGTTTTTTGCAATAGCGGGTTACTGTTAATGCGCTGTAACTGATTTGTGATTTGACTGGTTGTTTTACCCAATGTTGAATGTGGAAAATGCATAGCAGCATGAAAATTGAACAATTTCCTACACAAAATTAGAGCGTCTTTTGGAACAACCTCTCTACCTCCCAATGGTAGGGGTAAAGTTTGTGCACACGCTGGCCTCCCCATACCTCACTTGTGAGCTTTCAATGGAGCTTTCAATGGGTTTGTTGTTGTTGTTGTTTTTTTTTCTACCCAAAATTAATGGAGCTAATTCCAACTCCTATGAACAATATTAGATTGGATTAAGTTATGCAAACTGACACCGTAAATAATACACTATAGAGTCGTTTAGTTCACTTACTAGTTACACGGGGATTATAATGCAGGCATTTTCCATGTTACAACTAATAATGCAGGGATTGTTATGCGGTGATTTATAATGAAGGAATGGTTATATAGGAGTTACTTAAAAGGACGCTTTTGTCTTTAAATAATTTGACCCCCGACATAGTATAGATATTCTTATTCAACATTCGCTCCCACATAAAATGATACCTATATTCCTGCATAACTTAATACTGATATTATTTAATAATTAATACCATCAAGCACACTCAACATTAGAGTTATATGGAGATTATATTTTTCGTATGCGGCCAACAAACACTATGTTATCTTATGCAGAAGTTTATGGTTAGATTGATTATTCCAATACATCAACCAAACTACTTCTATCAGTGTATCAGTATAGTGTAATTAACATGTTATAGCATGTTAATTACTGCATTTTATAAACGTAGAAACATAATAATGGTAAAATCATTTGCACATTCAGTGTACAGAAAGTAAACCTTGTCAAGTCTTGCTATTTCCGGAGAGCATAAAGCTAACTGCTTTTATTGCTTTGAGACTCTTTCAATCAAGATAAAACCGGAAGGAGCTTTCGATCCGTATATCTCACGACAGGGGTAGTGCAACTAATCCATAATGGCATATGAGAAGTTATATTTCTTGGTAAATTAGCTACAAAAAATAGTTAAAAAGGAATGCTAGTACTTTGCAACTTGCTTGATAGTTTACTCAACAATTTTGTATAACTCTGGCACGGGAGACCTCTCTGGTTGTTAAATCGCCTGTATATCATGCTAAAGAAAAACTTGACCTAGTATCACCAAGAAGTTGCATCGTCAAAATTGACCCAAAAATTCCTTTCCAATTTGCAAACTTCCAATCCTTTGTGCAGTCTTGCAAATAGTAACTCCAATCTGACCCTCGGGGATTTCTCGGTTACCATGTAAAAGTTACCCGGTCTGGTGTTTCTGTATACTGTATTGGCTGCCACCATTAGGTTGTGGGATTTTCCTAATTTCAGACAGCCAATGTTGTCAAAGGCGCGCTTAAAGCGCGCTTAAGCCATGAAGCGAGGCTCAAAACATGTTGAGCGCTTCGCCTCGCTTTGTGGGCGCTTTAGTATCACATCAAGGCTCTTAGGCATACTTTTACTTGCCAATGAGTGTTATCCTGAAAAGACATCATTAAACAATTGATATTTCACTTAATTATAATTTTTTTTTAAATTTCTTTCACCGTATATTTGTCATTCATACTTATAATTATTAGTCTTAGACTACTTATACATATTTTTACTTTTTCTCCAGTTGCGCCTTTTTTCATTAAAGCCCACGCTTTATTTGTGCTTTGCGCTTAAAGCCCCAACAGACCTTAGAGCTTTTTTGCACTTTTCGCTTTTGATAACACTGCAGACAGCAATGTGCAAGCATAGAGTGATTCGGCTGAAAATTAGGGTAGAAAATTGTGTTATCACGTTCAATTATTTGATAGTTAACTTGTGTGCTGTTAAACTTTTGAAGTGCTATTTGTGATATACTCTATGACTAGGATACACCTAGATGCATTGGCTTGTTTAATGAATTATCTCTGTGCTTAATAATGTCTTTGAGGTATCGTGTTCGTCACTGATGAGAAAGAAATCATACAAATTAAAAAAAAACATAATAAGGCAGTTGAACTGCATATCTTTTCATTCTTGCCACTTACTTTTTTCTTTACTACTTGCACATGTCCTTTTCCCCCCTTTTTACGGTAACTACTCTCCCCGTTTCAATTTATGTGATGTAGTTTCACTTGACATGGAGTTTAAGAAAAATAATTAGATGCACATCATGTGACATCAAAATTAGGTCCCATAATTTATTAAAAGAAAAGCAACAGAACTTCTATTGGGAAGAAAATTGCTAGACTCTAGAACAATCTTGAGACAGCAATATTCTAGAATCACATTCGTTTGCTAGTAAATAAGGAGGAGGACCAGTGATTTTCTCAAAAGGAGGAAGACCTGTTATTGGTTGGTGTTGCAAATACTTCTTCACTTAACTGATAAAGGGACCAGGATAATTGCGTAAGCATGAACGGTATCCTATAAGATTTTGAAGGGAAATAATTTTCATGGGACATGATGCGAGGAACTCTACAAGCATGATTATGTATGTGTTGAGAGAAAAAGTGTGGGAGGAAAAATAGGAATGAAATGGAAGTTACCGACACTCTCAACTGAGCTATCAAAAACTTGCCTTTAAGTGTTTACTCTTATTTTTGATAAGTAACACTTGCCTATTTAAGTGTGAACCTCCATGTCCTTGAGTATTTCCTTAGCTTGTTTGATTTTCTTTTCGGCAGTGGTTTGACATTGACTTTGCTTCATTGTTGCCTATTTAAGCAGTGCCTTCTTCCTTTACGATAGCTGACGTGCTAACTCCTTAAGGGATAGTTGACATGCTAATTAAGTTAAAGGTTTTAATTCATGGCAGCTCAGTTTTAGAAGAAGAGGAGGAACGTGGAGTTGCTCACATAGTTGAGCATCTTGCTTTTAGTGCCACAGAGAAATACACAAATCATGATATTGTCAAGTTTCTAGAGAGTATTGGAGCAGAATTTGGTGCTTGCCAGAATGCAATGACTTCTGCTGATGAAACTGTTTATGAGCTATTTGTCCCTGTAGACAAACCTGAACTATTGTCTCAAGCGATCTCGGTGTTGGCTGAGTTCAGTTCAGAGGTTCTTCTAGTTCCTTTCTAGTTGTACTATCATTTAGATCATATCAAGTTTTCTTATTTACTTTGCCACGTGTAGGTCAGAGTGTCACCTGATGACTTGGAAAAGGAAAGAGGAGCAGTAATGGAAGAGTATAGAGGAACCAGGAATGCCAATGGAAGGATGCAGGATGCGCATTGGGTTCTCATGATGGAAGGTTCAAAGGTAACTTTCCTAGTTCTTCTTTGTCCTTTTGTCCGCCCATCCACAGTGATTTTTCTGTCAATGCACTGTACTTACTAAAGAGAAACATAAGGCACAATAAGATGGCTATTTATATTACATTGGCTTTTAACAAGATGAAAATGATCTTCATATAAAGGTCTGTGCCGTTTTCATTTTCTTATATTATTATTTGTAATAAGAAAATAGTACTATAGGTTGTTTTATTTTTATTTGGTTTTGGGTCAAGCATTGTTCATGAGTTGAAGAACTCATGAATACATGATAAAATAATTGAAAGAGCTAATATCTTGACATTGAAGCTACTAATTTGTGTTAGCCCAGGCGCCTTGTAATTTTGGTTGCACATTGACAAAAAAGTTGAATTTCATAAAAACCAGTGAACATCAAGGCTGAATAAACCCACTTTTAAACTGCCAAACTCACCGTTACACTTCCTAAAACATAATCATTCCAATATAGCTCCCATTTTTGTTCTGTGTGATAAAACTGTGCATATTTGGTAAATTTTCTTTTTTCCCTCCAGTTATACATTTAAAGCTAGACTAGTAAAGACAAAATGTCACAACTTCTTTTTGTGATTTAATAAGAATATTTAGAGGTAGTAATTGGTTTCCTTTATGTTCAAAAGTATAATAGAATCTTGAGCTTCAGTGTGAAGTTTCTTAAACGCCAATTGCTTTAGTTGCTGATTTTAAACCATGTTGGAGTTATTTCCTCAACTGAATGCCCTTCTCCTGATCTCCTTCTTAATTAGTATGCTGAGAGGCTGCCTATTGGACTTGAGAGGGTGATCCGAACAGTTTCTCCTCAGACGGTGAAGCAATTTTACAGGAAGTGGTACCATTTGCAGAATATGGCTGTGATTGCTGTTGGGGACTTTTCTGATACACAGGTTCGAAGACTGTTATTGTCCCCTTCCTGAAATACTGCATACTTTCCAACTGTCTGTCCCAATTAATCTGATATATTTCCATCAATGGCAATATCGATCATGTAACTCATTGTAATGTTATATGTTTATATATTACTTTAGGATTATCACATCATTACACACCTAAATTGTGTTGGTTCTATTTCTAAATTTCTCGACATCATAGAATTTCTTTAATCGTAATCGGAATCATAAACAATTCAAAATCATTTCTTAGTTTCTGACGTAGTCAAAGGGGATAAACGATACATTCTAACTCTGTATCTGATCTTACACTGCTGCCCAAGACTTTAGTGGATCGACTCACAATTGAGATGGAGTCAAAGTAAATCTTATTTTACATAATGTTTTGGGGTTAAGACTCTATCAACTACATTAGCCACTTGTCTTTATCTGTGACAGAGTGTTGTTGAATTGATAAAAGCCCACTTTGGACATAAGATTTCAGCAGTTGATCCTCCTCTTATACCATACTATTCGGTTCCATCACACAATGAACCACGATTTTCATGCTTTGTGGAATCCGAGGCAGCTGGGGTTAGTATTCTGCAGATCTTTCATCAATCTCATCAATGCATTGTGCCTTTTTGCTCAGGATTTCCTTTAAGACAGTTCTTTTAAAATGGTTTGTAACAGTCAGCGGTGATGATTAGCTGCAAAATGCCTGTGGAAGAGCTTAAGACAGTGAAAGATTACCGGGAATTGCTCACTGAATCCATGTTTTTCCATGCTCTAAACCAGAGATTTTTTAAAATATCTCGTAAGAAAGATCCTCCTTATTATTCTTGTTCGGCTGCAGCAGATATCTTAGTTCGTCCGGTTAAGGCCTACATTATGACATCATCCTGTAAAGAGAAGGGGACCGTTGAGGCCTTAGAATCCATGCTTACTGAGGTGTGCGTCCAAATCTGTATGAATTATATTCTGCTTTCTAGCTGTTTCTGATACCTTGCCTTCCAGGTTGCTAGAGTAAGAATTCATGGCTTTTCTGAACGTGAAATATCTGTTGTTCGGGCTTTGTTGATGTCAGAGATTGAATCTGCATATTTGGAGCGAGATCAAATGCAATCAACCAGCTTACGTGATGAATATATGCAGGTACATAAAAATTACTTTCCTACGTTTCCCGCAAGTTTCTTTACCCTAAAGCTCAAGTTCAGTTGGGTGAAACTCAAGCGTATATAAAATTCTGTAAAAAGCTGAATATACCTGTTACACAATGAGGCTCAAGTGATGTCTTTGCTTTGTAGCATTTTCTTCGAAATGAACCCGTTGTTGGGATTGAGTATGAGGCACAGCTCCAGAAAACTCTGCTACCCCGTGAGTGTCCGCTAGTGTTTCTTTTTTCATTTATGAGTTTTTATATTTATGAGACAGTGTTATATGCTGGAGGGGAAAAAGAAACGAAAGAGACTTTTGTTGTCATTTCACCAGGTGAAGGGAATCTTAATATTGCTAAATATTTTTTGATTGAATAGATATTTCAGCATCTGAGGTGTCCAAATATTCTGAGAAGTTTCAGACTTCAAGTAGCTGCGTCATAAAAACAATTGAGCCCCGAGCAACTGCTGCAGTGGATGATTTGAAAGCTGTCGTAGCGAGGATCAATTCTCTTGAAAGAGAAAAGAGCCTTCCTCCTTGGGATGATGAAAACATCCCTGAAGAAATTGTCTGTGCGAAACCAAATCCTGGGTAATATACATCACATTTAACGTTCATAATCTCTTACATACCTACTGCATGTGTGATGGAAAACGTGTGGCAACTCAATATATTGTTTAAACATGTGCATACTATGTTAAAAAAATCTGAAAAATGCAGTTCATTGGTGTTTATGCCTTTGTTTTGCTTTTTATACTTGTAATGTGATCTGCAAGGCAATGCGTCATTCTTAGCAGATGTCCGTTGACGACTTTTTCTCTGGCGCTATTTGCTACTATGCTTTTTAAATAAAATAAACATGTGTATTTTGGAAACCTATCATTTCTTCTTCCCAAATAGTGATCAAATTCTGGATGGTTAAGCATGACCAATGAGTTGTGACATAATGTTCACATTGTATGCTTATATATTTTACTAAGGCATATGGTGATGCCTGTGTCTTAATCTTGTGTTTTCCAGGCACACATTGACTTTTATTAGTTATTTTTAGCTCACAGAAACATCTTAACTGAACTTTGTCCCTGAAATCTTTGGCTATTTTTTTATAAATAAGTTAAAATTGTGTCTTAATTATGTAAAGAAGTGTCTTTTTCATGCAATTATTCTGATTGGCTATGACTTTCTCGCAAACTAGGTTTTTGAGTAATACTTATGACTAGAATGTCAAAGAGAACTATTGAGACTGACCTATCCCCAAAAAAGAACTAGAAGAATAATGTAATAGAAGAACTGTAATGCAATGAGCTACTGTAGTGATCCATTGTATGTTCAAGGCAAAAAAGAATATGTTCGTATCATCCGTTGTTGCTTCATTTATCTGCATCCTTTGCGGTCTCAGATTTTTTTACCAAGTGGGATTAATTCACTTTCCTGAATTAGTCTTTGAGACTGTAAGTATTCTTAAAGGTAAAAGACCAAAAAGGAAGTATCTGTTGTTCCACCTAGGCATCTACATCTGAAGTAAATACTCTATGACGATAGTTACCTGCAAAGAGAGCAACACTTGCTTTGTACCTGCAATACTATTACCAGAAGCCCAGATGATTTTCTCTATGCAGACAATTTGCTCTCACTGACTTAGAATTGGCAGTTGTTTTAGCACCTTTTGTCACTCCAACATTTTCCTTAGACTTGGTCATCAGGTTTACGGATGTGCTCTCTGAACACAATCATGTGGCAGTCTCAGTCTCATATTTGTAATGATGTATGCTGAAACTGATCCCAAATTTCTTGTTTCAGGCATATAGTACAGCAGCTTGAGTATTCCGCTATTGGAGCTACTGAGTTGATTTTATCAAATGGAATGCGAGTGTGCTATAAATCTACTGACTTCCTTGATGACCAGGTAAAAATTTCCTATGCATGGAGGTTAAGCTGGAGAGTTTTTTGTGAATTTCCTATGCAGCGGTCTCTCTGTCTTATTTCTGTTTGGAGATACAGTTCCTCATCATCTTTTCTTTGGGCTTCTGTCATAGACTAGTGAATAAATGCTGCAGATAATCATTTTTGTTGAAGATGGTACTTTGGTAATAAAATACCTTGTGTATACTCATGAAACATAAGAAACACTGTTTTGGCTGCTGCCTCGAAAGAGGGAATAATAACGTGCCATAGCAGAATATTAATTTTTTGTTTTCTTTCTAGTTACTAGGATGATCTTCTGCTTTCTTTACTAACCCAAACTTTCTATCCAAGATTCCTATGAGTTATGAGAACTAGCTTTTATTGCTCACTAAAGAGATTCCTCTTTTTATTTTAAAGAGATTCCTTAAAAAAAAAACCACCTCTTGGAATAGTAACTCTGAGAAAACACACTGTTTTTTTGGGTCTAAGTTGATGAGGTACTTGTTATTCGTATTAACATCTTGTTTAAATAGGTTTTATTCACAGGGTTCTCATATGGTGGTTTGTCTGAACTCCCGGAAAGTGAATACTTTTCATGTTCAATGGGTTCAACCATCGCTGGAGAAATTGGTATATTTGGCTACAGACCAACAATACTCATGGATATGCTTGCTGGGAAAAGAGCTGAAGTTGGTACAAAACTTGGAGCTTATATGAGAACTTTTTCTGGTGATTGTTCACCTACAGACTTAGAAACTGCATTGCAGGTTAGACTTTTCTAGAAGTGCATGTGTATCTGATTTTGTTATCTATTATATCTCTCTCTACATACATGTCTATCTACGGTTATGTATATCATATAAGAAAACAAAAAGCATTGCAAGACTAAACGATAGATCCTCATATGGGCTATGTCTCAAGGATAGATACTGCCAAATTGGGACGAGTTGGTTGGATTCTATAAAGAATTGAGCGAGCTTTAAGATTATGAAGATTCTTAGAATCCTTTGCAAATGATGATGAAGATTCCTATTCAAAGAGTCGTTAGAAAATTATCTTGATCGAGTATTCTCTACGTCCAGGAAGTACCAATATTACATGGTGTTGTGTGGGGTTGTCCTATAAGAGTATGGTTCTTGTCATCACCTAAATATTGGAGTTCGGATATACTAATAGAATTATGAGTATGGGTGTTGCTAGAGCTAATTTTTTTTGTAAAACTCCTAAACATAGAGCTTATGACATGTAGCTATAAAATAAATATCACGTGACAGTTGATCTTACTCCAAATCTTCCCGGAGTGAACCCATATGTTTCTTTAACTTTGTTTCAAGTGAGCGCTATTAATGGAATTTCAACAGCTTTGAAGCAGAAATAAGCAGCAATGGCAGACAGCACTTCTGCCATCTGCCCATGGCGGTTTAAATCCAGTAAGAGCGGCTATTCTTTAGTCAGAATATTTTTAGAGAACTACTTATCAGAATTGTGGTCCTCTCAGATTTTCAAAATAAGTGCGCTCGACTATTTAGTAGCTGTGAACGGCAATGGTCGGAATTTCAAATTGAAGCTATTACTAACATTCATGTTTTGTAAATTTTTGTTGAAAACCAGTTTCTTTAGTGACTTTTCATGGAAAGTTCTTTCCCCTCTATTGCAAAATATTGTTTTTCCATAATAATAGAAAAATTCTTTAAAAGAGGGGTTGCTCCGATGGTAAGCAACCCCCACTTCCAACCGAGAGGTTGTGAGTTCGAGTCTCCCCAAGAGCAAGGTGGGTAGTTCTTGGAGGGAAGGATGCCGGGGGTCTATTTGGAAACAGCCTCTCTACCTTATGGTAGGGGTAAGGTCTGCGTACACACTACCCTCCCCAGACCCCACTAAGTGGGATTATACTGGGTTGTTGTTGTTGTTCTTTAAAAGATATAAATAGTGAAAAATAATAGTATTAAAAAGAACATTACTTTAATTAAGAAATTGTGAAGTGGCTGTTTGGTCTTTAACCTTAATTTCGTTTGTGCTACTTGTATGTGATGTTCATCTCTTGCCTTCTGCAACTTCTCAGCTTGTATATCAACTTTTCACAACCACCGTCGAGCCAGGGGAAGAAGATGTCAAAATAGTGATGCAAATGGCAGAAGAAGCCATACGTGCTCAGGAGAGAGATCCTTACACTGCCTTCGCGAACCGAGTGAGAGAGCTCAATTATGGGAACTCTTACTTCTTCAGGGTAAGATGACTTTCGATCTGCATAGTCAACTTTGTAGTGCCGGACTGCCGGACTGCCAGGTGTATTCATGAGTTACATAGTTGCATGTTGTCTTGCAGCCGATCAAATTTGGTGATCTTCGAAAAGTCAACCCATATAAAGCTTGTGAATATTTCAATAGTTGCTTCAAGGACCCCTCAACTTTTACAGTGGTGATTGTTGGGAATATTGACCCTTCTATAGCATGTCCGTTGATGTTACAGTACTTGGTAGGTACTACACTTTCTAATGATGTTGGGCCCTAGCACTATTTAGAATTTCTGTCATTAGTTTCTTCTTCACTATGCAGGGTGGAATTCCAAGACCTCCTGAACCAGTTCTACATTTCAGCCGTGATGACCTCAAAGGCTTGCCTTTCCAATTTCCTACGACAATAACTAGGTAATCTCAGTGTTATTTTCTCTCCAGTTAATAATGTACTGAGCTATTCTCTCTCTCTTAATGAAGCTGAAGAAGATTGCAGGATACCTTAGCTTCAACGATTTTTCCGTTACACCTTGTCCTTTTTCATTGTTCATTTTTTACCCCTCGATGCCTTGGATTTTTGAGTTGGGGGCTTGGTGAGGGAGTCCTAATGATATGATTTCTATTATATTGGTTTTCAGAAACCCCCACTTCCAACCGAGAGGTTGTGAGTTCGAGTCTCCCCAAGAGCAAGGTGGGTAGTTCTTGGAGGGAAGGATGCCGGGGGTCTATTTGGAAACAGCCTCTCTACCTTAGGGTAGAGGTAAGGTCTGCGTACACACTACCCTCCCCAGACCCCACTAAGTGGGATTATACTGGGTTGTTGTTGTTGTTGTTGTTGTTGGTTTTCAGAAACTAGCAAATTATACACACACAGAGGCACATGCACACTCTCAATAGTCTCATGTATATTGTTTATACTCCTTTGTTTCGTTTACCGTCTTTTTTTTTTTTTTTGTGGGAATGGGGGAGTCTTTGAATGCTTGCTGGGGATTTGATTCCTGTGCAGTATGTGAAGTTACTGCTGTTTGGCCTGGAAACATTTTGTTGCACTTTGTCATAACTCATAACCATCACCCCAAAAAATAAACAAGAAGGAAAGATTCCAACTTGACTAGGGCCCCGGGTCTTACTGTTCATTTTCTTCTATGTGATAAACTATTGAAGTTCTATGATGTCCGTTATGTGCTAAGACTCATCCCCATTTAACGCGTTGCATGTGATTGTAGAGAAGTTGTTCGGAGCCCAATGGTGGAAGCACAATGTTCGGTGCAGTTATGTTTCCCTGTTGAGTTAAAGAATGAAAAAATGGTGTGTATTTAGATACTTGAGAAAACTATTTCTTAAGCTTTTTACTTTTACAAATACATTGACTTATACACTATCTCACCTTATTTACAGATGGAAGATGTGCATTTTGTTGGATTCTTGAGCAAGCTTCTGGAAACAAAGATAGTACAGGTTCTCCGCTTCAAGTATGGACAGGTGTGTTCTTGAGTAGTCTGTCAGATTTTCTTTAATGCATTTTGATAAGTTGTTATTATTGGAATTTTTTGTGGCTTAGATTTATTCTGCTGGAGTTTCCGTCTTTCTCGGCGGCAATAAGCCTTCCAGACTTGGAAATATCCGTGGGGATATTAGTATAAATTTCTCCTGTGATCCAGACATTTCATCGACACTGGTATGTTTGCAAATTTTGATCCGCATGTTACAGGAATAGGTTACAAAGCCTAACATCACAATTTTTTGACAAGGTTGATCTTGCTTTGGACGAAATATTACATCTTCAAGAGGAAGGACCTTCAAATGACGATGTTATGGCCGTACTAGAAATCGAGCAAAGGGCACATGAAAATGGGTTACAGGTGATGTTTACTGGAATCTTCCTCTCAGAGGCTCAAAGTTTCATTTGATTGCCAACATTATGAGAAGACATCTATGAAATGTTGCATATTCTAATTCATAGTACTAAATTTCTGCTTATTGAATATCTTCTATTACCTAAACCTTAAGTTGAATATCAATTTGATCCGCTGCTGATTCCTGTTTGCTCTTTCAGGAGAATTACTATTGGTTAGATAGAATATTGCGTAGCTACCAGTCACGGATCTATTCTGGTGACGTTGGCAATTCCTTTGAGGTTAGTTTTTAGTTCAGGGCTTGTACAATTGTTTAAAAGCAGTCTGCTCCTCTTATTTAAAAACAAATGCAGTCTGTTCCTTGTTCCTCATGCATGTCGAACTTATTCCATTATATGTCATCTAACGCCTATCTGAAATAAAAAAACGCTAGCCATTTTGGGATTGTAGACTAGTGCGCCGGATATGCACAGACAATTGTAAATCTGGGTTTCCTCAAAAAAGTTGGTTCCACTTGGTGGTATATGTGTTATACGCATCTAAAGAGTTTGACCTAACATACTTATGAATATTCTCTAGTTTGGCTCCTTTTTATTTTTGTGCTCCAGGTTTTTCCTTCTTCCGTGAAAAAAGGGGAAGAGCGAATATGCCAAAGTACCTTTTTTATATCAACGTGGTGTCTAGGCCAGTGTGTGGCGCACCTCGACTTATTCCATGTGGTACCTGATACCTCCCACCAGCACAGGTACCGGCTAACTTTGTCCATCAAAACTTGGACAGATGAGAAGAAATCACCTGGTGTTTGCCTCGCTGGAATGAGATTTGAACCTGAGACCTCATGGCTCTAAATCCACTTTATTGATCACTAGGTCACACCCTTGTGTGCAATATGCCAAAGTACCTTGTCCAAAAAAAAAAAAAAAACTATGTCAAAGTCAAAGATAAGGAGCTGTTTGGAAATTTTACATCCAACAAAGTAAATGTTATACTCTCTTTCTGTAAAAGTCCCTCTACTAATCTGCCACAGTTGGACTGCATTTGCTATATAGTTCTTCCATGGAACTGTAATTTCAATTAAGTATAGAGATCCTATGGGACGACGTCTTTCTAATTTGCTTAACGCTCTTATGCAGGTCCAAGATGCTGCACGGTCCAAAGTGAGAAGCATCTTGACACCATTAACTGCCCAACTAGCCTTGCAAAGGATTCTGCCATTTCCTTGTAAAAAACAGTATACTGTAGTAATTTTGATGCCTCAGGCATCACGTATAAAAAAATTGAAGGCATTGATGCAGTCAGTATCCAAGAGTTATTCAAGAGATGCAAAGGTTAGTATGGATCTTTATATTTGCTTCCCTCTTCAAATGACCCTTGCCACGGAAAGAAGGAAGTCAAGAATCTTACACCCCCCCCCCCCCGGCCTGCGAGAGAAAAACTACATATACGTTAATCTTCTGTGTCTATTCCTGTGTAACACTGACAGTCCACTTATGTTGTTTCAGTGTCCGAGGCATTGTACTCTATGCTTGCACAATATTCCAGTTGTATGGATTCATAAACATAAACATGTTGTATTGTCTTTGTCTAATATATTCAAGTTACGTGCAATCTAAATCCATGACTAGTAGCACTGAGATTGTTAAGCATGCATGAATATAAAATTGACTCCTAGATTTCTTGGTATAGCCTGACAGTCTTCTCAATGTGTGCTCTATACATCTGTTAGCGTTCATCCTTGTAACTTCATTGTTCACTCTCCTTTTTATATACTGGTACTTTATGTCTTTCCTACTATTTCAGATTTTGGCTGGAATTGCTGGTGTAACAGTTTTGTCCCTCAGTTTATGGAGATACTCCCGAAGTACACTGAAATCGTAGTAGAGATCTTTGCTGAAAATAGAACTTGGAGGAAACTGTTGAACAAAGGAGCTGTGTTCGTCCACTTATCCAACCCAACAATAGTACAGTCAAATGGATTGCATGAGAGATGTCATTAATGTGATCGTACTCAGCTCTGGCATTCTTGTACCGTAGATCAATGCGCCATTATTATCGGCAAGTGTTACAAATTTAGGTTGTGTCAAGACTGATAAGCTTAGAAAATTGATGATTCATTGTGCTTTTACTTTTGTATAATTATATTAGGTTGTGCCATGACTGATAAGCTTAGAAAATTAATGATTCATTGTGCTTGTACTACTGTAGAATCAAAGTATCTAAGAAAGTATCTACTTGGGTTTGATCTTTACCTTATTATTTTGAGATTAGTATAAGGTTTATAAATAGAAGAAACAAAGTATCGGTCAGCTAATAATTTTTATTGCTCCAAATGCGAAGGTATAAGAAATATGGAAGTTTGTACATGGTGTACTTATTTTGGTTAACCTGTTTTGAATGAAAAATCTAAATGTCTGATAAGGTGTAGCCTAGAGCTGATTGGTGTTGGTCCTGGAAACCCGATTTAATAATGTCTGTTTTCCCTCTCGACCTACTTATTATGAGCCCGTTTGAATTAGCTGGTAGCTGATAAGCATTAGGCGTCAGAAAACACTCTCAAGTGTTGAAACTGATTTTATAAATAAGCAGTTACGCGTTTGGGTACAAGTATTGAAATTGATAATAAGTTGTTGAGGTATTTGATAAAAAATGTTGATAAGCTCTTTTTCTGTTAGAATGATTTAAATAATCTTAAACCGTTCACTTATAAGAGCGTAATTTCCCAAAATTATAGACTCAAAATCGATTCAAATACAAAACATTCTATTTGTCATTTTATTCTAAATACAACTGTGCTTAGAGAGAATAATTTTTATCATAAATGTAATTTATTTTATGATAAGTATATAATTATTAAGTTATAACAATAATAAATAGACAAAAGTTTCTCAGTAAAAATATAAACCTATATCGGATAAATTATTTGAAGAGAAATAAATATTGTCTTCATCACCGCAATACTTAAAAAGCAATATGAGTATCGATGCAAACTTAGAGTGCTTATAAGTGATGTTGCTAAAATAGCTGTACAATTTTTCAAAGTTTCTTATATACAATTATATTTTTTCTTCTGAAGTTGTTTCTTGTAATGATGAAACCGGAGAAATCTTCTTAAAACTTAAAATTCTAGGCACAGATATTTCTGTATTGTGAACTTTCTGGCGGAACCAGATTTTATTTCAGCTCAGAGAAGATTATTAAAGGATAACAATTGATATCCCTCACTTTAGGAATTTGTTATTAGCTTCCTATTTTTCAGGTTTAGGATTTTGTTAGTTTCCTCTATTCTAGTGTATCATACTGCACAATATCTTATCATATCAGTTTATTCCACATTTAATGTATGTCTGTTTGTTGCTCTATATAAAGAGCCTTCTGTTCATGAATAAAATTATCTTTCTCTGGTGCATTTCAAAACTTTATATGGTATTAGGAGCTTTCTTTCTCCTCACAGAGTTCTGATTTTTTTGTTACCCACCCACCACAAATGGCACCCTCTGTTACCAATTCTGATGCAACAAGCATCACCTCTATTATTCAGTTCAATCCAGTTACCCAACTTCCGATCAAACTTGCTGGCAGCCATAACTTCTCCCTCTAGAAAGCACAAGTGTCCATGCTCATGAGAGGACACAATCTTTATGGCCATCTAGATGGGACTATCCCTTCTCCTGTCCAGACCACCACCACAAACAACCAGACAATTGCCAACCCCGATTACGTTAATTGGTTTCGTCAGGACCAGTTAATCCAAAATGCTATTTTAGCGTCAGTTGATCCAACTCTTGCTGCCACTGTAGCTGTTGCAGCCACTGCCAAAGCGGCATGGGATTCCCTCCATACTGCTTATGCCAATAAGTCTCAAACTCGCGTATTCAGCTTGCGAGATCGCCTTGCTCGTCTCACCAAAGAGAACCTTCCTGTCACGGACTACCTCAATCAAGTCCGTTCTCTTTGCGATGAACTTGCGACTGCAGGAGCACCTGTCACCAACGCTGAACTCATTGTCAAGATTCTCACTGGGCTTGGACCAGAATATCGAGAAATCTCAGCAGCAATTCGAGCACGTGACACACCTATCTCGTATGAAGAACTATTTGAAAAGCTTATTGACCATGAGCTTTTTCTCAAATACAATGCTCTGCCTCACACTTCCACCACAATCACTGCGGCTGTTGCTCAAAAGATCAGCTCTTAACCAAGGACCAACGCCACCCATAACAACAATAGGCGTCAAAATAACAACCAGCAACATCGTTCTCAGCCATGGCGCAATCGCCGTGCCAATCAGTAAGACAACAACTTAGTGTGCCAGTTATGTGACCGCATTGGACACTCTGCTCGAGTTTGCCGCTCTCAGTCTCATAATCATTTTCAGGCATGAGCCAATTTTGCGGGACGACAAATGCAACAGCCTGCTCCGTGGATAGTTGATACATGGGCTACACACCATATTGCATCAGATGCCCAAAGTCTTACAAACATCAATGACTATAATGGTCCAGAAGAGATTGCTATGGGAAATGGTAACACCGTACCAATTTCTCACACTGGTAACACTGATTTATATGCATCTAATTCTCGCTTTCAGTTATCTAATATCCTTTGCTCCATTTCAATTGCCAACAACTTAATTTCAGTTTCCCAATTTTGCCGTGACAATAAAACATCCATTGAATTCTTTCCATTCTCTTATCTTGTGAAGGATCTGAGTACGGGGGCACCGCTGGTTCAAGGACGGAGTAGAGGACGACTTTATGAATGGCCGCTAGACAACCCTTCTTCTCAACTGTAATGCAATGTGGCTATTTGTTTAGATTTGTGGCATCGGCGTTTGGGGCATCCAACACGCCGTAATCTAGATATATTTTTGAAATTTTTTTCCATTCCAGTTATAAAAGACTCTATTTCAATTTGTAATTCATGCCAATCAAATAAAAGTCACACGCAATCTTTTTCGACAAGTTCTTTGCAGAGTAAAAGGCCGCTACAAATTATTTATAGTGATTTGTGGGGACCTTCACCAGTTTTATCTATTGATCGAAAAAGATATTATGTTTTATTCGTCGATCAATTTTCAAAGTACATGTGGCTCCAAACAATACAGACCAAAAATGAGGTTTTAGATGTTTTCAAAACACTACACCCTTTGCTCGAACGTCGGTTTCAAACAAAAATACTATATTTTTACATTGATGGAGGAGGTGAATTTCAAAGCTTAACTTCATATTTAAAATCACAAGGCATCGAACACTTAATTTCCCCACCTTTTACTCCCCAAAGAGTTGCTCTGGTAGAACGACGTCATCGCCATGTCGTCGAGACTGCCAAAACTCTAATGCGCCAAGCTTCATTACCAACCACAATTTGGAGTTTTGCATGTCATCAAGCTGTTTTTCTCATTAATAGAATGATAACTCCAATTTTAAAAGACAAGTCTCCCTATGAGATTTTATTTCAAGAATCACCAAGTTATGAAAATATCAAATTTTTTTGTTGTTTATATTATCCATGGCTAAAACCGTATTCACAAAATAAGCTTGATTCAAAATCAAAGCCCTGTGTTTATTTGGGATTTTCAAATAAATATTATTGCCATCAATGCTTTGACCCAACCACCTCCAAAGTTTATCTTTCGAGAGATGTAGTATTTGTTGAAAATAATTATCCTTTTGCTAATATTTTCTCTAATTATAAATATTTGAATTTGAAAATTACTTGGGATGACATATCTTCACCAAAAGGCACACACACAGATATCCCAATAGAGTCACATTGTTTTGAACTACCTTTGCCGATGTCTACGTGTATAGAAAAGTCTTGCTCCGTTCCTTCTCCAGCAGCGTCACAAAGCTTAGGTAATTCTCCTCCTTATCCTAACAATCCAACTAGCACCTCTGATTATTCCTCCCCTAAATAACCCATCCTCCCTCTTCATGCGGCAAAAAGTAAACCACCCATTATCCAAACCTATAGCCGTCGGACCTCTAAAGTTACCACATTTGTCCAAGCCCCTCAACCACCTATAGAATCCCAACCCCAACATGTTCTTTCTCCCCCATCGCAACCAAAACCAGCCACCCTTCCTCATCCAGTGGTTACCCGATCAAAAACAAATAGCCTAAAACCCAAGATTTTTCTTGCCAAAACCAACCTCTCACCGCCAATCCCCCGCTCCTACCGTCAAGCACAACTATACCCCCATTGGAAAGAAGCAATGAAAGCAGAATATGATGCTCTAATTAGAAATCAGACGTGGGATTTGGTTCCCAGTGATCCCTCTTTGAATGTTGTAGATTGTAAGTGGTTATTTAGAGTTAAACATAAACCTGATGGAAGCATTGACAGGTATAAGGCTCGCCTAGTAGCCAAAGGTTTCATGCAAAGGCCAGGGTTGGATTATCATTCTACCTTCAGCCCTGTTGTCAAGCCCGCAACAGTCCGTTTGGTCCTTGCAATTGCTGCCCAACGCTCATGGCCTATTCATCAGTTGGATGTCAATAATGCCTTCTTACAAGGTAGACTTGAAGAAGAAGTGTACATGAAACAACCTCCTGGTTTCAAGTCCTCTGAACATTCAACATATGTTTGCAAGCTAAAAAAAGCAATATACGGACTTAAGCAGGCTCCTAGGGCGTGGTACACCGAGCTCACCAGCTATTTGACAAGTATTGGGTTTGTTAAATCCAAATCTGACTCATCTTTGTTTATCCTTCACATTGTAGAGGTTACAGTCTACATTCTCATATATGTTGATGACATAATTGTTATGGGTAATATTGGAAGAAGTGTCACGTCCATCATTGATACTCTTTCGCAACGATTCTCTCTAAAAGATCTTGGGCTATTGCATTATTTTTTGGGTGTTGAAGTAATATCCACGCCAACTGCCATATATTTGTCTCAACACAAATATGTCATGGATCTTCTGGATGAATTGCACATGGCTGAATGCAAGGGTGTCCCAACACCTGCTCCTTCGCTGATTCTGAAGCCGATTCTGCTGTTGACATTTCACTTTATAGAAGAATCATTGGTAAGCTTCACTACCTATCCTTCACTAGGCCTGACATCGGGTTTGCGGTTAGCAAGTTGTCTCAGTTCATGCATTATCCAAAAGTGTCTCACTGGAAAGCTATCAAACGGTTGTTGCGCTACCTGAAACACACCAGCACAATGGGAGTTAAGCTATGTCGACAACCAACAGATCGTTTACTTGCTTATTCTGACTCTGATTGGGCTGGAAATCCAAAAGACAGAACATCAACAACATGTTATGTTGTCTACCTTGGGAACTCACCAATTTCTTGGTCTTCCAAAAAGCAAAGGTCTGTTTCACGCTCATCCACGGAAGCTGAGTACCGAGTTGTTGCTGCTGTTGTTTCTGAAGTTAACTGGCTCACGAATTTGCTCCATGAGCTTCATTTCCCATTGTCTGCTCCACCAATAGTCTTTTGTGACAACGTTAGTACAACCTACATTTGTGCTAACCCAGTTTTTCACAGTAGGATGAAACATGTAGCTATTGATTTCCATTTTGTTCGCGAGCAAGTTCAACATAAAGCACTTGAGGTTCGTCACCTTCACTCTGCTGATCAAGTTGCCGACATCCTCACAAAGCCTCTTCCGCGTACCACTTTTCTGCGCAATTTTCACAAGTTGGGGCTTGTTCCAGCCACCCCCAACTTGCGGAGGCGTATTAAAGGATAACAATTGATATCCTTCAGTTTAGGAATTTGTTATTAGCTTCCTATTTTTCAGGTTTAGGATTTTGTTAGTTTCCTGTGTTCTAGTGTATCCTACTGCACAGTATCTTATCATATCAGTTTGTTCCACATTTAATGTATTTCTGTTTGTATCTGCTCTATATAAAGAGTCTTCTGTTCATGAATAAAATTATCTTTCTCTGGTGCATTTCAAAACTTCATAAAGCTCACTAGCACTTAGATGGGTGTACCCCAAAGTTGTCAACAATGTTAGCAAACCAGGTGTCCCTTACCACTACCTGGTCCACCTGTAGAAGATAATGGCAGAAATAAATTTTAGCACAGATGAACACAACTGAATCAAAGGATAAAGATGCATGCTATGTTCAGCAAAGACAAACAATGGATGAATTATTTTATAGGCATAAATGCATATAAAATATCATAAAAATTTCCAATTAAATTCTTATTTACATATCCAGAAGGTGGACGAATGGCAGTGGATTCAATTTATAAGTGTGATTTAGCAGCACTATTTGCTGTAGGAATCATTTTTAGGCAACTAATTAAGGCTGGAAGTTCACAGCCTTACAGTTAAACAAGACTACCTTCATCACTGTATGGATGCATCATATTGTGTAGATTATGTCAATGCTAATTTAAAAAAAACTTCAGATTTTAGTGCCGAAGTTTTTACAAAAGAACTAAATAATTTCAACATTTTCTGCTGAAGTTTTTGTAAATGAACTAAATAACTTCAGCATCTTCTACAGAAGTTTTTGAAAAAGCTTAATGACAAAACTAATGAATACAGAACAAAAAAACTTCAGCTTATTTAGTGCAATTACAAACAAAAATTTTGGCAAATAGAGAACAAAACTTCAGCTATTATGCTTAAGTTCAACAATTACAAACAAAAACTTCAGCACACTTGCTACTTCAGGTCCGTATAATAAATGCTGAAATTTTACGTGGTTGTCTTTGCTACTTCAACCCCGTATGCTGAAGTTACGCGAAAAAGTGGGTACACTTAAATTTTTTTTTTTTTTAAAACGAACACAAGTTAAAACGTGACCCCAAACGAGTATAGATGCAAATGCCTCCTCCGTGTCTTGTTTCTAACTTCCTAGTAATCTTTGTAAGTCTCAAAACTTTGCTAAATTGATGGGTAATATCCAAGAGTTTAACTACTACACGGGGTAGAGTTAAAATCATTTTTGTACAATCACGTCAACTAAAATATAAATGTCTCAAACCATTCATAATACTAACTGAAATTAGTTACCTAGAAAACAAAGAGGGTAATTTGCTACAACCTTGTTAGAATACACAAATAGTACAGAAGTTCTTTACCATGTTTGTGTATGTATAAAAAATGCATAGTTCTTTGGAATGGTTACTGATGATTCAAATTAACATATTCTAACTGATTTAAAAATGAGTTATAGTTATTGTTGTTGTTGTTGAAGGAATAATCCAAAGGCTAAACCGGTGCTGTTTAGGAAAATGAGGGTCCGGATTGGGACGTTCAAACCGAACCGGAATACCGTACCAAATCGAAAAATTAAATCATAACTTATTAAAAATTTCGACAAGGTTTGGTTTGGTATTGAGTAAAAAAATCAAACCAAACCAACATATAATGATTTCTATATATATTTTTAAGACTTTATATTGAATTTTCTTTAGAAAATATTAAATTTTTTGAATCTTTTCATGTGTTAGCCTAGAAAGTGTACATTAACCAAAATTATTGTTAGACGACTAAAAAATAAACTATCATGTATTACTAAAAAATTTCTCTCATTAGAATATTTTAATAGATCATATTTGTCAATCTCTCTCTCTCTCTCTCTCTCTCTCTCTCTCTCTCTATATATATATATATATATATATATATATATATATATATATATATATATATATATATATATATATATATATATATATATTTTTTTTTTTATAACCGTAGTTTCCGGGCATCGCTTTGCAAACCCGACTACCTGTACCCACCGGATCCCGCTGTTTCAATGCGGGTGCATGGTTAGTTCCACGGGGCCTTGGAGACGCGGTCGGTTTGTAATGCCTCCAGTGGCCCTACGAGGGCTCGAATTGGCGATCTGAAGGACTTTGTCCTCATGCCTTTACCAGTTAAGCTACCCCTCAAGGTTATTAAACATATATTCACTATCAAAACTATAACTTTAACAAAGTAAGATCGGAATAATATTCATATAACAAAATAAATTTAAAAAAATCTAAAACTCGAAAAACTAAACCAATCCAATTAATTTGATTTGATTTTAATAAAAATCAAACCAACCCAATCCATATACACCTAGGGATGGGCATTCGGGTCGGTACGGTTCGATTTGATAAAATTCAGTTCGGTTATTCGGATTTTGGTTTTGTAAAAGTAGTAACCGAAACCGAACTGAAATAAATTCGGTTCAGTTCGGTTTTTCTAATTTCGGTTCGGTTATTTCGGTTTGAACATTATCATATTGGACTCCTTCTATTTAATAATATGACCGGCAGATTTGTTGATTTTTTCCAAAACTTCGAAATCGTTAGAAATATTGTGTTTATAGAAAAATATAGACTAAACTTTGCACACTATTAAATTACAACTCTCTGTGAAATTCTCCTGGTGTATCCATCACATATGCTATGAAAGTTTTAATAGATCGCAATCCTTTAAGATTTGAAAGTTGATGGACTTACTTAATTGAGTAAAGTCGTTGATAGATTGGATCTAATAATATTAATTTATTACATGCAGGTTTAGCCTATATATAGCTTAAAGAACATATATGCTAATAATTCGGTTTTTCGGTTAACCGAACTAAAAAAACTTAATAATCCAAACCGAACCGAAAAATCGAAATTTTTAAAACTTTAAACCGAAACCGAAATAAAAAAAAATCGGTTGGGTCGGTTTATTCGGTTCCGACCGAAATATGCCCACCCCTATATGCACCCCCACATTCAAGCTAGAAGATGTTAAGGGAATGGGGTTTAGTTACACATTAATTAGTAACTTTAGTCCATAAGTTATTGATAAATGTTAATTTTGGTTCTCATGATATTTATCTTAATTTATTTCGCCTTCATATTTTGAAGGGCGAATGGTACAACTGGGATACTTTTGTGGCACTGTTGCTTTTTTTTTTGGAAATTTTACCTGCTTATACACTATTGGAAACTTTATTATCTTTCATACTCAAGTTTTAATTTAATTTTCTTATATATACAAATTTATCAATTTTATACACTTTAGAAACTAAATTAGTATCTCTTTATATTAGGAATCAATTATTTCACATCCTTATTCTCTCTCTCTCTCTCTCTCGCTCAATCACTAATTCCATTAATGTAGAGCAAATGAAAAAAGAGCATCAATTCAACCATTGACAGTCATTAAAAAGCTTTGAATTTAAATTTAGATTTTCAAAAATATTATTTGTTTGAATTGGGTGTTAGGCAAATGGGAATTCTCTCTACGTAGTCTCTATCTCTCAATCTCTAAATCCAGTAATGTAAAGCAAAGAAAAAGAGAGTAGCATTTTTACCATTGACATCCATTAAAAAGCTTTGAAGTTTTGAATTCAAATTTTAATTTTTAAAAAGTATTACATTTATTTGGATTGAGTGTTGTTACAAACAATTGGAATATTGTTTAAAATTTATATCATAATTTGAGGGTGTTTTGATGAAGATTAAACTTGATTTTTGACAGAGTTTCAGAATGAAACTCGAAGAAGAAGAAAACATGACATACATTATACTTAAAAAATTATGGTACAATTGTAGTAAAATTGTATTCTATTGTAGTATATTTGTAGTAAAATTTATACATATTTTTTGTTTAATTATTGTATGAAAGTTGAATAATATTGTATAAAAATTATATTTAAGTTGTATGATATTGTAGTTGTATATAAGTGGGTAGAATAATGTATGAATGTAGTAGATAAATTGTATGATATATAATTAGTTGTATGAAATTTATTTTTATTATATATAAATCAAATGTAAAATATACAAAAGAAATAATGTATAAAATTTATATTATTTTTTTTATTTAAATTGTATGATATTGAAGTTGTACTATACGCAATAGCGAAATCCATTATCTTTTGGACACCTTTTTGTGGCGTGACTGATGAGTCCTGAAATAAAGAAATAGCTTTATTTATTAGTAGCACCCTACTCTGAGGTAGAGAGATCCCTCCAAGAACTTCTCACCTTGCTCTTGGGGAGACTCGAACTCTCAACCTCTTGGTTGGAAGTGGGGGTTGCTTACGATCAGAGCAAACCCTCTTGTCCATAGAAAAGAGAAGAGGGAAAAAAAAGGAAAAGGGTGTAAGCTTTGATTAAAGGCACAAATATTGGATTTGGGCCTTTTAAGGTGGATTGTACATATTTTATAAATAAAATTTATTTATGTCGGGCAATTAGCTAAACATAGACATTAAGAGTAATAAAGTTTCAAATATTGGATAGGAATGCAAAAATTACTTTTTTTTAACTCCAATAATAGAAGATTTAAAACAGGGAATCTTATAGAAATGTCCCAAATAAGTATTAACACCAATCTATAGTCATTAATCATAGAATTATCAAAACTAACCAAACACATATAAAAATTGAAAACCAAATAAATAGAGTACTTTCTCTCCAAGAATCATACGCGGAAATTTTCTTCCATATTTTTAAGTGCGATCAACAACATTAGATGCAAGACGGAAACAAAATTCATGAATGAGGTAGCAAACAATGTGACAAAATACAAATAATATATATTCAAGATTCTAAAAATCTAAGCAAAAAAAAAAAAAAGACCTTTTCAATGGGCATAATTAAAATTCATTGGAAACATATAGATGAGTCAATATAAAAATTTTGAGGAAGATTGGAAGTGATTTGGTATTAAAACTCGTAATTAAAATTGAGTTCAAATTTTATTTTCTGTGACACATGTATCACGCATGTATTACACACACAAGTATAAACGGATATATATGTGATACATATTTGATACAAATATGATACACAAATGATACACATATCAATTTTTTCATGTTCATCTTCTACTTCGAATTTTCTATTCAAACCACCTCAAAAACTCTACCAAATCA
Source organism: Nicotiana noctiflora (assembly GCA_032618575.1). Classification (NCBI taxonomy): domain Eukaryota; kingdom Viridiplantae; phylum Streptophyta; class Magnoliopsida; order Solanales; family Solanaceae; genus Nicotiana; species Nicotiana noctiflora. The sequence continues at coordinate 46,531 of JASVEL010012008.1, read as the reverse complement.
TTTCAAAACTGAAATTAAAACTCCTTAAAACGTATGCAATCCAATCTAATAACATCCACTCAAAAGAAAGCAAAATCTTGACATTTTATTTGGCTACAAATAGCTAATTGGCTAATATTGAAACCATTTGGCTAATATTCATAATATTTTATGCATTGGATAATTTTGTAATAAACTACTTATAAATAGACATAACTGATAATTTTTCTTTAAAATATAGCATGGTGTTATATTTTTAAAGCACACTCCCAAGGATCGTACTAATTTCTAGTAAAATCCTAGTGATCTATAATATACAAATCCTAATGGATCATCAGAATTTTTAGTATTGTGGTTGGAAATTCTAATAATAATTAGAATTTATGGTGCTTCAAAATTATGGCGTCGAGCTATTTCTCAATTTTTTTCTTAATGAAGTTAAAATATAATCGTGATTTTGAAAATATCCGTGTAATTTTTGTTTTTTGAATATGTACGAAGTTGGACCATCCATTAACATATTTCCGAAAAATCTCACAACTCATTCGACATTAAAATCAGGGTTGTACATAATTGAGTAAATACTAAACTATCGTAACGAAATTGAAATTTTGAAATTTGGTTTAAGTTATTTAAAAAAAAAGATGGTATTAGATATGTTGTTCAATATTTCAAAAAAAAAGATACCGAAATATCAATACAATACTGAAACATATATTAAGTTACACAATACGCATATTACTGATTATAACATAAATACTAAAGTTCTAAATTTTACTTTCGTTATTTTATAGTTTCTTTAACTATTACCTTATTTTTCCCACTATACTTATCTTCCATCCCATTTTTGGTTGCTTATTACATTTCAGCCTTTCTTTATGAAAATCCGGTTAAATAGAAATATTAACAATATCAACAACATCATTCAGTGTCCTTCAATCAAAACCCTTGCGAATCATGCCATTAAATTCCACTTCATGACCTCAAACAACAACACTATTCTCCACTTGAGAACCATTAATATTAAGTAGCACGCTCCAGAAAAAGGATGGGTTAAACTGAATATTGATGGAGCCTATGAGGATCACAAAAGTAGTATAGGAGGGGTTTTCAAAAATAACAAACGGAATTGGATAATTGTTAGGACCCGGTGGCACTAAACACTTCTTCACAGCGGGAAAAATAAATGATCAACGAAAAATAAATGACACAAAGAATTTAACGTGGTTCACCTAAAACGTTTAGGCTACGTCCACAAACCCGGCACCAACTTCCACTAAAACTTTTAGTAGGCTTACAAAGAGAGACTTCTCCAATAGTTTGGAGGTACAACAATTTCCCGAGCTCTACCCAAAATAGTGGCGCACACAAAAGTGTTTCCCGAAAATACCCGACTAGTATTTTACTCACTATTTTGTCACTCCCCCTTTAGAAAAAACTTCCTAAAGAAAAACAAACTCTCTCTTTCTCTCAAACTCTTATACTTGAGTTTTTGAATGTTTTTGGTGTGTTTAAAACAATGAGATGAGGGGGGTATTTATAGTTTTGAGATAGGGACCAAAAGTGCAAATCTCACCTATCAAGAAGGATCAATTTGCAATATTCCCATCTCACCTACCTTACCTACCATCTATTGATGTCATTGCTTACATCAATAATCAAGTTGGAGAAAGCTTCTAACAATTCTCCCCCTTCCGACTACTTGGAGAGTCTCCTATCCCTGCAGCTTCTCTGTAGAACTCAAATTTACCCTTTGGTACAGTTTTGGTCAACATGTCTGATCCGTTTTCATCTGTATGGATCTTTTCAAGCCGCAACATCTTCTTCTCTAACACATCCCTAATCCAATTATATCTAACATAAATATGTTTGGATCTGGAATGGAATGAGGCATTCTTCGCAAGGTGGATAGCACTTTGACTATCACAAAATAGCTGATAACCGTCTTGCAAAAATCCAAGTTCAGTTAATAACTTCTTCATCCACAACATTTCTTTGCAAGCCTCCGTTGTTGCAATAAATTCAGCTTCAATAGTTGATAATGCAACACATTTTTGCAACTTTGATTGCCATGACACAGCTCCCCCTGAAAAGTTAATCAAGTATCCTGAAGTTGATTTTCTAGAATCAACATCTCCGGCCATATCTGCATCAGTATAGCCAACCAACATAGGGCTGTCTTCTCCAAAACACAAGCATAGTTTGGAGGTTCCTCGAAGATACATGAGAATCCACTTAACATCATCCCAATGTTCCTTTCCTGGATTAGAAAGAAATCTACTTACCACTCCTACAGCGTGAGCAATATCTGGCCGTGTACAAACCATGGCATACATCAAACTTCCTACTGCTGAAGCATATGGAATCCGCTCCATATTTCTTCTCTCATCTTCTGTTGACGGGCTTTGCTTGGTGCTTAATCTAAAGTGGTTAGCAAGAGGACAACTAACTGCTTTAGTTTTCTCCATGTTGAACCGTTGAAGTACCTTCTCGATGTACTTTTCCTGAGACAACCATAACTTCTTGGCTTCTCGGTCTCGCATAATCCTCATCCCAAGGATCTGTTTTGCTGGCCCTAAGTCTTTCATGGCGAAGAACTTGCTTAGCTGCTCTTTCAAGCTATTAATTATGGAAACATTTCGGCCAACAATCAACATATCATCCACATAGAGCAATAGGATGATAAAATCATCGTCAGAAAACTTCTGAACGAACACACAATGGTCTGAAGTTGTCTTCTCGTAGCCGTGTTGCCCCATCACCGACTCGAACTTCTTGTACCACTGCCTTGGTGCCTGTTTTAAGCCATAGAGGCTTTTCCTCAATCTACAAATACAGTCCTCTTTCCCCTTTTGCTGGAAACCGTCTGGTTGCTCCATGTATATCTCCTCTTCCAAATCACCGTGTAGGAAGGCGGTTTTTACATCCATCTCCTCAACCTCCAGGTTGAGGCTTGCTGCTAATCCCAGCACCGTGCGTATTGAGGTCATTTTCACAACTGGTGAGAATATTTCATCAAAGTCTATACCTTTCCTTTGATTGAAACCTTTGACGACCAATCTTGCTTTGAATCTCGGACAGGAACCGTGTTCATCATGCTTGATCTTGAACACCCATTTATTCTTCAAAGCTCTTCTTGCCTTTCGGCAACTTCACCAGCTCAAACGTCTTGTTCTCATGCAAGGATTTCATCTCTTCTTGCATGGCTTCTATCCACTTCTCCTTATGTTCATCATCAACGGCTTCTTCAAAACTGTCGGGTTCTCCCCCGTCAGTGAGTAACACATACTCATGTGGAGAATATCTGGTAGACTGTTGCACAACTCTTCCGGATCTTGTGTGATAAGGAGGGTTGTTGAGGATTGCTGGTTGAGGTTGATCATCCTCGTCTGCATCATCATCACCATTATCCTCGTTACCTTCGGCATCTGCTGGTTCATCTTCATTTGGAAGATCAGGGGCTTCAGGTTGATTATCCCGAACATCGTCTCCAACTTGTCTCGGCACCATTGTTGGAGGCAACTCAAACTCAGCAGAATCATCAGTGGACTTCTCTACTTTGTCAATGTCTTCAATTGTTTGGTCCTCAACGAACACAACATCTCGACTCTTGACGAGCTTCTTCTGCACCGGATCATAGAACTTATAGCCAAGCATGTCTTGACCATAGCCAATGAATACACACTCCCTTGTCTTGACATCAAGTTTGCTCCTTTCATCCTTCGGAACATGGACATAGGCTTTGCAGCCAAATACCCGCAATTGATCATAAGAGATATCTCTTCCTGACCAAATCTTTTCCGGAGCCTCGTACTGAAGAGGGACACAGGGTGAATGGTTTAGCACATAGGCTGCTGTAACTAGTGCTTCACCCCAGAAAGCCTTTGGTAACTTTGAATGAGAGAGTAAACATCTGGTTCTCTCGATCAAAGTTCTATTCATCCTCTCAGCCAAACCATTCAACTGTGGAGTTTTAGGAGGTGTGAACTGATGTCGAATACCATGCTCTTTACAGTAAGCATCAAATTGACCCTGGTATTCACCGCCATTGTCTGTCCGGATGCACTTCAACTTCTTACCAGTCTCTCTTTCCACCAAGGTCAGAAATTGTTTGAAAACTTGAAACACTTGATCCTTGGTCTTCAGCGTGTATACCCATATCTTTCGTGAATGATCATCAATAAAGGTCACGAAATATCGGGCATCACCGAGGGACTTCTTGAAAGGCCCGCATACATCTGAGTGTACCAGATCCAACACGTCTTGCTTTCTGGAAGGAGGGAATCTTTTGAATGAAACTCTGTTTTGTTTCCCAGCTAAACAGTCAGCACACTTCTTCAACTGGATCTGGTTTAGACCCGGTAAGGCGTTCTTCTTCACCAAACGCGCCATTGACTTTTCACTCATGTGGCCAAGACGTCTATGCCACAACTTGGTATTGCTATCATTCTTCGTAACATTTATAACTTGTTGGGAGATGCTCGCCTGGATCACGTACAACTTTGACTGCTTCGTGCCCCGCGCCACCACCAATGAGCCTTTCGTGAGCTTCTATTGGCCATTATGGAAGGTATTGCAGTAACCTTCCTCATCGAGCTTGTTTACGGAGATCAGATTCAGGCGCATATCTGGAACATGCCTGACATTTCTTAAAAGTAGCTTCATCCCATTCATGGTCTCTAGGCAAACATCTCCTTTGCCTACAACTGTTGAGAAATTGGCATTTCCCATCTTTACACGACCGAAGTCTCCGGGTGTGTAAGATGAGAAGAGTTCTCTCCGTGGCATTGCATGAATGGTAGCTCCACTATCAATCACCCATGTCGTCTCTTGGGTTGTCAGATTGATAATGTTGTCATCGTAGACAATGTTAAACTCACCAAAGGAGTTCGCATCATCATCACTGCTTTCTTCGGATTTCTCCTTTTTGCCTTTGTTCTTCTTCTGGTCATTCTGGAGCTGTCGGCAAAATCTTTTGATATGGCCCTATTTTTTGTAGTAATGGCACTCAACATGTGCAAATTTGTTGGATCTACCTCTGCTTTTATCTCTGTTACTCTGGCCCTTGTTTTGACTTCTCCCCATGGTCGTAACAGCCAACACCTCTGATGAAGAAGATGATCCTTGTGATCGGCGTCTCATTTCTTCATTTAGAATGCTACTCTTGACTGTCTTCATGTTTACCACACCGTTGGGTACAGAATTGGTGATTGAAACCTTCAAGGTTTCCCATGACTCTGGGAGTGTTGCCAGCACCATAAGAGCAAGTACCTCGTCGTCGAACTTTATGCCCATTCCCGACAACTGGTCGACAATCCCCTGTATTTCATTAAGGTGATCTGCCACAGTTGTCCCTTCTGCATATTTACTTGCATTAATTTTGTCAAATAAAATAATTTGTTGTTACCTGTTTTAGAGGCATACAACTCCTCGAGCTTGTTCCATAACGACCTTGCATGTGTCACACCAGAAATGTAGTTGTACACATTATCTTCAACAAACTGCCGTATGTAGCCGCACACTTGGTTGTGCTCAAATTCCCAGTCCTCGTCTGACTTGTCTTCAAGTTTCTGAGCACTGAACACCGGCAGGTGCATCTTCGTCATGAACAGGAGATCCTTCATCTTGTTTCTCCATAAGTGATAATTTGTGCCGTTTAGGTTGACCAACTTGCTTGTCCTTGCCTCCATATTTCCGGCGGTGAATAGTAACCGTAGGTATGAATAGTGCCGTATGGATGAATAGTACCCGTACGTATGAATAGTACCGTACGTATGAGTAGTATTCTAACCAAAGCTTTGATACCACTTCTTCACAGCGAGAAAAATAAATGATCAACGAAAAATAAATGACACAAAGAATTTAACGTGGTTCACTTAAAACGTTTAGGCTACGTCCACAAACCCGGCACCAACTTCTACTAAAACTTTTAGTAGGCTTACAAAGAGAGACTTCTCCAATAGTTTGGAGGTACAACAATTTCCCGAGCTCTACCCAAAGTAGTGGCGCACACAAAAGTGTTTCCCAAAAATACCCGACTAGTATTTTACTCACTATTTTGTCACTCCCCCTTTAGAAAAAACTTCCTAAAGAAAAACAAACTCTCTCTTTCTCTCAAACTCTTATACTTGAGTTTTTGAATATTTTTGGTGTGTTTAAAACGATGAGATGAGGGGGGTATTTATAGTTTTGAGATAGGGACCAAAAGTGCAAATCTCACCTATCAAGAAGGATCAATTTGCAATATTCCTATCTCACCTACCTTACCTACCATCTATTGATATCATTGCTTACATCAATAATCAAGTTGGAGGAAGATTCTAACAATAATTAGTTTTCAAAAAAATAATAATTCTATGCTCTTCTCCATCTACACTCTGAATTACAGGCACTCCGTGAAGGTCTTGAAATAGCTCACATGTTCCATCTATTCTCTCTGAAAATAGAAACAGACTCATCTGAGGTTATCAATAATGGCCATGCAACACTTAATAATGTAATTTGCTCTTGCAGGTCATTAATGCACCAGGAGAAGGACCTATTACTGAGGCATAATTTCGGACAAGAAAATATTGTTGCTGATACTTTAGTAAATGATGCAAAAAATAAGGAAAAAAATGATATATGCATGAAGAAGTTAGGTTGCTTGCATCCCCGCCAGTTTTTATTGAATTTATTTCCTATTTGTGATTACCTTACTTAAAAATATTACAGTATAAAGCTTTATGTACTAGTTAATATTCGATACGAATAAATCAAAGTTATTAAACTGAATAAATCGAAACCCAAAATAGAAATGCCAAACCATAAATAATTTACTTATATATGATATCGATGTAACATTTTAAAAAATTGAACACCAAAAATACTAAATTGAAATATCTAAATAACATATTGTGTGACGACGAACACCACTAATCAAAAGAGCAAAGAACATAAGTAGACAATATTTAAGAAAATTAATAGAATCATGGCAGTAATAAGTAATTAACAAAATAGCATCTAAGTAATTAACAAAAGTAGCACATAATTAATGTCAATCCTTACAAAACTGTAACGTTTTTTGCTTATTTGTAGGTACTAATTATCTTTTCAAGTTGTTTTTGTCTATTTGTAGTGATTTCTCTTTTAACATTCATCTTTTTTTTTTCTATTTAGACTCTCTTATTTTTCATAAGAGAAATTATGCATATTCATTCAATATTATAGAAGTCAAGTTACTAACATACTAATTCTCCTATATTCTGACCTTTTATTTTTCTTTTAATTTTGTATTTAGGTGAAATAAATTAATATAATATTTACATAATATTCATAGTATAATTTACATTATATTCTTTTATACAAATATATATTGTTGGAATCTGAATTTATATATAGTATTCATGGTATGGTTTCAGTTAATAAAGATTTATTTTATTGAACGAATATTAAAATTATATAAAACTTTTACAATATAATATATTATAAACATAGTAAATCTATATTTTGCTGGAAAAAAATTGTCCTAACATAAAAACAAAATATTGAAAAGAACTATCAGAAATCCCCTTTGTATAAATATACTTTAGAGGTATAACTTCATTATAAAATATCGTATAAATAAGATATGTTTTTAATTCAAATGTTGTTATATAATATTTTGGGATATTACAAGTATAAGTATATATAAATGTTTATACTTAAAATGTCATATTATATAACAAATATGTTGTTTAAAATATTCGAAAAAATTTGCCATACGGAAGAGCAATGACAACATATTAGAATTTTTTTTATTCTTGAACGCTTGATCGTTTAGCAATTGATGATACTATGTATAATAAACCAAATTATATATCATTGAAGAATAAAAAGTGTATGGAGAAAGAAATATTTTGTTTAATTCTTGCGTTGTTAATTTAGTATTGGGAAGGACTTCTATTGAAATAAGGGAAGAAATAAATAAAAGAAAATTTGGCAAATAAACATAATCCCTTGTTTTAAGGAGGAGTTAGAAAACAAATACGTTATTAAATGCTACTACTTTATTTATATGTGCTGCATTTGTAATAAAATATGCTATTATTGGAATAATCCAATTATAGTAACATTAATATAAATACAACTTTATAAGAGCCCAACAATGTAAAAATCTCTAATCAAAACAACAGTAGTTCAGATTTTAAGCCCAGAGCGACATGGAGTCGAAGAACTATATTTGGGGCTTTGGGCCAAGCCCAATGTATTCATCACCGAATTACAAGATAGCCCCTCAAACAGCCTAAATTACGATTATACCACTCTAGGGTTTTAATTAACTCCATCGTCCATCTTATTACTTCCATCTTCTCTGCTTTTCGGCACCTCGCGCCTCCTGCCTTCAAACCCTAGTAATCTCTCCCTCCCTCTCTCGTTCTATTTTTCTCTATATTTAACGACGAAATGTAAAAGTAGAAGAACTGATTGATAAGCTTTCGTTACAGATCTGAAATTGATTAAAAGGATTTTGTTTGTTTAATTGCAGGAACGGTAAGTTTGTAGAAGTTAAAAAAAGGGTAAAGAAAATGGTGGAAAAAACAAAAGGAAGAAAAGAAGAAGTGGTTACCAGAGAGTACACCATTAATCTCCACAAGCGCTTGCATAGCTGGTAAAATCTTATTTCCCTCCTTAGTTTCTTATACACTATCGATTAATTTGTTTATTTTGTTTGTATAATTGTATTGCAAGTGTTGGTTTCATGAATCAGTAGCTGGTTTTATATTAATTTTTTTTCCTTTTTATAGCAAGTGTCTTTTTGGTTTGAAGACCAGTGTGGGCCTTAGACATAGAATGGTTAATTGATAGATTGATTGAGTGGTGGTTTTGTTATTAATTGTGAATTGCTAAACTTTTAGATGTGAGTGTATATGCTTTCAGCTATCAATCAAGTTTTTGTTCACCAGCGCGAATTGAATTAACTACTAGTCTCTTCTTGCTTAATGCTCCCCTATTAAACGCTATTTGCAAATTGAGCATTATTAAAAGATTACTACTTTAATATCGAGGGTATAGTTGAAAACAATTAACAAATTTAGTCTTGAATTCCTAAAGTGACAATTATTTTGGGACAATTCTTTTGAGCTAAAGCGACATTTAGGAGGGAGTATTGTTTTACTCCTGTAGAAATGCACAGGGAACCTGCAAGGTAGTAGATTGAGTGAGATACAGGAATAGGGTGGAAGCTGCCGAAGGCTTAATTAAGTAGATTTTTCGAGGACTAACGGCTAAAAAAATGTTATTATGTTGTAGTTGTGGGTATTTAGTAGTAATTGATGTTCACTTGGCATTGTCATTGTGAAACTCTTCATCTTCTATTGAGTGGCCTATCGAGTTGTGCCCTAAATTGTTTCATCATGGAGTTAGAATACAGCATGTTTTCCATTTATTTAAGTTTTCTAATTATATTTATGCCATATGACACTAGGTTATTTATTTATTTGATTATGGTAGAAACATCATTGGCTGAATAATATAACAAATTTGAGACCCAATCACTTCCTTATCAGTGTTGTCAAAGGCGTGCTTAAGGCGCGCTTAAGCCCTGAAGCGAGGCTCAAAATAGGTTGAGTGCTTCACCTCGCTTTGTGGGCGATTTAGTACCGCATCAAGGCTCTTAGGCACACTTTTACTTGCCAATGAGTGTAATCCTAAGATGCATCATTAAATAATTGATATTTCACTTTATCGTAATTTTTTTTTCAATTTCTTTCACCGTATATTTGTTATTCATGTTTATAATTATTAGTCTTAAACAACAAATACATATTTTTTCTTTTTCTCCAGTTGCGTCTTTTTTCATTAAAGCTTACGCTTTATTTGCGCTTTGCTCTTAAAGCCCCATCAGACCTTAGAGCTTTTTTGCGCTTTTCGCCTTTGATGACACTGTCCCTTATTGGTTCCTATCGGGCATTCTTTAATTATGTTCTGCCGTTTCATGATTGCTTTATAGAGCTACTCCTATTTGCTAAAGGAATTGATAATAAATTTGGAGTCAATCACTTCCTTCTATCGGCCTCATGGTCAGAGATCATAACTTAATGTGTTGGTTTTTTGGCGTTTACCCACATGGGTTCCCTTTCAGATACATGAGCTAATGTTTTGGTGTTGCTCCCGTCGTTGTAACTTGTTTGAGGGGATTTGGACTTGAAGTGTAACCATAGTCTTGTCTTACTAAGACCTTCTTGCCTTGCTGACAGATTTATAGATTACCGTATTATTTAGGTTTAGTGATGTTGTAACTTTGGCTGTTATATTTGTTTAATAGCACATTCAAGAAGAAGGCCCCTACAGCCATCAAGGAGATCCGCAAGTTTGCACAGAAAGCTATGGGCACAAAGGATGTCAGAGTGGACGTGAAGCTGAACAAGCAGATCTGGAGCAGGGGCATTCGAAGTGTTCCAAGGCGAGTCAGAGTCCGTATTGCTCGCAAGAGGAATGATGATGAGGACGCAAAGGAGGAGCTCTACTCTCTGGTTACTGTTGCAGAAATCCCAGCAGAGGGATTGAAGGGTCTTGGCACCAAGATCATTGAGGATGAAGATTAAACTGTCATTTTCAGTGAAGAATGACACACTTTCATGTTTTTTGTGATCCTTTTTAGTGTTAAAAAACAGCTCAGTTTTGTGACGATACTGTCTTTTCTTGCCTCCAATTTCTCACAGGACATTATGCTATTCATGTCTTCTGTTTCTCAGGATTTCCCATCGATTATAACTCCTCTTTAATCATATTACATAAACACATAGCACATTGCACATGTGGTTTGCCACTTGGTTTGTAGTTTATATTTTCTTTGCTCTAGAACAAACTCTAAATTAAAGTCTAAATTAGCAGCAATTTATAAAAGAAATATGGTAAACCAGAGATCTTATAAACCAGAAGTTACATAAATTTCAAAATCTTCTTAAGTTAAGAAATTACATCATTTAAGACATTTTCTCTCTACCTCACTTTAGGTCTACAACATTCCTTTATACTCCCTCCTTTTTTTAATACGTGAAGCTATTTCTTTTTCATTTTGTACCCGAAAGAATGACTTTTAATATTTGGAAATGATTTGTTTTTATGCAGCGATTTATAGTTAAACAAAATATATGTGCATTTTATAGTTCAAAAGTATTTTTTTCTCTTAAAATTCGTGTCCATTCAAATAAAACTTTAAATGAAGGGAGTATCATTTTGAATCCTCTCCTTATGCATGAATTCTTCACAGAAAGTTATTCAAGCAATATCCTCTACTTCAGCATCAACAATGTCCAAAACTAAGCTTAGCACAAAGCTAATGTAAACAAATTACTAGAAAGCTCGCAAAAGTTGCACAGAATTAAAAGTCACCCAAATCGTAAAAGTTACGTGACAATTGTTTAATAATGCTGCAATCAGTTGTTAATACTGCTACTCGAAATATTATGCATTTTGCACCTTGTGTATATAACTTGTTTATTATAAATTAAAATTATTTTAAAATATTATTTTCTATAGCTACCTTTTATATTTTATAGCAAAATAGGTATTTATGGTATATACTATCATTGATGCGTAAAATAAGCTATTAATGCTTTTTTCCTCTTTCTTTCAATCAACACATGTAGGGGTGTCCATAAAAACCCAGCAAATCGGACCAAACCGACCAAAAATCGATACTTCTTAGGTTTGTTTTGGTTTTGGTTTTGAACTTTAAAAAAACCAATCAAATTTGGTTTGGTTTTGGTTTTAGTCAAAAAATAACAGAAGAAATCCGAACCAAACTAACTATAAAAGTAGCTATTTAAATTTATTATCACACCTCTCTCTCTCTCTCTCTATATATATATATATATATATATATATATATATATATATATATATATATATATTATAAAATTTCTAAAATTTTATGGTATATATTAGTCATTTGTATTTTAGTCTAGTTCTTTGCTATTATAATAATCTAATTCTTTGCCTTTCTAGTTTGATTGGTAGTTTTCTTTTGCTAAGTACAAGAATTTATTTTATGTTAAAAATAATCGATTTTTAATTGAGTACATAAATTATTCATCACTATTTGATTCATTTATCATCAATATATCTTGGTAAGTGATAGATTTCTCAAAGAACAATTGATTTGATAGTGTTACGTTGAAAATATAGTCGTCGGAATATGCATTGGTAGTGTATGTCTTACATTTACGAAATAATCTGATAAATAATCAAAAAAAAAATAAAAAAACCGACAAAAATCGAATCGATAAACGACCGACTTAATTGGTTTGGTTTGGTTCCAATATTTGAAAAACTGACTTACTTGTTTTAATTTCTTTTCAGGAAAAAACCGACCCAAACCGAACTATGAACACCACTAAACACACGATTCTCTCTCAAAATCCTAACAAAATTTCTCTTCTTTCTCTCTCTTCCAGCAAAATACTTGCTTCGTTATACGCCGGATATTGCAATAGATTTATATTGCTTAGTTTCTATGCCAATTGCAATGGTTTTGTATTGCAATATTAAAAAGAAAGAGACTGCAACTTTCTTCTACAGCAGATTTTGCAATGTATTCATCTACACAAATATTGCAATATTTTTTTTACACCGGAGGGGATTTGAGGGCCGAAATTTTTGTTTGTCTTTATTTTTAGTTTTAATACAAATTATAATATATATTGCTCGGCCAGAAAACGCCATCTCTGATGAACTTTCTTTCCTTCTTTGCTATTTAATCACATATAATGATACATACATAATGTATTTTGTATAATTCAGCCAAATATATTATATTTTTGTATAAATACATTATTTTTTGCTTGTATTTACGTATTTTGAAGGTTTGTATTTTTTAACACACCTGAATACACCCGTATTAATTCATGCATGAATACATGATATAAACATTGAAATACACTTAATACAAATATTAAAATAGAATAAAATATAAACAACGAATATATTTAAGTTTAGAATACTGTGAAATACATTAAAATACAACGAATACAAATAAAATACAGTGAATATAACCAATGAAATACACTGAATACACCAATAATAACATATATTAGGAATAACTAAAAAATTATTAATACAAATTCATTTGAATACACTGAATATAAAATAGCGAATACATTCAATACAAACATTGAATCTAATGAAGACAATAGTAAAAATATATTGAAACACACAAAATACAAAAGTTTAATATAACAATTATATACAACTGAAAAATTATTCTGATTAATTGGGTTGATAATGAGGCATGTTAGAATTGATTTTGTTGAGTTATATTAGGAGTGAATTACAATAATTGATATTATTTTCGTTATTAGACAACTAGTCATACCTATTTTTAAGGTGATTGTCGTTATTGTAGTCATAAAAACATGATGCGAATACATGCGCATACAACTGGACTATCCTGATTTTAGGCACCTTTTGCTGCTATATTCATGAATACAACAGAGTGAATACATGTGAACGATGTAATTGTGAATACATGCACGTACAACTGGACTGTCATGATTTTAGGCATTTTTTGCTGTTGTATTCATGAATACAACAACGCGAATACATGCACGTAATGAGGGGTGGGCATCGGCCGGTTCGGCTCAGTTTTGTAAAAGTTCGGTTCGGTTTATTCGGTTTTCGGTTTGTAATTTTAATAACCAAATCAAACCAAAATATTTACGGTTCGGTGCGGTTTTCAAAATTCGGTTCGGTTATTTTCGGTTTATATTTTCGGTTTCAAACGGTTTCAGTTTAGTTTGTACAAAACCTTGAATGATAAATAAAGTAGCTACTGAAATTCTCATTCCACGAATCAGTTTAATTGTCATTAAGATCTATAGCTAGATAATAAATTAAACCCACATCAAAGCATTCAACAGTCAACATAAATTAAAATAGTTAAGATCTTTTTCCATCTACAATATCAAAGTACTCAACATAAATTAAACTAATTAAGATATGTTTTCAAACTTTTCATCTACGAGACTACAACATCAACATTCATCAGTGGCAACTAGCAAACTTCTCCACTGTCCGCTACTGCTCACTGCTCGGCATTCAGCACTGGCAAATTTATCCAAAAACAGTTTAACATATGGCATATCTAGCAGCTACTAAAGTCCAAAACAAGTCTAGAAATATCATCACCAAACAACAAAACAATAACAAAAACAGTCACAACCCATAAGCCACAAAATAAGTCTAGAAAATAAAAACACAATTAAAGTCGGTATTCCTATAACTTTATAACAAATAGAGATGCCAATTAATATTATAAACTATTGAGTTTAGTGTTTCATATTACAAATATGACATTGGAAGCAGCAACTATTTAATGGAAGCATCAACTATGATAACAGTCACAAGATAATTAATTAGTATAAATGTTATTACTTCTTCTATCCCAATTTATTTAACCGTTTGATGCGCCAATAGTTTAAAATGTTAATTTGACTTGCATAGTTGTGAAAAAAAAGGTTAAACTACTAGTTGAAAAGTTGATTAAATAAAGAAAACATTAAATTAAACTTCTATACATTGATTAATTAAAGGTTGTACTCTTTTGTTAATATAATCGACGAGCTTGAAACTAGAAAAGTAGAAATGGAAAAAGAGAAACAGAGTTCTGTGTTTGATCTAATGAAAGCAAAGAAAATGGCATTTTTCTCTCATCAACAAATCTGGGCAGCACTAACCTGAGGAAGAAGGCACAGTCGCAATCGCACAGAGCTCAGTTGAGGAAGAGCCGAAGAGGAGTAGTAGCAGTGTCGCGCAGTTCGCAGTCGCAGAGGCAGAGGAGAGGAAGTGAACTGAGGATCAATAAAGAGGAAGAGAAACCCAAAATCTAATCGTGACTGACTGTGGTCTGTATCTGTACTCTGTGGGTCTATGGATTGGGGTAAATTGGGTGGGGTGAGCTTGGCCATTTGGGCAATTGGGCTTGGAGTCTTGGACGTTTCTCCATTAAGTTATAACTATTAACTTATAATAGGTATAGTAACAACAGTATAGAACTAATAGGATAATACCCCTAAATTTCGATTTTTCGGTTGTACCGAAAATCATAAGTCATAACCCGTAAACCGCACCGAAAAATCGAAAATTAATAATTTTAATACCGCGCACCGACCGAAAAACCGATTAAACCGAAACCGAAAAACCGAAATTTACGGTTCGGCCGGTATTATGCTCACCCCTACACGTAATAACTGAATAGTAGTTATAGAAAGTAATTATGTATATAATAGCTATGGAAAGTTAAGAGCCACTAAACAATAGTGATTTCTGAAAATTTCTCCTAGTTTCCAACCTTGCCCCTATCCCCCATAATGGAAATTTTTTTTAGGGGAATTTTGCTCCAACCTTCCCCATTTTTATCCCCAAAATGGGGATGAATAGTGTTCCCTCAAATATGTGGGTACACTATTCATCTCCCCCATTACTATTCATCAATTTTTTTTTATTATTTTACTATTTAATCTTTTAATTTATTTCTTTATATATATTTAATTATATTTATGTAATATCTTTATAATATTAATATTATATCTTAACTTTGGTGTATAATTTTGATATATTAATTTTCGTGCATTTGTTATTTTTATGTAAAATTATAAGTTAATTGTACAAAAAATATATAATTATCTAGAAAAATAAATGGTGCAAATATAAAATATAAGATATTGTTAAAATTAAAAGGTGCGAATATATAAAATATTAGATGTTAAAATTGAAAGGTGCTAAAATTGAAAAGTGAAAATTGAAAATACATTAATATTGGAAATGCATGATAATTAAAAATACATTAAATTAAAATACATAAAATTTGAAAGTATGGTAAATAGCATAATAGCTTAGTAGGGAGAATACTAGAGGTAGAAGTTGAATATTTATCTTGTATTTCGAATGAATTTTATCGTTATATAATATGTATTTAATTAATCTTGTATCGCAATGATTTCACTTTTATTTGAATTATTAGTTAATCTATAATAATTGCTTTTAAATTATATCATTTAAATTTTATGGTATTATTTTAATTATGGAAATTACAAATTAATAAAAATAAAAGATGAAATTTGTTTAATAAAAATTTAAAAATGAAATTGAAATGAAAGACAATAATATAATATAAAAGAGATAGAAGAATATAAAAAATTTGGAAAAAATAGGGGTATTTGTTGGAGTAAATTATCCCAAAAATGAAAAAATTCCCGTTCGACGACAAAAATGGGGACAAGGTTGACAGAAAACATATTGACTTTCACGGTCATATGGCAGAATGCCCTAAAACCTAAAAAAGCAAACTATAGAAAAACAAGACACAAATTTTGAGCCATACTTCATCTAATCATTAATTAATGTGTTGCCTATTTGTTAATCTGGTATCCTTATTGTTGCACTTCAGGCATAATACTACGTAAGGGACGGGAGGGGTGTCATCTGCCAGTCCCCCTTTCCAATTATTTTTTATATTGCTAATCTAAATCTTTCTCTTCCGCATGTGACATATTATTGCTGTTTGTCAAAATAGTACTTGATGACTTGATGTTTATAAACTTCAAATAATATTGTGATATTAGAAAATAAGAAATAGAACTTGTAATAGACTATGCACACGAAATTGTGATAGGTTCTTGACCACTTTAACCGTCTGCCTAAAGCTGAGTACGTAAAGTGAATATATTAATTAGGAATTGAATCGAAGGTACTAAGGGATCGTTTGGTTGGAAAGAAATTAATCCAAAATAAATTATTTTACCCTCTCAAAGGGCTAAAAAAATACTACAATTCCATGATAATTAATTTCTGAATTAGTTATACTGTAATTTTATCACAATCAAATATAAGATATACTCATCTTCAATTTAATCTCATGATTAATTTTCCCTTATCCCTCATACCAAATAAGTCCGAACAATTTCTTATAACACAGGAAGAATATTGAGCTAGTATTAGAGTAGAACTCGATTTTGGAGTTCAATTTTGCTGACTACACTTTTAGCAAAGCAATAAAATTGTATGCACATAGACATCAACTCCAGAATGCAATCTTGCTATGTGACTACTCATTTCATCAAGTCTCTCCTAACAAAAAAGAAATGAAGAATGCATCATACTCTAATAAAAGTTCAAAGTACTATACTCCAAAGGCGGAGCTAAGATTTGAAGTGTCTCATTTTCAAAATTTAAAATAAACATTATCATTTCATTTGTACTCGACGAGTTGTCATATTTTGAAAATGATCAATGATCGCATCATTAGATATACTTTCAAATACTTCATCCTCTATAAAACTAACTAAAGAATCATTCAAAAAGTCGTCACCAATCTTGCTTCGCAAATCATTTTTAATAAATTTCATTGAAGAAAAAGCCCTTTCAACTGTTGCAATATCCACATGCAATATCAAACTCAGCTTCACAAGCAAATAAACAGGTCCCCATGTCTTGTGAATATTTATTTTAACCGATGTTTTTGTCAGATCACCAAGCTCTTTCAAGTTAGAGAATGCATTGTCCATTTCTCGCACATAGTCAATATAGTTGTCAAGCTTAGAAGCAGTGAACTCATTTGGATAATATGTAGCAAGTTTCATAATTATGTTTTTATCATAATTCTCAAAAGAATCATCGGGACTTAAACTAGCAATACCAAGAAGCAGAGAAGTATTTACTTCACTAAAACGACTGTTAAGCTCCGAAAGTTGCAAATCAATAGCAGCACAATAAACCTCTACGTACAAATGATGGAAATATATAACAATTGAGATTTTATGCTTCGACTTTCCAAGTGCATACTTCTCATCCATTTTTGGGATTACAATACCATTCTTATCACAAAATGAAGAGACATCTTCTATCAAAGAATTCCATTTAGATTCTCTCATTGTTTGCAATTGCCTCTGTGTAAAATCAATAAATTTTATTGCACTAACAATATCTTGATTTTTCTTTTTAGGGCCATATTTAAATCATATGTAATTGCCAATAGTCTTAACATCAAATGTAATATACAAACGAACTCATAAGATTTTATATCTTCCACTAGACTTTTGGCTAATGCTTTCTCCTGATAATTTAAACCCTCATTTGCAAGAACTCCAAGTATATGAACAATCGATGAGAATAAGGAAATAAAGTTATGCAATGTCTTAAAATGAGATCCTCAATGGGTATCACCTGGTCTTTAAAGCCCAAATTCTTGTTTAATCTACTTCCTATATGAACTTCACCAAGCACTAATAACTCATCTAATTTTTCAACTTGATCATCTCTAAGCATCTCCCTACGCTTATAAGAACCCCCAACAAAATTCAAAATATTAGCAAGAATATCAAAAAAGTTATTTACATCATGATGTTTCTTTGCAACAGCTACAAGTCAATTGCAACTAATGAGCAAAGCAATATCTGCATGCCGAAGGATTATCTTTTAGAATAAAAGTTTTAAGACCATTTATGTTTCCTTGCATGTTACTAGATCTATCATATCTTTGTGCCCATATTAGAGATGAACTTAATAAATATTGTAAAAGCAAAGAATATTTTTTTTTGAATGCATGTGCAGTTGTACCTTTAACATGAACAAAATCAAGAAATCGCTCAATAAGTTCCCCCTCTTTATTGACATAACATAGAACAAGAGCCATTTGTTTCTTATGAGAGACATCCTTAGACTCATTAACTAATATCCCAAAAAAATTCTCACAAGCCTTCAATAATTGCTTTCACCATTTCTTTTGCACAAGAATTCACCATATCTTTTTGAATATCAGGAGAAGTCATGATATTTTTTTTGGAGCTTTTTTTAATACCACAATTTTCATATTTTTCTTCATATCTGCATACCATTTTATGAGATCTAAAAAATGGTCTCTTCTAGTAGAAGTTATACTTTCATCATGGCCGCAAAAAGGAAGTCCTTCTTTCAAAAGACACATTATCACATCAATGGAAGTATTCAAATGAACTTGATGTTCACTTTTAATTTTCTCAGATTGCTTGTCCAAAGAAGTTAAAATGGATTGTACTTGGTTTATTAAATCTAGCATCATCTTGAAACATCGATTATGAACACTACTCAGTCACCCACATGTAATTTAAGTCTTTCTAAACCTTTATTCCAACCTCTAAAATCATCCGATGTGAAAGCATCACCTACTTTTTTTCTATATCCTCCAACCTCATTTTTAAACAAGTAACAACATAAATAAAATGCTGCATCTTCTTTAATGCTATATTCTAACCACTGAGAACATGAAGTATTAAACCATTCGGGATTAAGTATCCCCCCCCCCCTCCCAAATCTCCTTTTGGAAAGACAAAACCATGAGGTTGATAAGCTCCATTTTGTGTATAATTTCTCCTTACACGGTCACGTAAATTAAGATGATATTTTGATATTAATTTTTTTAGCAAGATTGGTCTCATAATCCCACACTTTATCCGATGCTTAGGAATGATTAATATTGTTATTAATAACTGGACATGGAGAGCCTGTCAAAGGAGATCCAGAAGAAGCTGCAAAAGCTTGAGCTTTGCAAAAACTCGTGATCATATCGACTTTTGCTAGAAAAATCTAAAAATCACAAAACACAAATTCACTTGAAGTTGTATGTTTAAAGATGCTATTAAAAATTATTCTTTATCTCCTTTGAGGTCAAATTGTGGGACAACCCTAGAATCAAAGATTACAATCAATCAATTTATATGGCTCGTTAAGTTGTTGATGTTGAATTACCAATTCTCTAACTTGAACTTACAGTCAATCAATTAATTCAGTTACTTATGGAATCCTTTCATAGAAAATCTCATAAAGTATTAGACAAAGTAAATAATCCTGTTAGATTTCGAAATGTTGGCCTTATAAAACTATTCATAACTTTAGTCCTAAATTAAAATTCCTTCCGGTGAACCCACAACCCTATTTTCAAGTTGATAATCCTATTTTCCTCTATGCATAACATTTAATTGATGTAAACTGGATTTTCGATAAAAATTAAAGATTAAAAATCAAATTTTGCATAAATTATCAAATATATAAAAATATAAGATAAAAATATGAAGAAAAAAAATTAGAAAATAAGAATTGAAGAAGGAAGAGCTAACAAGGGTCTAACTTCTAAGGGAGAAAGAGCATACACTGATAGACAGTGGAAAGGTTGAGGCAGACACAGATTGTGGTACCAGTGATTGTCAATCAACAGAGGCAGCATAACCCTAACTTTTTTTGTGGGAATCAAAAGAAAATGTTTGTGTTTAAAGTTGAGAAGCTTCTGTTCTTTGTTTATTAGAAAGAAACACGTTATGTTATTAAATAATTTTATTTAGTGTCTGTTGAGAGGAAAGTGAAGAAAACGTTGTCGTTCAGTTGATTTATGAAAAAACAAAAATTAATAAAAATAAAATAAAATACTGCTTTAAACGGAAATCGAACCCTCAAACGGACCCACAATCCTTATTATTGAACACAAACCTCTTTTGTTACTAGGTTCAGCGTGATATATTTATATAGATATGGTAATTTTTTCAATATAAATATAGGATTTCAAAAAAAATCACTAGGTTCGTCTGAACCCGCACCTACTGCTATACTTCCGCCCCTGACTATACCAGTCTTGGTTTCCTAAAATACCTATTAGGATTCATCCCACTACCAATTTTCTTCGTTAAAAGCAAAAGAGAGAAAACTGAATGTTGGCTAAGCAATCTACAACTAAACTTACACAACTAGAAAAAAATGTATGAACGCCTACTTGAATCCGACTCTTGTTCTTCATGACATGAAACTTTGTCAACACTTGAAGTCAACCCTGAAAAGAAAGTATATAATATTAAATTGAGAACTACTATTACCAACAAGTCATTGAGAAAAATGCTTACAATTTATTTCATTCAACCATCAAGTGCGAGCACACATCAAAACCTCCAAAGTGGTAGAAAGTCCACTACGGTGCGGACTAATCAACCACCCATCGGTGCTACATATGAATTTTGAAGCAATGGTAGAGACATGAATGACTAAGAGGCCACGAGCCATCTTTTGCAAAGTAAAATTTTTTAATTTGTTTGTCTTCCACCAACTTAAGCTGTCAAATAATGGTGTACGAGGTAAGATACTTTCTTTTAAATACACATCCAATACGGATCTTGTGTCCATGTTCGCCCTACTCGAAGCGACAAATCTATCAAAAGTAGACATACGGTCATTTGTATATAGCGCTCGCCTCAGTGCAAATAGCATGAGGGGAGGCGATGCGAGCTGGCATCGCTATTTTACAGTGTGGTTAGCATTTTCAAAGATGCAAGCACCTCCGCCTCTGTAGCGTGAGGTGAGTTGTAGAGTCACTTTTTGCAAAAAATAAAAGAAGAAGGCAGCAACAATGATCTGTTAAAATAAAAAAAAAATTAGGGCTCGCGATTTCTTTACTTTTTCTCCTTGAAGTCGACAAGCCTATAGCAAACCATCGATTTCCTTTCTTCTTTCTTCATCAGGTATGCTTCTCTTCAGCCTTCTTCTTCTTCTTTCTTCGAATTTTTGTTCTGTGACTCTGTCCAATTTTTTTCCTTTCTCTTTCTTTTTTCTTTTTGTTTCGGGCTCTGTTTTTTATCCTTGCTGCTGCAACAAAACATAGTCTATGTTGCTCTATTTTTTATTCCTTTTTTTCTTCTTCCTTTTTTAGGCTCTGTTTTTTATCGTTGCTGCTGCAATAGAATTGGGTATGTGTTGCTTTATTTTTTCTTCATTTTTCTTCTTCTCTTCTTCTTTCTTTTATTTTTTGGCTTTGTCTCAACAGAACAGTCTGAGAAACTCTATTTTTATTTTTATTTTTTATGAAGACTTCAAGAATGACGAAGATGATAGCCAATATAATGTTAAAATTCTTGAAATTCAAGAATTTGAAAATCTTAAAGAAAAATAGATGTTGCTTGTTTTAGACTTTTAATTTATGAATCTGCAATGACTATCTTTTGAGTTTTTAATTTATGAATTGATATATTTATTAATATATTATTGTTATTGAGTTTTTAGTTATATGTATAATTTTTTATTTTTTGTATAAATTATCGCTTCACATAAAAAAGGTGAACGCTTCGCTGCTTGCCTCTTGCCTTAGTGAAGCGGGCCCTCATCACTATTTGTTGCCGCATTCTATCTGAACTACTGATCATTATCAACAATACCAACAACTTCAGTAGATGCTTAAAATGACTCATGTGAATCAAGTGCTTTGCTCTTATATTCTTGAAAAAGATCAAAACAATAGTTTCGAACTTATTAAATTTTACCCAAAGCTTCTTCACCATTAATTTGTGCAAGCTAAAATTCCACCAACTTTATCTTATTTCTCAGTTAAAAAAATAGTAGCTATACCCATCAGAATAGGCACACCATCCCATTATTTATGGATTTTAACAACATTGACGTTGCCATAAAACTAATCATAGTATTTAATTTTTTTTACCCAAGCTTCCACTTCTAGCTTAATGTCACAAATTTTTGAAAAGTATTGAGCTGACATTGGATATTGACCCCCCGAAAATTGTTCAGTAATATGATAAAAGAGCTTCTACTTTATAAGCTTCTTGTGCCACAATCTATTGCCCTTCAGTTGGAAAACAACGATGATTGATGTCATATATACTTAAGTTCGTAATTACCTCTTTGTAATTCAGGAATGTCCTCAACATTAAATATGTTGAGTTCCAAACGAGTGGGGCAATCATACTCCATATTTTTGTACAAGAAATATGTAGCAACCATACAACGCCTTCAAACTTTTCAATTAAGCACATTATTAATACTATATTCTATCACCTTTAACCCTTCATGCACAATTAATTCAATATGTGTCCGGCACACTTCACATGCAATACTCGACCCATCAATAATAGATCTCTTTATCAAAGTTTCTCATCTAGTAAGGATTTCATCATAGCATTGTTTGTGCTCGAGTTATCAACTGTAACTGTTGATATTCGTCTTTCAAGATTCCACTATAACAAGCAATTAAACAACGCACTACATAAAGTATTCTATAATGTGGAGCAAGAATATAAATAAAGCTTAGAATATGACTTTGAAGCCTCCATGAATCATCAATAAATGGAATATTAATAAAGCTCGGAATATGACTTTGAAGCCTCCATGAATCATCAATAAAATATGCTGCAATATCTATAAATCCTTTCTTGGTATTCATTGAGGTCCACATATCAGCTGTTATTTTAATTTATTGTGAGTTTTTTCAACAAGTTAGAAGTTTTTGATTTTAAATAATTAGAAATATTTAAAATTGTGACGACCCGGCCCATTGTCTCATGTGTTACCATCCCGTTTTTCCTATTTATTGCTTCTTCATGTATCGTTATCGGCATTTGATGATTTAGAGTTGAATTGGTTTAATTTTGATAGGAAATGAGACACTTAGTCTCTTTAAGGAAGGCTTATATTGGAAAAGTCAACCAGATATTAACTAATGAGTTAGAGGGCTCATATGTGATTTCCAGTGATTCAGTTAGCTTCGGGGGATGATTTGTGACTTATGAGTGCGGTCGGAATTAATTTTAGAGGTCCAATGTAGAATTGAGCTTGAATTGGCGAAGTGAGTATTTTGGAGAATTCCGATTGGTAGGTGATATTTTGATTTGGGGTTCCGAATGAAATTCCGAGAGTTGCAATAGCTTTTTTAAGTGATATTGGATATGTATGCAAAATTTTAGATGATTCGAAGGTGATTTGGTTGGTTTTTTTATCAAATGCGTAATTCGGAAGTTTTGAAGAAACTTAGGCTTGAATCCGATGTGATTTAATGGTTTTAGCATTATTTGATATGTTTTGACGATTGGAGCAAATTTTAACAATATTTTAGGATGGGTTGGTACTTTTAGTTGAGGTCCCAGGGGACTCGGGGTGAGTTCGAATGGTTAAACTGGGCGTTTTGGGAGTTTGCATATTGCTGAAGGTTTGTTGCATCTGGTATTCTCGCTTCTGCAGCTTTGGACCGCAGAAGCGGAGACTCTTAAGCGGAGGACTCACCGCAGAAGTGGTCCCTGGGTTTCGTGCTGGCTATTTGGCTATTTGAAACATGAAGAAGAGGGGGCCGGTACAGTGAAGGTTAGTGCTGCTTGGAGAAGCTTTCCGGTGAGCTACCATTTTAGGGAATTTCGATGTAATGTGAGGGAAGAGAAGAGGGAAGAGAGTGTGGTTAGGGTAATGTCTGGTGGGTTATTTTGGAGGTGGAGGGGTTTAGGGTCAGGTAACGGGGCAGATAAGAGATGAATCGGGTATTTTAAATTGGGGATGGATTAATTGAATTTGAGAGTGACACATGGACAACCCTCTAAATTAGGGGTATATTTGAACAATAGTATAACGGTAGGGACACAATTGACCAAATAGTATAACAGAGGATATTTTTAAACAATATTCGATAGTACAAGGATAATTTTGACCCTTTACCGATTCTTCTAATGTCGTAGTCTGTATTGCATTTTCCAGGCCTACACTAGTGTCCGTTACGTACAAACTGTAAGAGGGTGGCCCATTTTTGTGTCTCGACATCGTTTTCAGGATCAAGAATCCTTTAGGAGTCATTTGGTTGGAATATGATTTATACCGGTATAAGTTATAATGGGATAAGTTATGCTGAGATTAGTTGTGCTGGGATTGTTGTTTATTCATTGTTTGA
Organism: Nicotiana noctiflora; assembly: GCA_032618575.1. Taxonomy (NCBI): domain Eukaryota; kingdom Viridiplantae; phylum Streptophyta; class Magnoliopsida; order Solanales; family Solanaceae; genus Nicotiana; species Nicotiana noctiflora. The sequence continues at coordinate 21,858 of JASVEL010012008.1, read as the reverse complement.
TATGTTGTATTAAGAATGACAATTGAATAATTTGTAAGGGGAAGGTTGTAACGACCCGACCGGTCGTTTTAGAAAAATTATGCCCCAATCCCCAATTTAACTGTTCCCCTAAGTTCATTTCTACTATTGGGGTTTGCCGGGAGAGTCGGTTTCGAAATTTGGAGCATTTTGGGACACTTAGTCCCTAAATGAGAGCTTTAAAGCTAGAAAATGGTCCGTAGCCAGAACAATGTTAAGACGATCTCGGAACGGAAATCCGATGGTTCCATTAGCTCCGTTAGGTGATTTGGGGGTTGGGAGCGCGTTCGGAATGTATTTTGGAGGTCCGTAGCTCAATTAGGCTTGAAATGCCGAAGGTTGAAATTTTGGCGAATCCGAACGATAGGTGAGATTTTGATCCGGGGGTCGGAATGGAATTCCGACAATTTCTGTAACTTCGTTATGTGATTTTGGATATGTCCGCAAATTTTCAGGGTCATTTGGACGTCGTTTGGTCGGGTTTTAGATCGTATGTGCAATTCGGAAGTTTTAAGAAATTTAGGCTTGAATTCGATATAAATTATGGGTTTTGATGTTGTTAGACGTGTTTTTATGATTTGAATGAGTTTGTATCGTGTTTTGGAGTATGTTGGTGGTTTTCGTTGGGGTCCCGGGGGCCTCGGGATGAATTCGGACCATCAAACGGGCATTTGGAACTTTGAAAAATCTGCAGAAAATGCAGCAGCAGTGCAGCAGGGCATTGGTCATCGCGTTCGCGATGACTGGGCCGCGTTCGCGAAGGCCTAGGTTTGATGACCATCGCGTTCACGATGCCAGGGACGCGTTCGCGTATGAGAGAGCTGGAACGCATCGCGTTCGCGTGGAGTAATGTCGCGATTGCGTAAGAGGAAAAGGCAGGGCATCGCGTTCGCGTGGACTGGGACGCGTTCGCGTAGAGTAAAAGTCCGGAGGCTGGGAAGATGACCTTCGCGGAGGCGTGACTTCACGTCGCATTCGTGATGAAGGACTGGAGCAAGGCATCGCGTTCGCGTGGGAGGCGTCGCGAACGCGATGAAGAAAATAGGCTGGCACTGAGTTTAATTACAGAACAGAACCAGTCGCGGGTTTCATACCCCAAAACGCCATTTTTGAGTTCTAGAGAGAGAAACTCACGGGAATTGCTGGGAATTCATCGGGGATTCGTCGGAGGTAAGTTTTGTGGCTTAATTACATCATTTTAACATGAAATCCTTGGTTAAATTTATGTAAATGGAAGATTAAAGGTGGGTTTGAGCCCTAGGCCTAAATGTTAGAAAAACTTTGATTTGAATGGGCAAACGGAGTCCGATTTCGATAGATTTTATATGCACGGACTCGTATTGAGATAAGGAACCCGAAAATATAATTTTCGTGATTTTTCGATAAGCGTACCAAAAGTCGGATTTTGGCAACTTGTGGGTTTTGGTGTATTTTGAGTTATTTTGATTGGGTAATGCCCAATTGGCCTATTTTGATGTGATTCTATTGATTTTTATCAGAGATACTACACTTGTGGAGTCCGACATTCGCGGCAAGAGGGTTACTTCTTAGCGGTTTTGTACCGGAATTGAGGTAAGTGGCTTGTCTAACTTCGTGTGGGGGACTTTCACCCCTAGGATATTATTGTGATACTTTAAATGCCTTGTACGCGAGGTGACGGGCGTGTACATGCGGCTGGTTGTTGAACACATACTTTACTCAAAATGTTCAATGAGTGATATTCCTGTTTTTAGTTGTTAAATTCGACAAGTGATCGTTCAGAAAAGCATGATTAGATAGTATCTAACTTTCTAGTTGCTTAATTGACTTACTTGAGTTTTCTTGGTAATCGTTGGCGTTGTTCATCGGCGAAGTTATCGTTAAGCATATTATACTTCTCTCTGTGTATTCCTTTACTTGCTGTGGTTGTGGACTACGGGTTCGATTCCCGAGATCCTAAGATTATTGAAATATGGACTACGGGTTCAATTCCTGAGATCCTGAGATTATTGAAATATGGACTACGGGTTCAATTCCCGAGATCCTGAGATTATTGAAATATGGACTACGGGTTCAATTCCCGAGATCCTGAGATTATTGAAATATGGACTACGGGTTCGATTCCCGAGATCTTGAGATTATTGAAATGTGGACTACGGGTTCGATTCCCGAGATCCTGAGATTATTGAAATGAGGACTACGGGTTCGATTCTCGAGATCCTGACTTATTGGTAGGGACTGCGGGTTCGATTCCGGAGATCCTGAGTTATTGAGATATTATTGAGACATGGGCTGCGGGTTCGATTCCCGGAGACCCAGAGGTACTGAGAATGGGACTGTGGGTTCAATTCCCACAGGTCCTGGATTTGTTTTATTGAGTTGATTATTTGTTGTTAGCTTAATTGTAGACAGTTGCGGTAATCATCTTATGATTGTTATCTCGGAAATTATTTTTATTATCTTTTAAACTGTTTATTTTGTTATCATCATATTATTATTGTTTCTCAGTAGGGCCCTGACCTTCCTCGTCACTACTCCATCGAGGTTAGGCTTGGCACTTACTGAGTACCGCCGTGGTGTACTCATGCTACTCTTCTGCACACTTTTGTTGTGCAGATCCAGGTACATCAGAGCAGGCTCGTGTTAGGTGATTCCGCAGCTTTCTGGGAGACTTCGAGGTATGATCTGCTACGTCCGCGGATCCGGAGGCTTCCCTTCTATTCTAGTAGTACTAGTTGACATTTTTCTTCATTTCGTTGTTAGATACTCTTTACACATAGATCCACAGTTGTATTTCTCTTTTAGTCTGTGTTACCGTGGGGTTCCGGATCTTGGTAGTGTTTTATTCATTGTGTGACGGATGTATGTGCCAAGCGGCACGGATTACATATCTTTTATGCTATTTTCCGTTGTTTCTTATTTAAGTATTTATAACTTGTATATTCCGCAACGTGTTAGGCTTACCTAGTCATGGGGGACTGGGTGCCATCACGACATGTTCACAATTGGTGAACTAGGGTCGTGACAAGTTGGTATCAGAGCTCTAGGTTCATAGGAGTCACGGGACACAGACCGGTTACTTAGAGTCTCGCTGATCGATACGGAGACGTCCGTATTTATCTACGAGGGGCTATGTAACTGTTTAGGAAACTCTTCATTTCTTTTGGATTCCTTGTCGTGCAACATTTTTGACATCAAAAAAAATCTAAACTACTACTTTCTATTCTCTCACAGATGGTGAGGACACGATCTACTCGCGATGATCGGGTACCCGCGCCCCCTGTTGCCGCCGTCGGAGGCCGAGGCCGAGGTAGAGGACGAGGACGCGCCGAGGTGCGGCCACGGCACCCTCGCGCGGCTGCCGGCCGAGGTGCCGCGGGTAGACCGAGGTTGGAGCGCGAGCACCTAGTACACATAGTACAGCTGCTACTACTCCGGCACTACGGGAGACCACTGGCTCGGTTCATGAGTATGTATACCACTTTAGCTCGAGCGGGATTGCTTCCTCTTGTTGCTGCTACATCTCAGGGCGGGGGAGGGGCCCGGACTCCGCAGCCGTTACACGGGAGCGGCGTGTGCCGGTGGGACAAGGTTCCGGATATTTTGGTTATGCCTCCTGTCTGCTCCGGCACGGCCGGAGGTGGACCGAGTGCCTACGAGGACGAGCGGCGTAGATTGGAGAGGTTCGAGAAATAGACCCTCCGGTGTTTAGTGGTTTAGCTTCGGATGATGCATTGGGTTTTCCGGAGGAGTGTCATCGTATTCTTCGTACTATGGGGGTTGTGGAGACCGGCGGGGTTTCCTTCACTGCTTTTCAGTTTCGTGGGGCCACTTATGATTGGTGGCGCACGTATGAGTTGGATAGTCCAGAAGAGTCTGCTTCATTGACTTGGACGCAGTTTTCAGATCTGTTTTTGAGGGAGTTTGTTCCACCGAGCCTTAGGGATTCTTGGCGCTCGGAGTTTGAGCGGTTGCGACGGGGCTCCATGTCAGTCGGAGTATGCTATCAGTTTTACCCGTCTAGCCAAGCATGCACCGGCTTTGGTAGCCACGGTTCGGGAGCGAGTGCGAGAGATTTATTGAGGGCCTTGTTCGGCCTATCCGATCCAGCATGGCCATGGAGCTTGAGACGGATATATCTTATCGGCAGGCAGTTAGCATTGCCCGAAGGGATCGGAGTATGCTCCCAGAGAGCGGAGAGAGAGAGGCCGAGAGGTCTCGTGAGTCGGGTCATTTCTGTGGTGCCCGCACTTCATCAGCAGGTCGTTTTGGCGGGGGTTATTCCGGTCGACCGGTTCACTCGGCATTGCCCGCAGCAGGTAGTACTCCAGGTCTTCCAGAGACCTCGGGAGCCTTATTATGCTCCCCGGTTTCCGGTGCACCTCCTGCGCGGGGTCCTTCCGGGGGTCGGACTAGTGGGGGTGAGGCCGGTCGATCACGGCCACCGCGTCCTCCCGAGCTTGTTTTGAGTGCGGGGATACTCGCCACGCAGTTGGGGAGTGCCCCGAGCGCGGGAGAGGAGCCCCTCATCAGTCATCACGGCATCCGCGTGGTTCTCGGGGCCGGCAAGGCTATCATTCCGGCCCCGGCTGCCACTCCACCTACCCAGCATCCGGGGCGGGGGTCGGGGTTCCGGAGGCCGCCCTCGAGAGGGGGACGAGCCGGATGTCATGCTATTCTCGATCGCGGCTGCAGGCTGTTGCATCGACTGCGGTATCGCGGGTATTATTATGGTTAGTCACGGGGAGGCATCGGTTCTATTCGACCCCGGTTCCACTTTTTCATATGTGTCTTCTTACTTTGCTTCTCATCCGGGTGTGCCTCGGGATTCTTTGAGTGCCCCCATTTATGTTTCCACTCCGGTGAGTGATTCCTTGGCTGTGGACCGCGTATATCGTTCGTGTTTGGTTACCAATTGGGATTTTGAGACCAGAGCGGATCTATTGCTGCTCGGGATGGTCGATTTTGATATTATTCTGGGCATGGACTGGTTGTCGCCCCATTATGCTATTCTTGATTGTCACGCCAAGACCGTGACGCTGGCTATGCCGGGCATTCCACGTATTGAGTGGAGTGGTACTCTAGATCACACCCCTAGCCGTGTTATTTCTTTTCTCAGAGCTCAGCGTATGGTTGAGAAGGGGTGTGCTGCTTATCTAGCCTATGTGCGGGACGTCAGTATTGACACTCCCTCTATTGATTCTGTTCATGCGGTGCGTGACTTTGCTGATGTATTTCCAGCTGATCTTCCGGGCATGCCGCCCGACAGAGATATTGACTTTGCTATTGACTTGTTGTCGGGCACTCGGCCCATTTCTATTCCACCGTACCGTATGGCTCCTCCTGAGTTGAAGGAGTTGAAGGATCAGTTACAGGAGTTATTGGGCAAGGGTTTTATTCGACCCAGTGTTTCGCCTTGGGGTGCTCCTGTATTGTTTGTGAAGAAAAAGGACGGTTCTATGCGTATGTATATTGACTATCGTCAACTGAATAAGGTTACAGTGAAGAACCGGTATCCTTTGCCCGTATTGATGATTTATTTGACCAGTTACAGGGCGCACATGTGTTTTCTTAGATTGATTTGCGCTCTGGGTATCACCAGCTGAAGATTCGGGAGCCAGATATTCCGAAGACTACCTTCAGGACCGGTATGGTCACTATGAGTTCCTCGTGATGTCTTTTAGGCTGACTAATGCCCCAGCAGCCTTTATGCATTTGATGCACAGTGTGTTCAGGCCTTATCTGGACTCGTTCGTGATTGTCTTCATTGATGATATTCTAGTATATTCCCGGAGCCGGGAAGAGCACGAGCAGCATTTGAGGATAGTGCTTCAGATTCTGAGGGAGAAGCAGCTTTATGCCAAGTTCTCTAAATGTGAATTCTGGTTGAGTTCGGTGGCATTTTTGGGCCACGTGGTGTCGAGTGATGGTATTCGAGTAGATCCGAGGAAGGTGGATGTCGTGCAGAGTTGGCCCAGACCCTCCTCTGCTACTGAGATTCGCAGTTTCCTTGGTTTGGCGGGCTATTACCGTCGTTTCGTAGAGGGGTTCTCTTCGATTGCAGCACCTATGACTAGATTGACCCAAAAGGGTGCCCTTTTCAGTGGACAGACGAGTGTGAGGCGAGCTTTCAGAAGCTCAAGAGAGCTTTGACTTCGGCCCCTATATTGATGTTGCCTACGGGTTCGGGGTCCTATACCTGTATATTATGATGCCTCACGAGTTGGACTCGGTACGGTATTGATGCGGGACGGTAGGGTGATTGCCTACGCGTCGAGACAGTCGAAGGTGCATGAGAAGAATTACCCTGTTCATGATTTGGAGCTAGGTGCGCCATTGTTCACGCCTTGAAAATTTGGCGTCATTATTTATATGGGGTTCCTTATGAGATCTACACTGATCACCGGAGCTTGCGACACTTGCTTAAGCAGAAGGACCTGAATATGCGTCAGAGGAGATGGTTGGAACTACCGAAGGACTATGATATTACTATTCTCTATCATCCGGGAAAGGCTAATGTGGTTGCTGATACCTTGAGTCGTCGGGCAGAAAGTTTGGGGAGTTTAGCATATCTACCAATTTCGGAGAGGCCTATGGCGATGGATGTTCAGGATTTGGCCAGGCAGTTTGTTAGACTGGATCTTTCGGAGCCCATCCGGGTTCTAGCTTGTGTGGTTTCTCGATCTTCTCTCTTTGACCGCATCAGGGAGCGTCAGTTCGACGACCCTCATTTGCTTGTCCTTCAGGATAGAGTTCGGCGTGGTGATGCTCGAGATGTTACCATCGGGGATGATGGAGTCATGAGGATGTAGGGGCGTATCTGTGTGCCCAATGTAGATGATCTTCGAGAGCTGATTCTAGTAGAGGCCCATAGTTCGCGGTATTCCATCCATCCGGGTGCCGCGAAGATGTATCGGGACTTGAAACAACATTACTGATGGAGGCGGATGAAGAGGGATATAGTTGATTATGTTTCCAGATGCCTCAACTGCCAGCAGGTGAAGTATGAACATCAGCGTCCGGGTGGATTGATGCAGCAGATTGAGATTCCCGAGTGGAAATGGGAGCGCATTACCATGGACTTTGTATCCGGACTTCCACGGACGGTTAGGAAGTTTGATTCCATTTGGGTCATTGTGGATCGGCTGACTAAGTCCTCCTATTTTATACCGGTGAGCACTACATATTCATCGGAGCGACTGGCGGAGATCTATATCAAGGAGATAGTTCGGCTGCATGGTATTCCAGTTTCCATCATTTCAGATAGAGGCACTCAGTTCACTTCACGGTTCTGGAGAGCTGTACAGGAGGAGTTAGGTACTCGGGTGGAGCTGAGCACAGCATTTCACCCCCAGACTGATGGGCAGTCCGAGCGCACTATTCGGATTTTGGAGGATATGCTCCGTGCGTGCGTGATTGAGTTTGGAGGTTCATGGGATCACTTCTTGCCACTGGCGGAGTTTGCTTATAACAACAGCTACCAGTCTAGTATTCGGAGCATCTGATTCGTTGAATTTTTGGCTAATTTGATCATAAAATATTATTGTGGTTTTGTGGATTTTGAGTTGCAAGGTAAGAATCCAGCAAGGTTATGCAGTCATGTTTGAGGAATATTGAGTGATCTCTTGACGAAAACAAGCCCGACATAGAATTCCGGATGTTGGAATTAGGCTCTAAGACTTAATTGCTTAAACAAGAGGGAATATCTTCAGATATATCAGGCTAATGTGCTCAGCTGAGTCTTAGATTTATTGCCCCTTTTTAGATTTTGAGGCGTGTTGGGGAGGTTGCTTATGAGTTGGCCTTACCTCCCAGCCTAGCCGGAGTTCACCCGTGTTTCATGTCTCCATGCTCCGGAGATACCATGGTGACCCGTCGCATGTGTTGGATTTCACATCTGTTCAGCTAGACAAGGATTTGTCTTATGTTGAGGAACCAGTAGCCATTCTAGACAGGCAAGTCAGAAAGCTAAGGTCAAAGAACATCGCTTCGGTAAAGGTTCAGTGGCGGGGCCAGCCGGTCGAGGAGGCGACTTGGGAGACCGAGCAGGATATGCGCAGCCAGTACCCTCATCTTTTCACTACTCCAGGTATATTTTCTATGCTCGTTCGAGGACGAACGAATCTTTTAAGTGTGGGAAGATGTAACGACCCGACCGATCATTTTAGAAATATTACGCCCCAATCCCCAATTTAACTGTTCCCCTAAGTTCATTTCTGCTATTATGGTTTGCCGGGAGAGTCGGTTCCGAAATTTGGAGCATTTTGGGACACTTAGTCCCTAAATGAGAGCTTTAAAGCTAGAAAATGGTCCGTAGCCGGAACGGTGTTAAGACGATCTCGGAACGGAAATTCGATGGTTTCATTAGCTCTGTTAGGTGATTTCGGGGTTGGGAGCGCATTCGGAATGTATTTTGGAGGTCCGTAGCTCAATTAGGCTTGAAATGCCGAAGGTTGAAATTTTGGCGAATCCGAACGATAGGTGAGATTTTGATCCGGGGGTCGGAATGGAATTCCGACAATTTCTGTAACTTCGTTATGTGATTTTGGATATTTCCGCAAATTTTCAGGTCATTTGGACGTCGTTTGGTCGGGTTTTAGATCGTATGTGCAATTCGGAAGTTTTAAGAAATTTAGGCTTGAATTCGATATAAATTATGGGTTTTGATGTTGTTAGACGTGTTTTTATGATTTGAATGAGTTCGTATCGTGTTTTGGAGTATGTTGGTGGTTTTCGTTGGGGTCCCGGGGGCCTCGGGATGAATTCGGACCATCAAACGGGCATTTGGAACTTTGAAAAATCTGCAGAAAATGCAGCAGCAGTGCAGCAGGGCATTGGTCATCGCGTTCGCGATGACTGGGCCGCGTTCGCGAAGGCCTGGGTTTGATGACCATCGCGTTCGCGATGCCAGGGACGCGTTCGCATATGAGGGAGCTGGAACGCATCGCATCCGCGAGGAGTAATGTCGCGATCGCGTAAGAGGAAAAGGCAGGGCATCGCGTTCGCGTGGACCGGGACGCGTTCGCGTAGAGTAAAAGTCCGGAGACTGGGAAGATGACCTTCGCGGACGCGTGACTTCACGTCACGTTCACGATGAAGGACTGGAGCAAGGCATCGCGTTCGCGTGGGAGGCGTCGCGAACGCGATGAAGAAAATAGGCTGGCAGTGAGTTTAATTACAGAACAGAACCAGTCGCGGGTTTCATACCCCAAAACGCCATTTTTGAGTTCTAGAGAGAGAAACTCACGGGAATTGCTGGTAATTCATCGGGGATTCGTCGGAGGTAAGTTTTGTGGCTTAATTACATCATTTTAACATGAAATCCTTGGTTAAATTTCTGTAAATGGAAGATTAAAGGTGGGTTTGAGCCCTAGGCCTAAATGTTAGAAAAACTTTGATTTGAATGGGCAAACGGAGTCCGATTTCGATAGATTTTATATGCACGGACTCGTATTGAGATAAGGAACCCGAAAATATAATTTTCGTGATTTTTCGATAAGCGTACCGAAAGTCGGGTTTTGGCAACTTGTGGGTTTTGGTGTATTTTGAGTTATTTTGATTGGGTAATGCCCAATTGGCCTATTTTGATGTGATTCTATTGATTTTTATCGGATACTACACTTGTGGAGTCCGACATTCGCGGCAAGAGGGTTATTTCTTAGCGGTTTTGTACCGGAATTGAGGTAAGTGGCTTGTCTAACTTCGTGTGGGGGACTTTCACCCCTAGGATATTATTGTGATACTTTAAATGCCTTGTACGCGAGGTGACGGGCGTGTACATGCGGCTGGTTGTTGAACACATACTTTACTCAAAATATTCAATGAGTGATATTCCTGTTTTTAGATGTTAAATTTGATATTCCTACCCGGTAGTGGTTAGAAAAGCATGATTAGGTAGAATCTAACTGTCTAGCTGCTTAATTGACTTACTTGAGTTTTTCTTGGTAATCGCCGGCGCTGTTCATCGGTAAAGTTATCGTTAAGCATATTATACTTCTCTCTGTGTATTCCTTTACTTGCTGTGGTTGTGGACTACGGGTTCGATTCCCGAGATCCTGAGATTATTGAAATATGGACTACGGGTTCAATTCCCGAGATCCTGAGATTATTGAAATATGGACTACGGGTTCGATTCCCGAGATCCTGAGATTATTGAAATATGGACTACGGGTTCGATTCCCGAGATCCTGAGATTATTGAAATATGGACTACGGGTTCAATTCCCGAGATCCTGAGTTATTGGTAGGGACTACGGGTTCGATTCCCGAGATCCTGAGTTATTGGTAGGGACTACGGGTTCGATTCCCGGAGATCTCGAGTTATTGAGATATTATTGAGACATGGGCTGCGGGTTCGATTCCCGGAGACCCAGAGGTACTGAGAATGGGACTGTGGGTTCAATTCCCACAGATCCTGGATTTATTTATTTGAGTTGGTTATTTGTTGTTAGCTTAATTGTAGACAGTTGCAGTAATTATCATAATGTTGTTATTTCGGAAATTATTATTATTATCATTTAAACTGCTTATTATTGTTATCATCATTATATTATTGTTTCTCAGTAGAGCCCTGACCTTCCTCGTCACGACTCCATCGAGGTTAGGCTTGGCACTTACTGAGTACCGCTGTGGTGTACTCATGCTACTCTTCTGCACACTTTTGTTGTGCAGATCCAGGTACATCAGAGGAGGCTCGTGCTAGGTGATTCCGCAGCTTTCTGGGAGACCTCGAGGTATGATCTGCTACATCCGCGGATCCGGAGGCTTCCCTTCTATTCTAGTAGTACTAGTTGACATTTTTCTTCATTTCGTTGTTAGATACTCTTTACACATAGAGCCACGGTTATATTTCTCTTTTAGTCTGTGTTACCGTGAGGTTCCGGATCTTGGTAGTGTTTTATTCATTGTGTGACGGATGTATGTGCCAAGCGGCACGGATTACATATCTTTTATGCTATTTTTCCGCTGTTTCTTATTTAAGTGTTTATAACTTGTATATTCCGCAACGTGTTAGGCTTACCTAGTCGTGGGGGACTGGGTGCCATCACGACATGTTCACAATTGGTGAACTATGGTCGTGACAAAGGTATAAGTTATACCGATGCTAATTACCCCACCTTTTATGAGGTATAAGTTATCCCAGTGTTAAAATTAATATCGGTATAACTTACACCTAATTTGCTAACCAAACAGAGTTTTAAGGTGGTATTAAATTCTTATACCACCTTATACATCATACCAAACGACCCCTTACTGTTTTCTTAGTAGTATAGTGAGAATCGCTATGCTGGTAAACTACTAATAAGGTATGCTCTAAAAAAAGTACCGGCGGCAAAATGGTTAAAAGAAAACAGTTATCCATTTATATTATCTATTAAAAAACAGGTTGGATAACGAACTTTTCAAAAAAAAAAGGTCAAATATGAATAATTACCATTAGAAAATGGATAACCAAAGGATAAATAATGTGTTTAACTTTTACGGTAAAATCTCGAGGTTACTCAAGTTTAGGAGACTAATAATTCTCCCAAAAGTGATCATATTTAAAAAGTCATGGATAACACTGATATCCATATTATACGCCGATTAACCTGTTTTCTATCCATATTAAACATGAATCAGGTCGGTTTTTTTTTTTTTTTTTTTTTTTGCATTACCCATTTTAGACTTGCCTATATCTGACTCGATCCATCCATTTGCCACCGCCAGGATCAGTGGACCAAATTGACGAACAAAAAATTACAAAGAGAACTAAGAAAAGAAGATAGATGGACGTTTCATAAGAGTATCCGTAGCAGGTAAATCATTTCTTCTCTTTTAGCGATCCCTTATCATTTCGAAGAAAAGGAGAGGGAAAAAGGAGGGGACAAGAAATCAGGTCATAAAGCATATCTAGGAATGTTCCTAACAAGGGCGTTTGGTCTAGTGGTATGATTCTCGCTTTGGGTGCGAGAGGTCCCGAGTTCGATTCTCGGAACGCCCCTATATTTTATTTCTCTTTTCTTGTCCAATATCTGTTTTACATTGTACCTTCTATTTAAAATGTTTGACTATAGTAAAAAAAGTTACTCTTATTTTAATGTAATCCTATTTATTTTTCGGGTGTTCTAACTTAAAAACTTAACGCAAACTTTTTTTTTATTATTAATAACTAGCTTGTAGAAACACAAATTTATGGAATGTTTTAAAACTCCAAGTTTTAAATAACTATACAAATATTATGACAAAGTTTAAAACCACTAAATCTAAAAGTTTTATTTTTTTATTAAATTTCGTATCTAGTCAAATCATACTATTACATAGTAAATAGTTGTGAAGCTTTAAAATTACTACTATAAGTTATTCACTATGGCCTCAAGGTACCAAGTAACAATGCTTTACAAATGAGGGAATAATAAAATGCTATCCTACTTCGGAGAAGATTTCAAATAAAAAATTTTGGTCCTTTGCAGCTCTACCTTGTCAATTGTAAGTCAGCTCTTCTTGGCAGTACGTAGCATTTCAATAGGCTACTAGGGGCTTTGCTTCACTTTCACTTTTATTATGTTCTTGGTCATTAGTACGAGTCAACAATCTAAATATTAGTAATAATGTACATATTAATAATGTTACAAAAGTGATTTAAAATAATACTCTTAGTACAATTTAATTTGACCAAGAAGATGAAAAAGAAAGAATATGGTGATCGAAGAAACAATAATAGCACATGAAACGAAACATGGTGGGATGAATAAGATTCTTCTATCCTTAAAAGGGAAAACTCACAGTTTATAATCTTTTCAATACATATAGTTTTTCTCCACCCTAACATCCCTTATCTGTAGGCAACTTCGACCGACTTCCTCAAAACCAACCTACTATAACAGCAATGTAGACAAACCCAGGATTTGAAGGTGGTGCTATTTCTGTATCACTAAACATGATCCTGGCCTGCCGAGCAAGTTTATTACTCCAAAATGGAATAATCAAATTAAAAGTTTGTGAAATATCATTCTTCATTAGCTTAAAGAATCTGCACTTTTTCTTTTCCTTTTCCAGCCTGCGTGCATAATGAGTTGGTGACCACCCATATTTTGTGAAAAGAGAGTTTTGTATTCAACTATCTAGACATGCCATATAGAACTATAAAGAGGTAGAAATCAACCTGTATTCTTTCTATGTTCTTATATTACTTGAATGTGATGTAATTATCAAGCAACTATATCAAACCGAATTCTGAACAAGAGGAATTGCTCAACTAGTGCTCCCATCGGAGCTGCATCTTACTCTTTAACGGCAAGCTCAGCAACGAGAAGTTTTCCTCACAACCCAACAATTCCACTTCTCAATCGAACAAGCAAACAGAAAAGATTGAAAAGAAAGGAATAATAAACATCTAAGAGGAATGAATAAGAGGAAAGTTGAGGATGAGGTAGATATGGACGAAATATAAAGAGACAAAGATTGAATTCTCTTACAAACTATACCTGATTCCTCTTAATTGGGAAGTCTCATGCAAAAAGGTAACTCGGGGCATCCTAAGGTTCAAGTCGTGATATGGCGGAGAATCAAAAGTGCGTTGAAGTGTTCCAACATTGATGGAAGGAATGAAATGATGTCAAACTCGTGAGATCTTAGATAATCATTACCTCATAAATTAACTTTTGGAATTGAGTTAGACTCGGTCTGCTTTCTTAACAAAGCCTAAGATCAAGCTTTGGTTGTAGTGGAAGTGGAGGGGCGTGGGGAACGTCGATGAAAAGATAGTTCAGCTAGTAAGGCATGCAGCTCAGTAACTGTAACAAAATGGACCTGAACAAAGGCCTAATCTGGAACTCCCAAGTATTGATGGACACAGATGATAAAAGAGGAGATAGCTATAAGAATGAGACTGGAGTTTTAGCTCAGATAAACCAGATTTGTATAGTGGAAAAGAAGCTTGAGAGCTGTAAAGTCGATAAATACACTGTTTACTATGTATAAATGATTTGTTATTTCTATTGATGGAACCAAACCCAAGAGGTATGGTGGGTCAGCTGCTCCGCATTTCGACAAAAGGAACACTAACAAAGGCAGTGTACTGTCATATGCAGCAGTATCACTCAAAATAGAGTTAGCATTACAAAGTTCAGTCTAAGCCTTTCCACTGAAGTGGGAATGAGATGACCAAAAAAGGTTTATTGCATCAATTTAAACACTGATTTCTCAAAACCAGGAAACTTTCTTGGGAAACAAAATCTTGTATGAATTCCCTGTTACTCAAATCATCCTAATAAAAAGAGACCTTACAATTGTCAATTTGGGCAAACAAGTTTTTGGAAACTGATACTCAGACATAGTAACCAGTGAATGTAAATCCTCTTCCTACTATCTCACCAGCACAATACCATGCAAAGCACTCCAAGCCGAACAAAGCTGCAATGCCTGCATCTTCAACCTTCAATTCCTTTCTATTCCTCCACATGTGCTTCACAGAATCGACTTCCTTCCAAAATGACTCATAACGGCCAGGGATGCTGGAGGAAGTGAAAAATGTTCAACTGATCAAGAACAAAAGCAAGCAAGCAACTCATAATGGACAATTAGACTACCCGTAGATATTGGTTACGTAAAGATGCATACCACTCCACTTGGCTCAATTAGAAGAAAAATGATCATAAAAAACACAGCCAGGGAAGGCACATGGGGATTAAAATAAAGCACATCAATTAATAGTCTTTGGCTATATTTGGCAGCATTACATGCGGAATGATCAGTTCACATAACGAAGTAACATTTTTTATGAAGTAGTTCACATAATAACATTTTATCATAGAGCATAGAATTGACTATAAATTATGCTTCTATAGTTAATTGTCTATAATAATATTTAACAAGAGAATTTTAGGATTATGTATATAAATAAAAGTTTACTTTGTGCTCTTCACACGAGATTATGACTATGCTATATCATTTATTTGGTTGGACAGACACCAAAAACATTTTATGCACATATCAAATCAAAACAACTATAAGATATAGTTCCATAGTACACAAAAATAGAATCTATCATGCATCAGTGAAAATAAAGCAATGTGGTGTACCTAATCCATCACCGAAGGAACCAAAACTACTCATACTGGTTTTTCAAGTGCAAATTTCAATACAAGTCCAAGCAGATAGTGGCCTGCTCGTCGCAGAAACACAACGGCTAATCCTAAAAGTTCAGCAACAGATACCAAGTAATTAGGCTGAAGTATAACCTGGCAAGACGAGTGTAGAGCAACTGCTTGGACAATTCATTGCATTTTTCAACTGTAGGTGGCTCCACAATATACTGTTTGTTCTGCTCCAGCAACTGTTTGTAGTAGCCAGTACCATGCTTAGCAAGAAACTGTGAAGCTTGACATGCCTTAGATTGCAGTTGCTGAATCTTGGATGCCATCAATACCAAGAAAGTCCTGGACCCAACAATAAAGGAAAAAAAATCAAACATCTAATCAGCTAACAGAGCAGACATACTCCCTCTCTAGACGCTGGAGGATACAATGGACACTAGGAGGCAGGTAGAAAGTAGCTGGGAATGTATTTTTGGTTAATATGTAGAGAAGTAAATTAATAAAAAATGAAGGATTGAGAATCCGTTGTGAGCCAAATGTTCTTCCTTTCTCCTACATTGTTGGTGCAAAGTGGAGATACCCAATTATATAGAAGTTGGTCAGATTTCTGGCGGGCTTGATAGACTTTCTTTTAGTGATTGTCTCGGAGTTGTACAAATGGATTCTTATAATTAACCTGAAATAAGGGACCAGACAACCCCCACCCCCCCCAAAACCCCAAACCCCAAAGCCAGTTTTGCAACTTTTTTCTATTTAAAAGAATGCCACATAAAAACTGTTACCATTTTGTTCCAGAGACTTACAAAAACAGGTAACAGTAAAGATCTAGCGTGAAAAGGGATCAAAATATAGCTTGCCAGTTGCCACTTACCTCATAAAAAAAAGCAAAAGGTTAGCCATTTAGCAATCTATTTCGGAATCGAATGAGCCTTTTGATCAAGTAGTTTTGAACATGAGTAAACCAAATAATATGCTCTCATATGCGTAAACCTAGAATGACTTTACATAGATCACCTTTATTTCTGTAGTCTGTTTTAAATGAACTAAAACTAAGAACATAATTGAGTCTCCAACTCCAAAAGTTTCTTCAAATAATCAATCAACTGAGCCTCAAGCACATCTATATCTATTTTACTCTATTTCGGGCCCAATTTTAAATTTCCTTGAATATTTTTTTTCCAGACAAATCAGACAAAAACCAGGGACACTGCTAAAAACTGGCAAGTCCAAGCATATAATCATTGGAATTCTAATAGAACTATGCCTCCGTCCCAAACAAGTTAGAGTCGGCTATGCGAATCCTTACTGACCATGTTCCACATTTAAATTTATCTGGCCAACATCACACAAAATAAAAATAAAAATGAAAAGCACTAGAAGTGATCCATATTTTCTACTAGCATGGGATAAGGCTAAAAGACCGAAAAAGCATAGGTTTTATCGGTATTCTAATGTGCACAAGAAAAAAGATAGTTTTTTCCCGGTACTTTAGTTGACAAACTACAAGTAACTTCTCTCAAACCCTTCCAAATAAAAGCTGATATTTTCCTAGCTAGTTCCTATTCTATGTCACAGATCAGACTGAATATCATCAATCATAGCTGAGTCAAAACAATAAACCAAAACCCTAATCATCTCCCATAAACAGAGTTTGATCCACATTTTAAGCTACGGGTTCAGTCAAACCCAATACCTTCGACCTACACCCTATACAATATCTCCAACTCATTATTTGATTTATTCAACAAAAAAAAAAACATAAAGATTATTTTAAGTTTCTATGAAGAAATAATATTGGTCTTTGTAGTGGAATTGGATACAAGGAAATGATTGTGCATAATCCAGAAAGTTTCTCTCCAAAAAAATAGTGACAAATTACTAATGCAAGTTGGAGGAAAGAAATTAAAAAAACTGAGCACAAAGTTCTTGCTGAGGAGATGCTTGTGTTCTGTATTTAGGAGACGGGTGAAGGACAAAATCAAGCCTCCAAAATTTTATAAGAACAAGTCGCAGCAATCAAGATCTACGTCGAGATGCAAGGGAGCATTTGGTACTTGAGGTGATCCAGACCTTTTTTAACTTATAAGGACTAGACTTTAGATATGAGCAACTTAACAATTAAAGATCTGCAGGCAGGCGAATAGTTGAGATTTAAGACTCAATTGTGATAATTTTTACATATTTGCTACTTTGACATCTAGAATTTGTTACGATTAGTTTCTTTTGATTTCAAAATTCAAGAAACTAATGATTAAAAAAAAAATTAATTTCTCAATCCGAAACCAAACCAAAAACTAGTCCAAATTAAACTCGGTTCAGTTCGGTTTGGTTTTTCAGTTTTAATCCCAATAATGCACACCCCTAGTTATTAGCAGTTGTGGTCACTATCCGAAATTTACAAACTAATAAAATTCAAATCCTGAATCCTCTTCTGACCACCAAAAACACAACATATAAACCAATAACAAATCCAATCTCTTATACACGTGCCTAAGTGTATATCTTGTGCTTTTATTATATAATCATACCAAACGAGATCTGACAGAAACTTATTAGAAAAACGTTGAAATTAACCAATTAATCAATCAACCAACTACACTTCAATCCCGAACTAATCGAATCCACTATATGAATCATCTATATCCATTTTGCTCTATTCGAGTCAATTTCATTTCATAACAAATATATTGTACTAATAAGGAAGAAAAAAAAAAGTCAAATAAAACTAGTTAAGAGAAAAATAGAGTAAAAATAGAGCAAAAATAGAGCTCGAAATTTACCTTTCGTCTGCGATTTGCAGTAGTACTACAGGCGATGTTTTGCTTCAGTCGCCGATAGCAGTGACCCTAGCTTTCTGATAGAGGCTTCTGAGAAAATCGTGAACCGGAGATTTTCTACCTTCCCGCAAAGTTGTGATTATTACAGTTTGCACCCCAAAAGAATTAGTAGTCCACTTGTGATGCACTTCGTTTAGGTTTATTTCTATTTTCCTCTTTTCTTTATATACTACTCCACTATTATACTCCCAATTTTATGTGTGTTTGTGATTTCTCATTTGGTGTGTGGTATCCGGGGTCATGTTGAGTAGTCTTTACATTAGGAGTTAAATGCTCCCTAACAAAGGCACTTTATATCATAACTTGAATTCGAAAACTTTATATTAAGAATGAAAGAGTATTCAAAACTCCATTAGAACCTGGTTAATTATTCTCTTTATACTTAGCAACCTTGACGATATATGTAATGTTTTCCTTTTTCTCTACTACTTAGTTTATTAAGAATTCACATATCCAAAAGATGAAAGTCGCTGAAATGAGGATGTTGAGGTAGATGTGTGGGCACACTAGAAAGGATAAGATTAGGAATGATGACATTCAGGAGAAGGTGCGCGTGGCCCCTATTGATGACAAGATGCGGGAAGCGAGGCTCAGATGGTTCAGGCATGTACAGAGGAGAAGCCCATATGCTCCAGTAAAGAGGTGTGAGCGGTTGGTCGTGGAAGGCACAAGAAGAGGCAGGGGCGGCCTAAGAAGTATTGGGGAGAGGTGATCAAGCAGGATATAGCGAGGCTTCGGATTTTCGACGACATGGGACTTGATAGGAAGTTATGGAAGTCGAGTATTACGATTATAGGCTAGGAGGTAGTGGACTAGTTCGGTGGGTTTTTGTCTAAAATAGCTAGGGGCAATGTCGAGTTTTACTATTTTCTATTTTCGATGCAGGATTCATTTACAAACCATCATTTTTGCTTAGAATTATTATTATTATTATTATTATTATTATTATTATTATTATTATTATTATTATTATTATTATTATTATTATTATTATTATTATTATTATTCCTTTCCTGCTTTCCATATTCCTTTTACCATATGATTTCCGCGGTGAATCTAATACACTCTTTTTTATCTTTTTTATTATCTTGAATCGAGGGTCTTTCGGAAACAACCTCTTTACCCCCTTGGGGTAGGGGTAAGGTCAGCATACATACTACCCTCCCCAGACCCCACTTATGGAATTTTATTAGATTGTTGTTGTTGTTGTTGTTAGTTTGTGAAGATTGCTTCAATTAAGTGGATTTTGGGATTGGTTGTTGAATAATTGAAATAAATTGCAATGTATTTAATCATAGTTGATTAAATTATTTTCTAGTATAGATTTGTAATTTTATGCCCTTCATATTTATTATATATGTCAAGTTATTCGAGTTAATGAGACTAATTTGGCTTGCTCATGTTCTATTCCTAAAACTGAAAATCTTATTTTCTCTGGTTCACAATAAGTGTCTAATTTGCTTTTTCATTTTTGGTTCAAAATAAGTGTCATGTTATGTAATCAAGAAAGAATTTAATTTATTTATACAAAATAACCCATATGTACATATCCCTAAAAAGTTTTCTTGTTCCTCACATTAAATGTTTAATTAGGGGTAGTTCAGTCATAATAAGTATTCTTGTATAGAATTTGGTATTTTCTTAGTGGCCGTGCTAAAAGCAAATTGGATAATTATTATGAACCGGAGGGAGTAGTTGAGTTCACAACCAACCTTTCAAGTTATGTTGACACTCCTAGGGACACAAGGACGGAGCTAGAGCTTTTGACACGAGTTTGGTCGGATCCAGTAATTTTGGATCAAAATTTATATTTTGTTCTTAAAAATTCATTAAATATATATAAAGTATTAATACCCAGTAACTTAAAAAGAATAAAATTTTGAACTCATTAACTTCAAATTCTTATTCCGCCTACGTAGAGAAATTATTGTGTTGTAAGTTTGAAAGTAAATACTTATAGATATAAGTTATATCCTACCAACTATAAAATATACTACATATTTACCCATAAGTTGAGCTAATAATACTCTTTATTGTAAGCTCCATCTTTGAAGCGGTTAGTTTTACTATAAAACTTATTCGTAATTTCTAACACTTAATATTAAAAAATCTAATAGAAATTGGCAGTTGCCTAATAGGCTAATAGTAATCGTATTTCTTATGTATTAACCACGGTACCGTTTCGAAAAGCTAAACCCAAAATGGAAATTTTTGTTCTTATATGAAACTATATTACCAAATGTTCACAGTTTGTATATCATCCTTTATGTTAATAGTATTTCTATAAAATATAGATAATGTATTAAATAAAGAATCATTGTAGTTGGAGGATTCTTTATTTAGGCGCGTTAAAATTGTGGAATTAAATATTCTTCAAGATCTTCCACAAAGCATATCACGCACATTCCATAATTATCGTCGGCTTCACTATGATCTTCCACAATGCATATCAAGATTTTCCATATTGTTTTTTGCGATACACTCTGTTTCCAGAATTATCTATACATCTCTCTCTATCCCTCAATCCCAAATTTCAGTAATACAAAACAACTGGAAAAAGAGCAGCAATCTCACCATTGACAACCATTAAAAAGTTTGAAAGCTTTGAATTCAAATTTGGGTTTTCAAAAATTATTATTTATTTGGTTTGGGTATTGTTGAAAATAATTGGGAATATTATTTGGAGTTTATATCTCAATTTTGAGGGGTTTTGGTGAAGATTGGACTTGGTTTTAACTGAATCTCAGATTGAAACTCGAAGAAGAACAAGAAGACATGACATACATTATATCGCAGAAATTGTAGATAAATTATAGAAAAATTATAGATGTTGTTTATTTATTTTTCTTTTATTCATTTGCCTATTATATGGAAGTTGAACAACATTGTATAAAATTGTATTTAAGTAGATGATTTAGTACTATTTTGAACAAAAATATGTACCAAAAATGTGAAACATACATTTTTGGGAAAGCATGCCGAGTCCAAATATGTATCCACTTTGTAGATATTTTATAGATAAATTGTAGATTATTTGTATTCTGATTGTAGATGATTTATTTTTTGTTTCCACAAATAAAAAATAGCTAAAGCTTCTACAAATCTTCTGAAAAATACAATTATGTCAGAAATTCCAATTATGCTACAATTGAATGAGAACTGAGATATTAAAATTCAATGTACCCAGTTTGTAGATATTTTGTAGATAAATTATAAATGATTTTTACTCGATTATATATGTCTTTTTTTTCTATTTTCACAAATAAAAAACTACTAAAACTTCTACAAATCTTCTGCAAAAAATGTAATTATGTCGAAAATCTCAATTATGCTACAAATGAATGAAAATTGAAATATTAAAATTCAATGTACCCAGTTTGTAGATATTTTGTCGATAAATTGTAGATTATTTTGTATTCTGATTGTATATTTTCTGTTTTCACAAATAAAAAATAACTAAAACTTCTACAAAAAATGCAATTATGTCGAAAATTCCAATTATTCTACAATTTTGTAATTCTCATATACGATCTTGTTACTCCTTACGAAACTGCTATGTCAAATATGGAATCCAAAAAAACATGATGAAGGGATAGATCTTCCTAAGAAATTTTGTACATAATTTTTAGAAATATTGAAATTCTGTATTCATATTAATTTTTCAAATGATATGTAGTTTGTTATACATTAAATGTAGAAAACAAGCCATTGTGAGCCTTATTTGACTCAATCCTCGCATTCAACCTATTCTACAAATCCACACCTCTTTAAATACAATACAACCATACTTTCTTGAATTTAAAGGTATAGCAATATATATAACTTAAAAAACATCGTCTCATCTGCACAAGTTAGCTCCAAAATAGACGAAGTGGAATAACAAGCTCTCATCAAAACTTTTAACACAAAAACAGAAAGGTCAAAAATAAATAAATAACATTCTATAAT
>JASVEL010012007.1:0-73311 GCA_032618575.1 Nicotiana noctiflora | reverse complement strand
TTTTCTATAATTTATCTAAAATTTTTACAATATAATATATATAATGTCTTCTTCTTCGAGTTTCAATCTGAAATTCAGCCAAAATCAAGTCTAATCTTCATAAAAACCCTCAAAATTGAGATATAAACTCCAACCCATATTTTAATTATTTACAACAACATCAAATCCAAATAAATAATAATTTTTGAAAACCCAAATTAGAATTCAAAGCTTCAAAGCTTTTTAATGGTTGTCAATGGTGGAATTGCTGCTCTCATTTTCTTTCTCTTATACTACTGAAATTTGGGATTCCGGGATAGGGAGAGAGATGTAGAGAGAATTCTTAATTTTTTGCAACAACGTCCAATCCAAATAAACAATATTTCTTGAAAACCCAAATTCGAATTCAAAGCCTTGGCTATGGAAGAAATAATGGGATTTTGATACAGAAATTTTGGGTGTGGGAGGGAAACATGGGTGAAGGTGTAGGAATTGGAGAGAAAAATATGGGGGGAGTGGTATTAGAAGAAACATATGGTACCAGTAAATTAGGAGTGTAACTAATACACTTAAAAATCACTACTGGTATATAATTGGTAATTAGATATACTAAATGTAATTATATAAAGCCTTAAACATTGAAGGTAATATAATTTCCTATATGGCATAGGAATGTAAAAATTCCTAAACTTAGTGGATGTGGGGGCGAAACAATTGAGTATTAAGGGACAATCCAAAGTCCACTAAGCCACAAAATTCAAAAATAGCCAAATTTACAAGTGATCATTCAAAAATAGCCATTGTCTCAAAAGTAATCAAAATTTAGTAATTTTTCATATAATGATAAATTTGAAGGAAAACACAGTTCAAAATTCGAAAAATACTCCAATATAATATACTTGAATTCTAGTCTAATATACCGGTCTAACATAAATATGTTGGAAGTTCATACACGGGTTCTCCAATCTCCAGTATATTATGCTGGAACTTTTCGCGTGTTGGAGTTCCAGCATAATATGCCGGAAGTTCATACACAGGTGCACCGATCTCCAGTATATTTTGCTGGAATTTTTCATATTGCAGCAAAATAGTGACTATTTTTCAATGACTTTGCAAACGCTGGCTATTTTTGAATGACCAGTCCGAAAACTAACCAGCCCTACTATTTTTACCACTCTTCGAGTTCAATCCCTGACAATTGACCAAAATTGTACCAGTAATCGCGTCCTTTTTTAATGGTCTTACACGATATAAATTTGGATTAGATAGGCTAAAGCGTGTACCGAGCTCCAAATAAAAACCACACCAACAAAATAAGAAATGTATATTTTTAGTCTTTCCCAAAAGCTAACAAAATGTACATTTTTTACATATATTAATATTACATACATGTTATGAATAGAATTCTATTTAGAGTGAATGTCTATCTTGTGGAGAGTTTTACTTTGTAACTAAGTCATATTTCTCCTATAAATAGAGGGGTCTTACCCCATTGTAATTCATCCCAAAATTTAATAAGAATTCCCTCTCCCTAATTTTCTCTGCAATATTGTTCTTCTTCTTTTATTATTTTATAACACGTTATCAGCACGAGACTCTAACCAATTGAGTAGAAGCTTTGGAATTGAGCACAATGATTGTAAATTGCTCCATGAACTTCATTCATTATTAAATTTTAGATTTAAGGTAAGTATTTTACTTTTCTCTTTCAAATTCTTGACATTCTATTATTTGATTTTAAATACAAGCAAAGACGATAAATTTTGATTGCAACTCTAATGGAGTTTGAAAGAAATTATAACCACCCAAAGTGGCAAAGTTTCTATGCCTTGTTATGATTAAATTCATGTATGATTGTGGGCAAAGAATTGAAAACATGTCCCATTGAATTTGCTCCATTCTCATTCCCTTTAGAGAATGTGATAGCAGTATGTGATAAGTCTGGAAGAAGACAAAACTATTACCATGAATAATCAATGGATATGGACGTGGCAATATCGAAATTATATCGCATCATTGTGGTAATGAGAACAATAAGTATTCTCAAAATAATCCTTCACTCTGTGAAAGTAATAGTTGTCATCGATTTGACGTGAGATTTTATAAAGCACATATAGATGATTATGGTCCATTCATGACGTGAATGTGACAACATCTTACTTATGAATACATATTCATTCTTCAAAGAATATGAACGTGCTAGTGGTAGTGAATATACCACACTCACCTCTAGAAGAAGGTTTGAGATGATACCATAAATAATGTTATTATTATGGCATGAATGGCCATTGATCACGTACCTATTGTACGCCAAAATATTTTGACATTATGATTATTAAAAGTCAACGATAATGCAAGAAACAGATCTTGCATATTATTTTGACCATGGCCATAATGATATAATTTTCTCTTTAAAAGAGATATTCACCACATGGATGATGATGAATCCGTGGTAGTGCAAAATTAATTGAGAGCTCTGGAAGAGCCAATTATTACTATTTTGGAGAAACACAATTAATTACCAATAAGGTATTGTATTGTAGTACATCTCAAAGAAACTTATTCAGTTTTCAAAGTATACGCGAAAGCGGTTGATTATATTGAGACTATAAATAAAGGAAAGATTTAATATCTTCTATTACTACAACTTGTAGCGGGGTAATATGTATGTGAAAATGTACCCACTTTATTCTCCAATTTGTACTACATAAACAAAGAATACCACAATGAAGTGGATATTGATATAAAACCCATATCATAATAAACTTGGAGTTTATTCATAATTGCACACATCATGGTGTAAATCTGAAATTTATCAATATAGATAATTTATTCAGTTTGCATAATTGATTTACCCATATCAACTTAAGTATGATGTGCAAAAAATAAAGAAAATTCACATGGGTAAATATTAAAGAACTAGAAAGTTCTTTACGAATTCTCTTACATTGCTTGTTCTCATTAATTAATTGACCAACTAAAATTGGGATTGAATCCAATGAATGCTGGAAATATCAAAGGTGAATATGGGCCCATTCACCCGCATGTATACCACATAAGATGCATCTATGAGATGGTTACATGTGCAATTATTATTAACCCGCAACCTGGCCGGTGTGTGCGAGGTAACTTGCTCAATAATTTAATTTCGAGCATAATTTTCAGATTTCCTATTCAAGATAGTTTATCTTGATAATTTGGTCTACATCACATCTAATTTAGCAAAATAATTTATTGAGTGCCTCCACTTAATAGCTAAATTATTGCTTATGAGAACAAAGTTATCTATATCAATTTGATATAGAATATATACGAAAGTATATTATATTCTCCCCTCACAAGTGGTTCAGGGTCAGGAACCAAATAATTCCATCTTATTATTATTGATGTGCGGTGTATATTTTGATTAACACCATAACACACAAAGATGGGTTCTCAAAGTTGAGGACATAAGTTAGTTTTTTCTAACATGAGGGGGAGACAAGATACAACCGTTGAGAAAACATTACATGGAATGAATTATCATTTATACATCTAGATCATCGAATAAAATAATATGAACTTGAAGTTCATAAAAGGATAATTTGTGTGCAATTTATTACAAAGCATGCCAGACGCATTTGCTGACCTAAATAAAGTAACTATATTCTCATTGCAAATGCTCATATTAAGTCCTAGAAGGACAAAGTCTATGGTAAGCTTAAAGCGTATAGACAATCGGTTTCAAATAAACTTCTTGATAAAGAAGGTGAACAAATGATCAAAATGATCATAATAATGGAGGAAGATCACATGACATAACACTCCATAATATCTCATGAGAGATTCAGGTACCTGAATATATGAATGAAGAGATCTTTATGTTATGTCGTTATGAAAATATATTGAAACCGATATAAAATCCTTGTCGACGTCAACCTTCAAGATGCTAGTGCACAAGATTGGGATGCGAAGGCTTAAGGATGTGAATTGATGCTCTCATTAGGGGGAGTTAATGCGCGTTGCACTCTTTTTCCCTTACAAGGTTTTGTCCCACTGGGTTTTCCTTGCGAGGTTTTAACGAGGCAACAAAAAGGCGTATTGTTAGATATGTGTACTCTTTTTCCTTTTCTAGAATTTTTTTCCCATTGGGTTTTCTTTTAGTTAAGGTTTTAACGAGTCACATTATCATTGAATAGACATTCAAGGGGGAGTGTTATGAATAAAATTCTATTTAGAGTGAATGTCTATCTTGTGGAGAGTTTTACTTTGTGACTAAGTCATATTTCTCCTATAAATAGAGGGGTCTTACCCCATTGTAATTCATCCCAAAATTCAATAAGAATTCCCTCTCCCTACTTTTCTCTGCAATATTGTTCTTCTTCTTTTATTATTTTATAACAATACATATAATATAGTACATATTTTATGCACTTTTAGCCTAACAAATGTAGTTAATTTCGGCTATCCTATCAATTTTATATTTTGCTCAAATAAAAACAAGCTAGTCACAATTAGAACTGATGTTTATGAGCTCGAATCTTACCGGCCACTTATTGTTTATATCCAATTGAGTCTTCGTTACTCTCATAAACTACTTCCATGAAAGAAAAAGCGGATAATTTTGGTTTGGCGATTTCAATTTCATAGCCGGCTGTTCACAGTTTCGATTAGTTGCTTAACCTCTGCAATGACATTTGTAAAAGTCATTGTTTTAGATATCCTGCGAACTGGAATTTAGTTTTCATTGTGTCAACCAATATACAGGAAGTGAACAAACTTATACCATATGGTATTATATAATTATATTATACTTTGAAAGTTTAACCTTATATCATATGAATATCATGTCTCCATTACATACAAACACATTTATATATGATATCACTAATTAAAAGCTTGCAGATGGATGCCGATGTCAACTAGGAAGCAAAGGCCAAAGGCAATGGATGCCGATGTCAACTAGGAGGGGTTCAGTTGTATGTCCTGGGAACAAGGATCGAAGACAATGGCAACTTATGCAGTGGTTCCTACCAGAAAAGATAGTTCAGCTTGTAGAGCATATAGCTCAGAGGGATACAGATGATATGAGAAATTGGATACATCAAATATTAGTTTAATCAACACAAGCTCAGCTGTGAAGTCGTCAACAACATTTTTTTTTTCTACTGATGGAACCAAGTGGTATCCACACATCAACGAAAGGAACACTAACAAAGACAGTATACTGTCATAGGCAGCAGTATCATTCAACAGATAAAATTACTATTACAATGTTCAATCTAAGCCTCTGCACTGATGAGCGAGAATTAGTAAATTATTGCATCAATTTAAACAACGATTTCACAGATCCAAAAACTTTTTTGGGAGACAAAATCTGGTATGAATTCACTGTCACTCAAATCATACTAATAAAAAGAGAGACCTCACAGTTGTCAATTTGAACAAACAAATTTTTGGAAACTGATATCTCAAGAGACTCAGACATAGTAACCAGTGAATGTAAATCCTCTTCCTACTATCTCACCAGCACAATACCATGCAAAGCACTCCAAGCCGAACAAAGCAGCAATGCCTGCATCTTCAACCTTCATTTCCTTTCTGTTCCTCCACATGTGCTTCACAGAATCGACTTCCTT
Source organism: Nicotiana noctiflora (assembly GCA_032618575.1). Classification (NCBI taxonomy): domain Eukaryota; kingdom Viridiplantae; phylum Streptophyta; class Magnoliopsida; order Solanales; family Solanaceae; genus Nicotiana; species Nicotiana noctiflora. Next base: position 67,714 of record JASVEL010012007.1, on the reverse strand, counting down.
CCAAAATGACTCATAACGGCCAGGGATGCTGTAGGGAGTAAAAAAGATTCAATAATCAAAGAACAAATGACACTCATAATGGCAAGTAAGCTACTTAAAAAATGTTTCTAATGAAAAGATGCATACCACTCCACTTGGATCTCTTAGAATAAAAATGATCATTCAAATCTCAGACACAGGAGGCACGTGGAGGGTAAAATAAAGCAATATCAACTAAAGATGTCTTTGGCCACCCTATTTGGTTGCAGTACATGTGGAATGATAAGTGCACATAATAACATTTTATTATGGAGCATAGAATTGCCTATAATTATCTTTTCTTAATAGGGAATCGCCTATAATAATCTTAAAGAAGAGAATTTTACGATTATGTCTGTAAATAATAATCTATGTTGTGCTTTTTAACGCGAGATTACGACTATGGCTATATTATTTACTTCGTTTGACACAGACACCTAAAATTTAATGCACATTATCATGCGAAAAACCTTTCACTTAAAAACCATATCAAATCAAAAAGAACTATAAGATGCAGCTCCACAATAAATAAATAAAACTACCGTGCATTAGTGAAAAATTAAAATAGACCAATGTGGTGCATCAGTGAATCTACTATCCTAAATGCTTAGCAACAGATATCAAGTAATTAGGCTGAAGAGAGTATAACCTAGCAAGACGAGTGTAGAGCAACTGCTTGGACAATTCATTGCATTTTTCAACAGTGGGGGGCTCCACAATATACTGTTTGTTCTGCTCCAGCAACTGTTTGTAGTAGCCAGTACCATGCTTAGAAAGAAACTGTGAAGCTTGACATGCCTTAGATTGAAGTTGCTGAATTTTGGATGCCATCAATACCAAGAAAGTCCTAAACACGGCAACAATGAAAATAAAATCAAACATCTAACCAGCTAACATAGCAGACATACTCCCACCCTAGCACACTGGAGGATGATGGAAATTTGGAGGCAGGCAGAAAGTAGCTGGGAAGGTCACACCCTTTTGTATATATTGGTTATTAAGGACAGAAGTGACTAAAATATAAATGAAGGGTTGAGAATCCATTGTCGGGCCAAAAGCTCACCTTTTCTTTTACATTGTTGGTGCAAGTGGAGATACCCAATTACATAGAAGTTGTTTAGATTTCTGGAGGCTTGATGGACTTTCTTATACAGATTGTCTCGGAGTTGTACAAACGGATTCTTATATTTGAAAAAGGGGACCAGACATACACCCCCCATTTTGTAACTCTTTCAATTTAAAAAACAACATCACATAAAATCTATTACTACCATTTTATTCCATGGACATACAAAATAGGTAACAAGTGAAAGATCTAGCCTGAAAAAGGTTCAAAATACTGCCTGCTATTTCCCTCAGAAACAGCAAAAGGTTAGGGATTCAGCAATCTAATTCAGGATCGAATGAGGCTTTTGATCAAAAGGTCATTCTCTCACCTGTGTAGACCTAGAATGACTCTGCTTATTAAGAACAAAGTTGAGACTCAACTCCAAAGTTTCAATCAAACAATCAACAGAGCCTCAATCCCATCTTTATGAATCATCTACGTCTATCTTACTCTATTTCAGGCCTACCTCAAAATCTACATGAATATTTTTTTTCCCAACCAAAGACACTACTGAAAACGAGCTAGTCCAAGAATTTCATCCATTTAATTGCACATAATCATTGGTATTCTGATGCACACAAGAAAAAACAACAATTTGTCGTGGTTTCATTGGCAAACTACAAGTAATTTCTCTAAAACCCCACAACATGAAAGCTGATAATTTTTGACGTCACGTCTGGGGCTAACCCTTTGGACCAACACCAGCCTTTAAAACTCCAAAGATAATGGGCCTGCCCTTCTACCCTTCATCACTTAAGTACCAAGCCTAGTCCGCATGATGCGGAGCTCAAACCTGTGACCCGACTCACAAATCCCTCAATATTTGCCACTTGAACTGAGCCCCGGGGGCTAAAATGAGAGCTGATGTTTAACACCCAAGTGTGTGACCTAGTGGTCAATGAAGTGGGTTTAGAACCATGAGGCCTCAGGTTCAAATCCCAGTGGACTAGCGAAGGCAAAAAAACAAGGTGATTGTTTTCCATCTATCTAAGCCTTGGTGACAGAGTTACCTGGTACCTATTGGTACCTATTGCTGGAGGAAGGTAGCACATATACCATGGAATTATGTGCGAGCAAGATGGCCGGACACCACAGCTAACAAAAATGAGAGCTGATAGTTTCCTAGCTAGTTCCGATTCTATCTCACAGATCAAAGCTGAACATCATCAGTCCTAGCTAAGTCAAACCAATACCGAAAACCCTAATCACCTCCCACACCAAAAGCACAACATATAAACCTACAACAAATTCAATCTCCTGAACACATGCCTAAGTGTGTAATTTTGTCTTATCTACAATTTCAAGGAACAAGATCTGACAGAAATTAATAGCAAAAGGATAATTATATCATTCAGTCAATCACTCAACAAACTACGCCTCAATCCCCAAGAAACTAGTTTGATTGACTATACAGATCCTCTATATCCATTTCGCTCTATTCGAGTCAATTTCATTTAATAATAAAAAATTATACAAAGTATGAAGCGAAAACAGAATAAAAATGCAATTATAACGAATAAAGGACACAATAGAACAAAAAATGAAGCTCGGATTTTACCTTTTTGTCTGCCGAGTAATCTCCTATTTGCAGTAACGAAATACTACGGGCGATGTTTTGCTTCAGTCTCCGATAGTAGTGACCCTCGTTTTCTGATAGACTTCTGAAAAATTATGAATTGGTGATTTTCTACCTTCCCACTGAAAGTTTCGATTATTACATTTTGCACCCCAAGGAAAACTAATTGTCATTCATAACTTTATTTGATATCTTTGAACTTAGCTATTGGGGAGTAGTCCAGTGACCGCAACCAGTTGGTTTTGCTGGCGAACAAACCGGTCTATCACCATTTGTTCCTCCACCGGTAGACTCCCAACCACAGGAACTAATGGTTGATAGCGTTCCTGTGGGGGTTTCTTGGCGGGAAGATTTAAATCGGAAATTCTGGGCTCCGGCTGGGGTATCCCAGAATTGCCCAATTCCAGAGTCAAATCCATGGGTTCCTTCTCAAACAAAGTCAGTAGGGTATCCTCTACTACAGGGAACAAGAAGAAAACTAAACGAGAAATTTGTCCAATAGTAGGAAAATGGCCATATCATTTGGAAAAAAAAGATGTGTCAGTCATGCATCCTAATTTGTGAGCATATGTCGACCATAGTTCCTTCTCTGCTATTAGTTTGCTTTTAAAAGCACTATTTTCGCGAGTAAAAAGAACATGTGGTTAACCGAATGGATCACAGGTTGCTACTCCACAATCTGAGTTCCTTGGTTCGCCCTTCGAGGCTTGGCTCCAGTCTCTACGGGCTCAGCATCAGCTTCTTAGGCTGGGCCACCAGCTTGAGGTTGTTCCTGATGCTGGACTTTAGCAATGGAACCTCTAGGCTTCCTTCTATCCTTGTGCTAAAGGATAGAAAAAATAACTTCTTTCTTTATATTATTTTATTATTTGGAATAATGGAAACAGGCAACCCTACTAAATACTGGCTTTCAGCTCCTCCTCTTTCTTTCATTCAGCGACTAGGTACGCACTTCGCCATGAAAGATCTTGGTGATCTTCATTTCTTTCTTAGAAATCGAAGTCAAACGTACATCAGAGACAAGTTCTGAATTTGGTTCAAGGTGCTTATTCTCAATTTTTCTTCGTAAAGCAGAAGTTTTTCAAGATTACTCTTGGCCGAATCTAACAGAATATTCTTATCAGCAAACCAACTCTGTTCAAGAGAAAATTGGCCTCCTTCATTTTCAGCATTTCTATATTCTGAAATAGTTTCCAATTTAGTGCTTTATTTGTTGAGTCAATCTTTCTGGAGAAGACTTGAAAAAGATCTCCAATCCGCTAGGTAGAGTTACCGTCATGATGACTTGTCCTAGAACTTAACTCCATTTCCGTCGATTATCTTTCAACTGCCTCTCTAGATAGGCCTTTTGCAAGTGGATCCGACTCATTATCTCTTGACTTCACGTAGTTAATCGTGATAACACCACTAGAGAGTAGTTGTCTAACACTATTGTGTCTTCGTCGTATGTAACGAGATTTTCTGTTATACATAATGCTCCATGCCTTACCTATTGTTGCTTGAGTTTCACAATGTATACATATATGTGCCAAATATTTGGGCCAAAATGGAATATCTTTCAAGAAATTCCGAAGCCATTCAACTTCTTCACCGGCCTTATCTAAATCTATGAATTCTGATTCCATCGTACAACGGGCGTTGCTCATCTGTTTGGATGATTTTCAAGACACCTCCCCACCCCCAATTACAAGAACATTATCCATTTGTGGATTTATCTTCAGATCATCCAGCGATCTAATTTGCATTACTATATCCCTAAATTACGGAATGATATTTGTTATAAGGAAGAGCATAGTTTTAGGGTATGTTTCAGATACCCAAAACTCATTTCATTGCTATCCAATGTATTTGATTGGGATTATTTGTAAACCCATTCAGTTTGCTAATAGCACATGTTATATATAGTCGCGTACAATTCGTGATATACATCAAACTTCCTAATACTCTTGCATAGTCCAGTTGTGAGTCACTTTCACCTTTATTATTTTGAAGTGCATAACTCACGTCAATTGGAGTCTTTGCAATCTTGAAATCCAAACACTTGAACTTGTCAAGTACCTTGTGTAGTCTTGTAAATTCTGATTCCTAAGATCACATCAGTAACTCCTAAGTCTTTCATGTCAAATTTGATAGCGAGCATGTGCTTAATATCATTTATATCTGTCATATCTTTGCTCATTATCAACATGCAATCAACATATAAAGAAACAACAACTTCATGACCTGGAGTATTTTTAATGTAAACACATTTGTCACACTCGTTGGTTTTAAAATTATTCGCTAATATTGTTTGGGTACTTATTTAAATCCATAAAGCGACTTAATAAGTTTGCACACTTTCATTTCTTTAGCAGGAACCACAAAAGCCTCGGGTTATTTCATGTAAATTTTTTCGTCCAAATCTCCATTTAACAAAGTTGTTTTAACATCCATTTGATGGATTTCAATACCATACACGGTCGCCAATGCCACTAACACCTAATAGATGTTATCCTTGTTTTTGGCGAGTAAGTGTCTAAGTAATCAAGCTTTCCTTTTGTCTATAACCTTTAATAACAAGTCTTGTCTTATATTTGTCTATAGTGCCATAAACTTTTATTTTTCTCTTAAAGATCCATTTCAAACCTAAAGGCTTATGTCCTGGAGGAAGATCAACCAATTCACATGTATGGTTATCTAAAATTGATTGAATCTGATTATTGACTGACTCTTTCCAAAATGTTGAATTAGAAGATAAACTAGATGTTTTGAAAGTTTGAGACTTATTTCAATCAAGAATGTCACAAAATCTGGTCCAATGGAAGTAGATGTTCTTTAACGTTTGATACACCTTGGATCCTCTTCACTTGGAGTATTTTCCTTTGGGTTTTCCCGTGGTCATTTAGATCTTTCACTTGAAGTCTAGCATTCCGTTTTATATGGATAAATGTTTTCAAAGAATTCAGCATTATCTGATTCAATTACCGTATTAATATGAATTTTGGGATTATCAGATTTATGAACCAAAAACCGACATGCTTTACCATTTGTAGCATATCCAATAAAACACAATCCATAATTTTATGTACGATTTTACCCTTTTTGGATAAAGATACTTGTACCTTTGCTAAATACCCTACACTTTGAAATATTTCATGTTGGGTTTTCTTCCTTTTCATTTTTTATATGGAATAGATTGTATTTTGCAGTGGGGTACTCCATTGAGTAATTCAGTTAGCTGTAAGGATAACTTTCGCCCCATAAACTATGCAGTAAGACAAAACTTATTAATAAAGCATTCATCATTTTCTTTAATGTCCGATTTTTTCTTTTCGTAATTTCATTGGATTAAGGTGTATAGTGGAAATTATTTTAATGGATAATTCCATACTCCGAACATATCTCTGCAAAAGGAGATTCGTATTCCCTATTCACTTCTAACCATTTTAAACTTTTTATTCAATTGATTCTCCACTTCATTCCCTTATTGCTTAGATGTTTCAATAGCTTCATCCTTACTACTAAGCAAATAAACATAACAGTATCGAGTACAATTGTCAATAAAATTTATAAAATTCATTTTTCACCACGAGATGATATTGACTTATATCACAAATATAGTATAATTAAGTTTAAAGGATTTGAATTCCTTTCAGTAGACTTATAAGGATGTTTGACAAACTTAAATTCAACACATATTTATTATTTTGATTTATTACACTCGAATTTAGGCAATACTTATAAAATAATTAACCTTCGTAAGATTTTGTAATTGACATGTCCTAAATGAATATACCGTAAATTATTTGACTTTAACAAATAAGAAGAAGCTAAATTTTTATTAATATTGTCAACCACCTGTAACAACCCGGCTGGTTGTTTTAACATTTAACGTCCCGATCTTCTATTAACTGCATTTTTCGTATTTATTTATGCTATTGTGAGTTGCCGGAAAGATTTTTTTAGAAATTCGGAGAGTTTTGGGATACTTAGTCCCTAAATGAAAGTTTAAGTTTTAAAATTTGAACCGTAGTCAGAGCAATATGAAGACGACCTCGAAATATAATTCTGATGGTTCCATCACACAGTAGGATGATTTTGGGTTTAGGAGCGTGTTCGAATTATGGTGTCGAGGTCCGTAGCTTATTTAGATTTGAAATCCCGGAAGTTGAATTTTTGAAGTTTCCGGTTCGATAGTGAGATTTTGATCCGAGGGTCAAAATAAAATTTTATAAGTTGGAGTACCTCCGTAGTGTTGAATTTGACGTGTGTGAAAATTTTCAGGTCATTAGACGAAGTTTGATAGACTTTTTGATCGAAAGTGTATTTTGGGAGTTTTGACGTTCTCAGACTTGAATTTGATGCTAATTGGTTTATATGATGTTGTTTAAGGTGTTTTGGGGGTTGGTATAAGTTTGGATAGTGGTACATGACTTATTTGTGCTTTTGGTTGAGGTCCCGGGGGCCTCAGGATGAATTCGGGTGGTTAACGGGAAGTTGGAACTTGGAATTTGCAGCTGAAGTTATTTGGGTTGCTGTCATAATCACATCCGCGGTTGAGAGGCCGCAGATGCGACTCCCGCTGATGCGGAGTCGAGCCGTATAAGCGACCAAGAGGAAATTGAGCAGGAACCACAAAAGCGAACGTGTTACCGCACCTGCGGGACTATAGATGCATCATATGGGTGGCAGGTGTGGAGAGCGAATTTTAAGCGAGAACCGCAAAAGCGGCCCCCTTGACCGTGGAAGTGGTATCGCAGATGAAAAAATTGAGCCGCATATGCGACTTTGCTGGGCAGAAAAATCAGAATTCGAGGGTTTAGTTTGAAAAAGTTAGAAATTGATTTGGAGCTCGGGAAAGGGTGATTTTGGGAAGAATCTGAAGAGGAAATCATTGGGTAATAATTCCTTAACCCTTTCTAATTGTATTCCATTAATCTATTGTTAGTTTTGTCATTTAATTTTGGATTGGGGATGAAAATTGGGAAAACATTATAAGAAAGTTCTTAGACCTTGAATTCGAGTTTTGATTGGGTATTTAACACTAGATTTAAATAAATTTGGCATGGTTAGACTCGTGAGAGTGTGAGGATTCTAAAAATATAAATTTTACCCGATTTCGAGTCGTGGGCTCGGAGAGCGTTTTGGTCATTTTACCTAATTTTGTGTATTAGCTTAGAATTTAATTGTAGAATCAGTTACATGAAGTGTTATTTACATTATGCAATTGAATTGAATAGATTTGCGCCATTTGGAGTCAAGTACTCATGGCAAGAACGTGGTTTCGGGTTGATTTTTGAGCCGATTCGAGGTAAGTGGCATGCCTAACCTTGTGTAGGGGACATTCTCCTTAGGATTCATACTGTGATAATTGAAATGACTAGTACGTGAGGTGACGAGTGCGTACTTGTGCTAATTGTTGAAAATTCTATTTTCACTAAAGTAGCTTTAATTGTGTTTTTCCTTTCCCGCTTACATTACTTTAAATTTAAGCCTGCTGCTAGCTTAGAGGAGCATGTCTAATTGACTTAATTTCTTTATTTGCTTAAACTGCCTTATTTGTATTATATGAGGCATGCTAGGTCAGAAGTTACATATTTTACCTTGGTATAAAGTTGAGTTAATTGAGTATTTTTTGTGTAATTACTGTGTATTTTTACTTTGGAACTACGAGACGACATCTTGGGAGATTCTCTATACGTATTTTAGATTTGAACTGAAATGCGGGATATCGAGAGATCCCCAATATGTATATTGAGGATACCAAGAGATCCCTAGCATATATTGAGGATATCCAGAGGTCCTCGGGATACCAAGAGATGTCTGGCATATATTGAGGATACTAAGAGACCATCGGAATACCAACAGATCCACGGTTATAATCCTTGTGAAGAGTGGTATTCCTTGTTATTGTTTTTATCTTTGTTTCAGTTGTTGTTATCCTTATTTTTTTGCCATTCAGTTTCATTATGTATGCCAGCAAATTCTAGTGGGCTTTATCGTGGTTTCTTAGCCCACTTGCAACTGCTCACATATAATGGACCGGTCCATGAGAACGTTTAATGGAAGTTTAAACCAAAGAATCTTTACAAAAATAGCCTGTTAGATTAATTATTATTTTTTAGTCGATATACATAGATTATAAAATGATTATATATAATTATGCATATATTATATATGATCTGTCAGCTAATTTTTTAGTTTAAACGGTTTGGTGAGCGGCAACTATTTAGATTAAAAGATTGAACCTAAATACCCGCTCACTCAACCGTTTAAATTTAAAATAACTGACGGGTGTTTAATATACATAAAATTCATATATTATCAATATTTCTGATATAAGTGAACTGAATTTTATTTTAACTTTGTATTGTACAATATTTAGAAGGTTAACAAATATGTACTCTATTCTACTTCGACAGTTTAACCCTATTATTCTCATATGTATTGAATGTCCATTACACACAAATAGATTATACAATTACTATCATTTTCTCATACGTACTGCTAGTCAGATTTCACATAAAACACATTGAAATATTGAATATATCTCTTACTTTAATTGGGTTAGAATTTTAACTATTTACACTTTCAGAAACCGAATCAAAGTAACACAAAAATTACAAATTTGATATTTTATTATTGTTCTAACTTCTAAATCAGCATGTTCAGTGGCGAAGCCACATGCCAAGGAGTGTTAACCGACAAAGACGGAGCAAGTATTTCAATCTTACATGTTTAGGAGTCTAATCCTTTTAAGTTATTGAGTTCTAAATCAATATTTTGTACATATTCAATGAATTTTTAAATATAAATATGATTTGAATCAAGTTAACGACCGTAATCGACACTCTAGTTCCGCCCCTGGTTAACCGATACCCATTCTGAAAATAGCTAGGTACATAATCATTTTTTACGTATATATACTATATATTAACATTATTGGCTTTCTCGTAGGTTTACTTCTTTATAGTTTAACTTTTTTTTTTTGGTGATAATCATATTTCTGCCACATACTATGTTGACGTGGACAAAAAGGAGGGGATTTGTAAGCGAGGTTTTAACTGTCAATCGTGTTGTATCTTAGTCAAGAGGAAGGACTATTAATGACTGAACTATCTGGTTTGAAAGAAAATTTGGATTATCATCATATTATTCTATGCATGCAAAACAACCTTTTTCTTGGTGTACACCTACCTGTTTTCAGATTGATGAATGAACTGTTTCTGACTTTACCCATATAAAGTAAAGCAAGACCTCGCAAAATCCTTAATATAGGGTTCCGAGATCTCTACTCATCTTAATTCCCCGTGAAAACATTAGAACTAGGACAATTGTTGATAGATTATAATTATGTATTTAGTTGATTATTACACTTTAATTTATTGTATTTTAGTTAAGTTTACACTTTAATTAATTGCTAGTGGTTTGCACTAATTGTGTGTTTTATGCCTTGAAGGAGTGATTCCTAGCTATGTAGATCTTATGGAATGAATTCAAGTAATTTGGAGCTTTGAAGTCTGAGTAAAATCCCAAGGAATTAAGCCGAGATCGTATTCATGGATCAATAGATGATAGAGCAACAAAACGAAGAATCAAGTAGGCATATTGCGCATTGTCTAGGAAAATGCACATAACTTTTCGCGCAGAACTCTATTTGGACTCCATAATATAATTCAAGGGGCTACAACTTTTATGTTTTATGTTTTTTCCAATTCCAAACGGAATAGGATGAAAACCGTGGTCGAAACAGCGACCGCGGACCTGACGAGGACTAAAATAGTAGACTTGCAAAGTATTGTGCCCGGACCGCGGCCGCGGACGTCCATGACTGGAAACTTGTCCTTTTTCGCATAGGAGAAAGTATAATCATTTGGACCCGACCCTATTTGGTATATATACATGAAAAAATGGTATTTTGAGAGGAAACGATCAATTTTTGAAAGAGAGTCAACCTAAGGAGGTAGAGACACAAGAGAAGTAAGGCGAGAAATTCTTCTACGAGTTTTTCCTTCATCTTCGTATTTTTCGTTGTTGGTTATGTGTCACGACCCCAAATCCGGTCGTGATGGCGCCCAGCATACTGCTAGGCCAGCCCGACCAATCAACAATAACCACGGAGCCACAAGCTCACTTTATCCAATTTAAGCATAACAAGTTAAAAGACAACGGTGATAGATATATCAAAACAGGGAACTAAGCCCAAACACATACCAACTCCCATAGACCGAAGGGTCAAGAGTCATGAGCCTCTACGGAATATACAAGTGTAAATAGTGAATATAATTGTGCACAAGTGTGAGATGATCAGAACAAAAATATAGACAAACTGGAGAATCAGGTCCTGCGAACGCTGGCAGCTACCTCGACTGTCCAAAAGCACTCCCGAGCCGCAATAGAATCGGCTCTACTGTGATGTACCTGGATCTGCACACAAGGTGCAGGGAGTCGGGTGTTAGTACTTCCAACTCAGCAGTAATAAAAGTAAATAATGTTGAAGGGAAGAAAACCACGCAAGGCACTATCTCTTGCTACACAATACAGAACTATCATTAAAATTCAAAACACTATCATTTTATTCCCTTTTCAGCATATGTGAGTAGATGATTAGAAATCTCAATTTTAGCTACTTTCTTTCATGATAACATACCCATACCTGGAACAATCTCAAACAGTGCAAGTCCGCACTCAAATCAGCCTCTCGGGCTCAGCACTCCTTATCAATTTACACCAGGAGATCTGGTCAATAAAGCAACTAATGCATGTGTACCAATAATGTATGAGTGCTAAATGTTATGCCACGTAGTACACGTAAACCAATGTATGTATGCCATGCAATGCATATGACCGCTACGGCGTGTAGCCCGATCCTTTTGGGTACCCGTGCTCACTGTGGGGGTTCAGACTCCGGAGGGGCTCCTACAGCCCAAGCACAATATTAATATCACACCTGCTACGGCGTGCAGCCCGATCCGTATACCACTGCGGCGTGCAGTCCGATCCATGCATGTGTATGCATATGCTCACATAAAATGTCATGCCCTAACATATGGCCCTCGGGCCCAATCCGTCTAACAAATAATCAAGAAAGCCCTACGACAACAATATCATATTAGCTCACAACTAAAAATGTTATTAAGACTTTGTTCAAGTTTTTCATAACCTTATAAAAATGCTGAATAGCAAAAATACCATTTTAAAACTTAAATTTAGAATAAAATATGCACAATGTTATCAAAACAGTGATACCAATCCTTGAAGGATTCAAATAATTGGCACGAAGCCCAAACATGATAATTAGTCCAATTCATTTTAACAATTAGGTGTTATTATTTATTACGCGGGACGGACCAAGTCACGATTCCCAATGGTGCTCTACCCCACGCCCGTTATTCGGCGTGCAAGTCACCTCAACACAGCACTAAGATGTGCAAGTCCGGGGTTTACCAATCCTCAGGACATCATTTACAAGTATTACCCACCTCGAACCGACGAAAACTGATGCCAGCGACGCCTTAGCTCCTCGAACCGGCATCGACGCACGTCGAAACTAGCCAAAATCAGTACAAATATATCAAAATAGGCTAATGGAACATAACCCAATCGAAAGAACTCGAAAAATATCAAAAATCACGAAATTTGCAAAACCCGAGCCCGGGCCCACATCTCGAAAAATTTCGAAACTCATATTTCCAGAACCCTCGTCTCGCCACGAGTCCACACATATAAAATTTACCAAAATCGGAGTTCGATTGGCCTTTCAAAACCCAAATTTTCGTTTTCAATATCTAGGCCACAATCCTTCACAATTTCTACCCAAATTCATGAAGATTGATGTTAATTCTACCATAAAATGATGTTTTTGAGTCAAGAAACTTACCTCCGGTGAATACCCGATGATTTCCCAGCGTTTTCCCGTGATTTCTTCTCTCTAGGGCTCAAAAATGGTGTTTTGGGGTGTATGAACCCGTAAGCCTCTGTTCTGCAAATTTAATTTCACTGCCAGACAAAATCCTTCTATGCGATCGCAATGGCCCTATGCGATCGCATAGAGTTAAATTTTCCTGCCAATTTCCCCTTCTAGGCGATCGCAATGCACCTCCGCGATCGCATAGCACAATCTTCCGGACCTCCCATTTTCTTCTCTGCGATCGCAGCACTGGATATGCGATCGCAATGTGCAGTCTGACAAACCTATGCGATCGCACCCCCGCTATGCGATCGCATAGCACATTTTCCACACCCCTCCAGGCTCTTCTATGCGATCGTAATGACTCTATGCGATTGCATAGAGCAATCACTGTCTGCAAATTTTCTGCAGCAACTTCAAATTAGGCATCCAAAACGATCCCGAGACCCCGGGACCTCAACCAAAGCCACCAATACATCACATTACCTCATTCAAACTTGCTCGTAACATAAAAACACCATCGTAAACATCAAAATCACCCATTACACACGGATTCAAGTCTAAGTTTATTCAAAACTTTTGAAACTAACATTCGATCAAAAACCCGACCAAACGACGTCCGAATGTCCTGAAAATTTGCAGGCATATCCAAAATCACATAACGAAGCTACAAGAATTGTCGGAATTCCATTCCGACTCCCGGATCAAAATCTCACCTACCGTTCGGATTTCGCCAAAATTCAACCTTAGCCAATTCAAGCCTAAAACTACACCGGACCTCCAAATTCAATTCGATTGCTCTCCTAAGTCATAAATGATCCCCCGAAACTAGTCGAATCATCAGAATCCGATTCCGAGCACTCTAACTCAATAGTCAACTCTAGGTTGACTTTCCATATTCAAACTTCCTTCAAATATGCTATTTGCTTCATTTTCAATTCAATTCATTACTAACTCATCCGATAGGTTCTAACACTGATATAAAAGCATAAGATATGTAAATGCAACATAACGGGGTGGTAATTCCCGTAACGACGGGCCGGGTCGTTACATTCTCCCCAACTTAAACAAACGCTCGTCCTCGAGTGGACTCAGAGTTGTACTAGAAGCCACCCAATAACCGAATGACCTTACCAAGCATATATCCGGGTGATCATACGTCACCCTATCTCACATAAGTCCGAAAACACCACATAGTCAAAATTTCACGGACCATCTGAACCATAAATCACATTGTACTTTCTGAAATCATATGTCAAATGCTAATCCCATGCCTATACTCAGGATACACACGATCCAACTGTAATAGTCCATACTCGCCACCTCGGTGAGATAATATGATGTATCAAACAACCCAATCACTCGGAACAATAATCCCTAATCACAACAATTTCCCACGATAACCAAATACCAACCGAAAAACCTTTTTCATTAGATAGAGTCTTATTCCAACACCTTCATATCCTGCCAACGGCAACCGCACACGCGATATATCGAACCCATCTCTCAAGTCAACCATTCATGAATCCATTTCCCTTTTAATTGATACTACAACAAAATTCGGAGCCAAATCTCGGTATTGCCTTTCTAACTAGCTCAAATCACATATACTCACACTCATTATTGGCTTCGACGATCATTTCGATTATAACACACCGCATTGGTGATATGACACCTCAGCACCGGCCTAAGCCACGATGAGCACAACATGAGCTCCAATAGAAACATCTAAACATACTCAAATTATGACAACTGACTCCAACAACAGGGCTGTAATTCAATTCTTTTGTACCATCATAATATATAACTGAGATCCCATCTCATATCATAGGAATGGAGTGCACGACTCATTCTTGAAAGGTCATCACATCATGTGGCCTTGCCACGATTCGTGATTCTACCCCAACATTATTATTCATGAAACACCTCAAGCCACTAAGCTCTAAACGGTTAGCCACACACAGATCTAGGTCTTGAACCCAAGCAATCAACCTCACCCGTGGTGATACGATAGATATACGCTATCAAATCCCGAAAAGACACAACCGATGTGCTATTCCCCGAGCGAAACCAATACGGACTATTCCTCGGAAGCTAGGAACTATTGTATACAAGGTAAGATATAGGAAACTATATTTTCCACATCACACTGTTGCGGCGCGCAACCCATTCCAATAACATATCTGTGGCGGCGTGCCACCCGATCCAGATAACATACTTGTGGCGGCGTGCCACCCGATCCAATATAACCCTCGCAAAAGAAATGTATATCGAGTCGAATTTTCTCATTATATCAAACATAAATATACATATAGCCTCAAGCTCGGCCACATGAAACGCATCTGACAACGTTTCTCAATACTGGAACTGAATCAATGGTAGATACCTCTACACCGACATCCGCCCCTAAGGTCCAATTGACAAAGCAATGCCTACCAGCCGCCCGCTGGTCCTGTGTACAACTACTCTGTTGGAGCATACTTTGATGCTCTCTGCTACGCAATTTGTGCCATTTTCCCGACATAGTCCATATCACATTAGTCTAGACAATCTGACCCATGACAACCAGTCAGCAATCGAGTATCTTAATCCGAATTCGTTTTATCAAGTCAAAAGAGAGCCTCTAAGGCTTCCGATTTCCAATAATCACAAAACGGTGCCGATGCACACGATATACAACCACTGCATAGGCGGATTAACGAGAATTTCAAGTCTCCTACACATATATAACATATGAATCACTATGCTTGATTCCGTATTTCACCGTACATATACATAACGCACATCAAGCGTCCATTCATACCACGACAGCCATTCAGAAATTTCACTATGCCATCAACGACTCAATTATTTTAGTCGATCCAACAAGAGAATACCACCATACCACTGGATATTATCAGTTTACATTACCTTGTCCCTTTGCACCATATACCTTTCTTAAATTATCAGAAAGATCGATTTTTAATTCACCTGCAGCTGTCCGCGCTGCACAATAATTTTATTGACTTCCCATATATTATGAACTGATCTCAAAACCTAGAATATACCATTATCAACTTTCCATAACACATCGTGTATACCATATCACACTAAGACAACATGGAAATTCATATCCCTTTCCTCCGCCTCAACATTGGCGCACTCAACTAGTCAAGGACTTTCGTGATCCCATATAGAAGAAAACTCATTACACATTCCACGCTTCGCATATCGATAGGAATATACTCATCTTCAAACCATGATAAAACACATCACAAACTATTTCTTCCCATTCATTGCATAAGTTTAACTGCCAGGATTGAGTCCTTATACCTATATCATGTTACACAATTGCCAGCACTCAAGAGCTTTGCTGCAATACCTGCAAGACTCATTACTTCAACCACATACCAGTAATCAATCGTATTCCTTTTTATACCATTCTGGTTTATTAACAAGTTGTTCCATTTACCCAGTTTCCTTTCTGATTCATCATTGATTTCATATCAGTCTATACTGTAGTACGACAATGCCTCAACCCCTTCTTACCTCACAAGACTCGTACACAAGACCACACGGTCTAAGACCCATAGGCCACTGAATACTCTCTCAATGTTTCCCAGAAGTACCACATTCTACCACACTTTGTTTTGATGAACTTCCCGCGATTTTTAAATTGTCATCATTACTTCCCAATACGGATACCTAGAATCCCGTCATTCACATGATATAACACAAGCCTTGATCTTCTCTAACGAAACCGCCATCTTTAGCCACATACACGAATCTTAAGGCACTTGACTGTTACAAGCAAAATCTTGAACACTGCAAAACCATTCTCGGGCATCATTCACCCTTATTCTGCTGTAATTCAACTGTCCTATTGAGTAGAACCACTCGTGTTTTGTTAGAACTCTGACACCGCAGAACATGATTACTTACAGATACAATCAGTTATCTTTCTTTTCTATACGGTGAATATTCTTTACCAACATAAGTTCACAACATCCTAGTATTTCTTCACATCTACGAAGCACTATAACTTTTATTAGAATTTTCCCAACATACTTAGAGACAGAGCCAACACATCACACAACAGTGCAATCAGTTAACCAACAACAACCTCCCCAACTTGGCACGGAGCCATACATCAAGGCACTTCTAGCTACTCATAGCATTCCTACTCAAATGATGCCACAAAGTTCTAGTTAGATTAAACTCAAGTCATTTTCAAGCTTCGGCGGAGATTCGAATCATCAGAAATATTAACTCTTTTGCAATTCTTGCATTCATTCACACACAACAGTTACGCCCCCTCTTTAGGTGACAAAAATCTTTTCTCAGTCCCGAATTTTCCAAAAATTTCGGCAGAGTTTCCTTTGTAAATTGGCCTATCCACCTGCCAGAGAATCACCAGAACCATCATAGCAATATATTCACAACTCGACAAGACATCACAATACATATCGACAACATTAGTCTCAATACTACACAAATCATATCATCAAAACTGTTACATGAACATGCGTTGTACCTGCTCGAATCATAACACATATCAAATACATTTCAATTACACATGAGGATCAACCCTTCTACTTCTTCTCAATTTAGCATTTCAGCACAATACCTTCCACCAGGATACACATAGCATAATCATTTTAGTCTTCCCGAGTTTGAACTCGTTCCACTACACATAAGGCACTTTACCTTCCAATTAAGAGGCGATGAAAATATTTCTCACGCCCATAGCTAGGGCTATATATCAAATTACAATAAAGATCAATACCGATTGTATGAACTTCATAATACCGGCTCGCGAAATTAGTACCTTGGTGCTCAAGCCATAGACAAAGATGTGGCCTCAAGTCCTCCCGACTGGCCCAACATGAATTCACGGAGCTTATATCTCGCCCCCGGATCGGGGAATCGCAAGCCATAAGTCAATTATATTACTGAGCGCTCGAAGCGTACTCAGACGTGCGGAAGGAGTTTCAAAATGGTGTATCTCAATCTGAATCAAGTACGCACGATAAGAATTCCAAGAAGTGTGAAGTGCTTCCTAAAGGTTCGCAGCCTCCCGAGGATAAGTACAGGCGTCCCCGTACCGATCCACAAGACTCTACTAACCGGCTCAAGACTCACGAGGCCTAGTAAACCTAGGCTCTGATACCAACTTGTCACGACCCCAAATCCGGTCGTGATGGCGCCCAGCATACTGCTAGGCCAGCCCGACCAATCAACAATAACCACGAAGCCACAAGCTCACTTTATCCAATTTAAGCATAACAAGTTAAAAGACAACGGTGATAGATATATCAAAACAGGGAACTAAGCCCAAACACATACCAACACCCATAGACCGAAGGGTCAAGAGTCATGAGCCTCTACAGAATATACAAGTGTAAATAGTGAATATAATTGTGCACAAGTGTGAGATGATCAGAACAAAAATATAGACAAACTGGAGAATCAGGTCCTACGAACGCTGGCAGCTACCTCGACTGTCCAAAAGCACTCCCGAGCCGCAATAGAATCAGCTCTGCTGTGATGTACCTGGATCTGCACACAAGGTGCAGGGAGTCGGGTGTGAGTACTTCCAACTCAGCGGTAATAAAAGTAAATAATGCTGAAGGGAAGAAAACCACGCAAGGCACTATCTCTTGCTACACAATACAGAACTATCATTAAAATTCAAAACACTATCATTTTATTCCTTTTCAGCATATGTGAGTAGATGATTAGAAATCTCAATTTTAGCTACTTTCTTTCACGATAACATACCCATACCTGGAACAATCTCAAACAGTGCAAGTCCGCACTCAAATCAGCCCCTCGGGCTCAGGACTCCTTATCAATTTACACCAGGAGATCTGGTCAATAAAGCAACTAATGCATGTGTACCAGTAATGTATGAGTGGTAAATGCTATGCCACGTAGTACATGTAAATCAATGTATGTATGCCATGTAATGCATATGACCGCTACGGCGTGTAGCCCGATCCTTTTGGGTACCCGTGCTCACTCGGGGTGTCCAGACTCCGGAGGGGCTCCTACAGCCCAAGCACAATATCAATATCACACCTGCTGCGGCGCGCAGCCCGATCCGTATACCACTGCGGCGTGCAGTCCGATCCATGCATGTTTATGCATATGCTCACATGAAATGTCATGACTTAACATATGGCCCTCGGCCCAATCAGTCTAACAAATAATCAAGAAAGCCCTACGGCAACAATATCATATTAGCTCACAACTAAAAATGTTATTAAGACTTTGTTCAAGTTTTTCATAACCTTATAAAAATGCTAAATAGCAAAAATACCATTTTAAAACTTAAATTTAAAATAAAATATGCACAGTGTTATCAAAACAGTGATACCAATCCTTGAAGGATTCAAATAATTGGCACGAAGCCCAAACATGATAATTAGTCCAATTCATTTTAACAATTAGGTGTTATTATTTATTACGCGGGACGGACCAAGTCACGATTCCCAATGGTGCTCTACCCCACGCCCGTTATTCGGCGTGCAAGTCACCTCAACACATCACTAAGATGTGCAAGTCCGGGGTTTACCAACCCTCAGGACATCATTTACAAGTATTACCCACCTCGAACCGACGACAACTCATGCCCGCGACGCCTTAGCTCCTCGAACCGGCATCCACGCACGTCCAAACTAGCCAAAATCAGTACAAATATATCAAAATAGGCTAATGGAACATAACCCAATCGAAAGAACTCGAAAAATATCAAAAATCACGAAATTTTCAAAACCCGAGCCCCGGGCCCACATCTCGAAAAATTTCGAAACTCATATTTCCAGAACCCTCGTCTCTCCACGAGTCCACACATATAAAATTTACCAAAATCGGAGTTCGATTGGCCTTTCAAAACCCAAATTTTCGTTTTCAATATCTAAGCCACAATCCTTCACAATTTCTACCCAAATTCATGAAGATTGATGTTAATTCTACCATAAAATGATGTTTTTGAGTCAAGAAACTTACCTCCGGTGAATACCCGATGATTTCCCAGCGTTTTCCCGTGATTTCTTCTCTCTAGGGCTCAAAAATGGTGTTTTGGGGTGTATGAACCCGTAAGCCTCTGTTCTGCAAATTTAATTTCACTGCCAGACAAAATCCTTCTATGCGATCGCAATGGCCCTATGCGATCGCATAGAGTTAAATTCCCCTTCTATTTTCCCCTTCTATGCGATCGCAATGCACCTCCGCGATCGCATAGCACAATCTTCCGGACCTCTCCTTTTCTTCTCTGCGATCGCAGCACTGGTTATGCGATCGCAATGTGCAGTCTGACAAACCTATGCGATCGCACCCCTTGCTATGCGATCGCATAGCACATTTTCCACACCCCTCCAGGCTCTTCTATGCGATCGCAATGACTCTATGCGATCGCATAGAGCAATCACTGTCTGCAAATTTTCTGCAGCAACTTCAAAATCAAAACTTGCCCGTTAGGCATCCAAAATGATCCCGAGACCCCCGGGACCTCAACCAAAGCCACCAATACATCACATTACCTCATTCAAACTTGCTCGTAACATAAAAACACCATCAAATAAATCATCAATACTGTGAGCACGTGATTTTTGCCCTACATGAGAATCACTCCCAGAAAATTCAAAAATAAAATAGTTTTATGTTGAGCATGATTTTTGTGATTTTTGTGTTATTTTTATCTTACATTTGCATGTTTGTGTGTGCGTGTTTATTTATTTAAATTAGTAAAATACAAAATATATACATCATGTTTTGCATTTTTTTTAGTGTTTAATATCAAAATTATACGGTTTACATTTAAGTGATATGTAATTATGTGGGATGATTGTAGTAAAAATTAATTGTGTTATGAGTTAGTATATACATATATATATACACACATATGTATATGATACACCATGGAATGTAGTATGGAAATCGGAATTGGGCCATAGCAAAACCAGGCCCAATGTAATTAAATACCCCAAAACCAACCCATACCCACGCCCAACCCGTTTTACCCGACCCGGTCCGAAAATAACCAAACCCCCCTCTTTTCTTTCTCATTTCATTTTCCTAATCTCCCAAAACCCTAAAGACCCCTCCCTCTCTTCTCTCAGCCGCCTAACCCCATCTCCTTCTTCATTTGAACATCAACAAACCCTAGCACATAAAGAACTACCCAACCGCCTACCCCCACCCTTTCTTCTTCAATCAACAAGCACACAAAAACCCTAGAGAATATCCCAGCCGCCGACCCCTCATCCCAAAACACCAACAGCCATTTCTCCTTCTTCATCAACAAGAAGCTACGACCGCTTCTGCTCCGCCTCCGCTGAAGAACGGCCGCCGTTCTCCTTCTTCATCAACCAGCCGTCGCCGGCTCACCTTCAAATAACCAACAGCACCCTTAGAAGAACAGCCGCCGTTCTCCTTCTTCAACCAACAATGAACGAGACATAACAACATAAAATACTAAGAAAAAACCTAGCAAACGAACACCAACCAGCCGCCGCTCCCATCACCAGGAGTCGCCGACTCTGCTGCATCCCTTAGTCGCCGCCAGACCACTCGGCAACCACCACCACCAACGACCAAATGACCTCCAACATCACCTTCGCGAACAAACTCCAAACAACCAGTTTCAGCTTCATCGAACCAGCCAGCTTCGCCACTGTGTTCGTCGTCGTCGTCAGTCATCACCTTCCGTTGTTCGCTGCTCGTCATTTGTTTAAAAACGATCGCTTACCAGACAGATTTTGTTTCCGTACGAGTTCGTCGTTGTTCCAATCCGGTTAGTTGGTTTAAGTTTTACTTATGTCCTTATTTTGTTTGATATTCTCGGATCTAAAATCAGTATATGTTGCTTCGTTTGTTTCTTTTTTTTCTGGTTAAAAGCAAGTTAATGGTATAGCAATTTCAATTTTATGCAGTGTTGCCTTTATCCTATCTATTGTATTGTTCGTAAATGTAAGGTGTTTTGGTTCTGTCTAACTCAGAAGGATCGTGTCTTACTGGTAGCTTCAAGAATGCTTCTAATAAAGATTCATACTAAATGATTTCCATGCCCGTTCATTTTTGGTTAAGTCCATCATGATTGGTTCCCAATATGATTGGTTTGTTCCTGTTGTTTTGATGCTAAATGATCTAATATGAGTTATAGTAAGTTTGTTATGTGAATTTTGTTAGGCATTGGTTATAGCTGATAGTGATTTGGTGTTTAATTAGGAATTAATTTTGGTCAGTTGTTTAGCATTGTTGCAAATGAAGGTTTGGGGGAAGAATGGTAATTTCAGTAGTTTTAGGGGTGATACGGAAATTGAAAACTTAAATAATTATTTATGTTAAAGTATTTTATCCACTAAGCACTAATAATATTAAAATAGGGTATTGTTTAATACATAGTGGGGAACAAGACATAGTGGTTTTGGAAGAAGTTAAAAGAAGTAGTTAAATATATTACCCATGCTAGGAATTAATTAATAGAGTGGGACAAATGGTAGTGGGGAATAAAACATATAGTAGTGGAGTTGATGGGCAATAATGATTAATTAAATGGGTCTTGATTGGCATAAGTAGAGAGAGGGATACCTACAGAAAAAAAGAGAAAAACAGTGGAATAGACATTGGAGAGTACTCTAAAACAAAAACACTAGAAAGAGACACAGGATAGTTTTTTCTTACTGCTGCCGGCTGTTTGGTTATACTGTTGTTGTTGTGAATTGTTGCGGCTGTTGCACACTGCTGTTGCTGCGGTTGCACACTTTTGTTTGCTGCTGTTCTTTTTATTGTGCTGTTTGCTGCTGGTCATTGTTGTGCCGTTTGCTGCTGGTCGTTGCTGTGCTGTTGGTCTGTGTCGTTGTGGTGGTTGTTGTTGCATGCTTCTGTTTGTTTGTTTGGTCTTGGCTACTGCTGTCGTTGTTGTGGTTTGTTCGGTTCTGTCGCTGCTGTTGGTATTGTGGTTGTTGTTGTATCTCACTGCTGCTGGGCTGACCCTTCCTCATTGTAATTGCCAGGTACTTCTTTGATTTTACATTGATGAAGCTATAGGAAGAGAGTTGAAGTGTTGTATACAATTGTTGGAAACTTCCAAAAATGTATATTGCTTATCATGTATACCCATTTTGAGTATATGCATAATTAGACATTCAATAGTTTTGTATTAGACTGTATGAATTTGAATTATATTTAGACCTTCAGAACGTTTGAACTTCTATTAGTATTTGACCGTTCTTAACACGCTCGAAGTACTTATGATCTTTTAGGACAAATATATTCCTAGATTTAGATTTCATTTGATATAGCATGCAAGGGAAAAGTAAAAAAAAAAAAAAAATTTGTTAATTCCTTTCCCTTAATTTCGTTTCAGAATAACTTCAATTGATGAAATCAGAAATAAAAATAAATAAATAAATAAGTTTATGCGCTAAGCCAAACCTGCTATCACTTAGGCTAACTTTGAAGTAATATTATTGCATTATTGTGACGGCTTAAGGTACTGGTGCTCCAATCCACATTTAGTGTTTAGAAGTCCGAGTCTAAGAGTAAATAAATTAGAAGCCGGTCTTTGGGTACACGAAACTGTAAATAATCACAAAATAGGTATGATTATACTATTGTCCCATTATTAATAGTTAAACGTGCATTCTCAAGTAGATAATTAAAAAATTGATTTGTTCATGAATATATGTAGAAATAAATAATCTGAACTTTAATCTAGAATTTGAATAGTCAATGTTCCATTAATTGTTATAATGGCGTATTATTTGTCTTGCTTTAATTAGTGAAGGTATTTGGACCAGTTTACATTAACATTGGGCCCAATTTCTTTTATTATTAGAGACAAAAATAAAGAAACAAAACATAGTTTACTTTAAGACTAACCTTTAAACAATAAGTGAGACGAGCCTCGCTAAAGTAACACGCAAATTGCGGGGCCCTCAATAGATAATTTTTACAAAGATGCTTAGATTCCGGGATGTGCCGTTTAGCGGATTTCACGGCATTCCCAAAATAATAACGCGTTAGTATCTTTAGGCGCGTATTTAATAATGCTATCTCCTTAAACACGGGTGCACATTTATGTGACCCAAATCCAAATCTCAACGGAGTCGAAATGTGTTGACAACCACGGGTGCACTGGTGCGACGTGGTTCGAGATACATTTTCACAATGTTGCAATTCTTTGTAAAAATAATAATAATAATAATAATAATAATAATAATAATAATAACAATAATAATTTTTATAATAATAATATCACAAGAGATTAAAAATTAAAATTTATACATAAGTTAAGGCATATAATAAAATCAGATAAAGAAGCCAAATATGACAGTTGAGCGACCGTGCTAGAACCACGGAACTCGGGAATGCCTAACACCTTCTCCCGGGTTAACAGAATTCCTTATCCGGATTTCTGGTACACAGACTGTAATACAGAGTCATGAATTTCCTCGGTTCGGGATTAAACCGGTGACTTGGGGCACCATTATTTTCCCAAGTGGCGACTCTAAATTAAATAAACAAATCCCGTTTCGATTGTCCTTTAATTGGAAAAACTCCTCGCGCTCTCGCGGGTGCGTAAAAAGGAGGTGTGACAGCTCTGGCGACTCTGCTGGGGAGATACCAAGAACTTCGGTTCAGGGTTTAAGAATTCGAGCTCAGTTAAATTGTTGTTTTGTCTGTATCTGATTTCATTATATGTTTAATTAATGTGCTATATGTTTACCGCTTTGATACCATCTGAACTGTATATACAAACTGCTATATGTTTACCGCTTTGATATTATCTTGAACTGTATATATAAACTGTGCCGAAACCCTTCTCTTCTCACCTACGGGGATGTGCTCACTGGTTGAGACTCCCTATTCTGTTAATGTCATACCTCAAAATAATGAAGAGGCTCGGAAAGTTTCTAAGCCGGTTGGCCTTTTGGTTCCCGGAAAGGAGCTCCTTCCTCAGCCCGAGTTGTCCACTTGGGTACACAGTCTAGATCACATACCGAGGTTCCGAGCTTAGAATAACATGACTTCATGCCGGATCCCTAGTAGGAAACGCTTATTTGCATCACGATGCATTTGACTTAGGGAACTCAACACAGGGGTTGGGTCCGTCTAGGACAGGTGACCCGGTAATCAAAGACCGAGCATATTATATGTTGCATTTATTTATCATGTATTATTATGACGATTGGTTAAATTCCTGAAAACAAAAAAAAAAAAATAGAATTTTGGAATAGAAAAATATCAAAAATATTGATGAAATGCTGTCGAAAATTTGAAAATTTGAAAAATAGGAAGAGCAATTTTGTTGAAATAATTGGTCATAAAATAATCCGACCGAACTACGCAGGTTTGATTCTCGCCATTAGGTGGGATACGTAGGCAACCCTCATCGGGTCCAACCACCCCTTTAAAAAATCAAAAAAAAAATGTGTGTTTAATTTTGTCAATAAAATCAAAGTGATGCCGTTTTTGCAAATAGCCGAATGTTCCGAAAGGACGCCGGAAGGCTGTTTTTGCAAAAATAGCCATTTTGAATTTTTATAAATAATTTTTGGGCACAACCTTGAAATATTCCCTCGCGGAAATGTTGAAAGGTCGTAGCCGCAAATCAAGTTTGGGTTACCACCCCTTTTAAAAAATCAAAAAAAAAACGTCGAAATTTTAGTTTTCAATAAAATCAAAGTGATGCTGTTTTTGAAAATAGCCGAATGTTCCGAAAGGACGCCGGAAGGCTGTTTTTGTAAAAATAGCCACTTTGAATCATTTTTAATAATTTGCAGCCACAGCCTTGAAATATTCCTTGTGGAAATGTTGCAAGGCCATAGCCGCAAAATCAAGTCCGGGTTCACACCCCTTTTGCAAAAACAACCAAAAAGTATCAAATTTTTGATTTTGTTATAAATAAGTCGGGTGATGTTATTCTTGCTCAAAATATGCCGAATGTCCCTCAAAGGACACCGGAAGGCCGTTTTGCAAGAATAGCCACTTTGAGTCATCGTAAATAATTTTGGACACAGCCTTGAAATATTCCCTCGCGGAAATGTTGAAAGGCTGTATCCGCAAAAATTAAGTTTGAGTCATCACTCAACTTTTCAAAAAATATCCATTTTATCAAATAAGCCATTACATGGCCGAAATTTTGCTGAAATAGCCATATTTTTGCATTTTTAACTTCCTCAGTCTTGTGTTGGCCTGTGTCGGTGCTGAACGATGCCCCATAGGCCCCAGGATAAAATTTTGAATTTGCATCTTCTTAAATAAAATTTTGCAAAAAGAGCCACTTTGTCTAAATAAGCCATTATATGGCCAATTTATGAAAAAATAGTTTTGTGTTGGTTTATGGCGATGCCGAACGATGCCCCATGAGCCACAGGATTAAAAAAAAAAAAAAAAAAAAAAAAAAAAAAAAAAATATGGTTTTGCTGAAATGGCCACATTTGGCATTTAAACTTTCTCAGTCTTGTGTTGGCCTGTGTCGGTGCTGAACGATGCCCCATGAGCCTTAAGATGAAAAGTTTCGAATTTGTAGCCTCTTAAATAAAATTTTGCAAAAATAGCCGCTTTGTCAAATAAGCCATTACATGGCCAATTTTGTAAAAATAGTTAATTGACATTAGAAACTTCTCAGTCTTGTGTTGGTTATGGCGATGCCGAACGATGCCCCATGAGCCACAGGATGGAAAAATTTTCAAGTTTATCTTTCTTAAATAAATTTTGCAAAAATAGTCATTTTGTCAAAAAAGCCATTATGTGGCCAATTTTGTAGAAATAGTCATAAGTGACACCAAAAATATTCTTATTCTTGTAGAAATCTCCTACACAAGTTTGTAGTTGGAGTCGGCTTGTACAATTTTTATTCAAAAAAAAAATAATCAATTTTAAACATCTCTTTATTTCTTGCATTAATTTGCAAGAACTACGCTCGGTCTGATTCATGCGTGGTCATGATACGTAGGCAATCCACATAGGATTCGACCATATCCATAACCAAAAAGAAAAAAAAATGGAAAACTACAAAAAGAAAAAAAAAGAGAAAAAAAAAAACAATTTAGAAAATAAAGGAAGGTTTAGGAAGCACATATATGAGAAGTTGGAACGACGCATGTAACTGAAGCAAATGCGTAATAGAAAGGTTTAACTGCCTAGGTTCATTGCATCCTTAATGCACGTTTTACCTGTTTGCCCAATGCCCTAACGCTAACGTAATGTCTTCACTTTGTTGTGAAACTTCAGAAAGGTGGTTGGTTGTGGTTCTAAAATAACTCTTCTCTGTAACACAAAGTCAGAGGACAATGGCGGAGAATCTCAAGATTGAGTGGGTTGACACCGATACCCGACAACAACTGGTTGAACGGAACCACGGGTTAGTAGAAGAAGTCAAAATGCTGAGACAACATGTGGCTGACATGTATCGGGCGTGGATGGATGGAAAAGCACCACCCCCGCCACCACCTAGCTTCCTGGACTCTGTCCTTACCCGTACACTGAACCCGATGGCAGATGATCCCTCACACTCTCCATATATACCCACCTATCATAGCTTTTCCAGCCACT
This sequence comes from Nicotiana noctiflora, assembly GCA_032618575.1. Taxonomy (NCBI): domain Eukaryota; kingdom Viridiplantae; phylum Streptophyta; class Magnoliopsida; order Solanales; family Solanaceae; genus Nicotiana; species Nicotiana noctiflora. Next base: position 40,579 of record JASVEL010012007.1, on the reverse strand, counting down.
CGGGTAGCTCAATTACTCGTCCCCCAGCTATGTTTTCACAACGCTACTCCCGACCCCAACACCGCTACACCCAAAATCGTATTTCACCTTCTAGGTACCCAGCTCCACAAAAAGCCTACCAACCCCCACGAACATATCGGAAACCCCCTGGGTCAGGTTTCAAGCCAAATAAGGCGTTTAGGGAGGAGAGGTTGCTGAAGCGAGAAAAGGCTCTTACCCCTATCGGAGAATCCTATGCAAGTCCGTTTGAAAGGTTAAAGCATGTCGGCCTGATTACACCGCTCCCCGAATATACTCCCGACCCACGTGCAAGAAGCTTCGATCCTACTGCACGATGTGCATACCACTCCAATGTCAGAGGGCACGATATTGAGAGTTATCGTACCTTGAAAAAGGAAATAGAAAGAATGATTCAAAAAGGGTGGCTGATTGTGATCAATGACGATGACGAGGAGCACACAAATCCTCTGGGGGGTGTATTGACTGGAGCTAAAAATGTTGAGGCAGATGGCAGCCTTGGCAATATTGACGCAGAACTTAGTGGCTAAAATGTTGTGCTTGGTAATTGGGAAGATACTCCGTCTTTTGGTCAGCTAGATGGAGCTTTGGTGGTTCGTTTTTGTCGTTATTTTTGTTGTCCTAGTTATTTTCAGGGTTTTCTTGTGGTCAAACCCTTTTGTCCTAGCAGTTTGCTTTGGTCTTGCCCAGTTTTGTTTCAGGGCTGTACTCTAGTTTGTTTAGTTTGTTTTGTCATTGAACCATTTCGTTATTAGTTTAATGAAGCTTTCGGTCTTTTGTTACTTCCGGTCATTTTATTTTGTTTAGTTCTTTTTACCCTTTAGATTTATCTTGTGCTCAAACGCCGAATCTAGTGACACGACATGCGCACACATAATTGTGGCTTAATTCTAAAAGTTAATCATTAAGCAATTGGAAGATGATCGGGTCATCTAAAGGAAACAAAACAACTCGAGACTATTTGGATCCTGAGTCATCTGAAACCGGGGCAAGTAAAAAAGAAACAATCAAAGGCAAGCTGGCCAAAATTGATATGGGGTCGTTCATAATGAGAGTGTTGCCCAATAGTGCTTTAAAGATATGATGAATATTAATTGTGTCGTTTACGCTTGGCATGTTTTGAAGATTGGAATGACAAAGGCATTTTGTTCTGCTATCCAAACACTTTATCCATCGTCAACCCTTTGAGCCTGAATTTAAATTCTTTCATATCCCTCCTTCGGAATTAGTTGCAAAGACTAGAAACACAAGTTTGAAAGGCAAAAGAAGAAAGGGATAAAGAAAAAGTAAAGAAAAAGAAAACAACAAAAAGCGATAAAGAAAAGAAAAAGAAAAAATGTGTGGAAAAAGAAATTTGAAAAAGAGGAATTGGGAACTACGTTTGACCTGATTCCTCAAAGAGGATACGTAGGCGCTTCACAGCTCGGTCATAGTGTAAATAAAAACCAAAAAATCCCCAAGTAAGAAACAGGGGCAAAAAAAAAAAAGTGTTTATGTAAGGAAAATATAGGATTCCGAAGGTTGTAATTTTGAACCCAATTTGTTTTATTTTGAGCCTTTAATACCCTTTCTTTCTAGCCCTGTCCAAACCCACATTACGGTCCAAAGAAAGACCTTTTGACCAATTTTCAAAAGAGGTTGAGTTAGGCAAATGAGAGAAGTTTCATCGGGACATGACACTCTGATTCCCGGCAGAAAGACTCCGAGCTCCAGCAGAAAATAGGAGAGTCTTAGCAGTAACACCACCAATCCCCAGTGAAAAAGTAACACAAATGAGAGAGTCTTAGCGGTGAAAACCTTCACAGGCACCATAAAGCAATGAAAGCTGAGAGAAAAACCGAAATGAGAGAGGTTTGGTAGTGAAAACCCCTCGGGCACTACAAGTCGAACGGAGATTGGAAATCGATGGGAAGGCCCCATGCGAAGATTACAAAAGGCGGTTTAACGATGGAGGATAGGCTATATGTGCATGTCATGTCCATTAGAGTTGGTATCCACGTTTGATTAGGTTTACTTTATAATTTTTCTTTTTAGAGAGTCATCTTCCTTTTTGTCTTTTATTCTGTCTCCTTTTATCTTTCTTCTTTTATCGAAAATTCCCCAATAGAGTCTGTTTGCCAGAAATGACTGCAAAATTTTCCATCAGCTTTCCAATTACGCAAGACGTGATTCTATTTGGTACACCCAAGTGGTATAAGTCAGGAGGGAACAAGCGCAATGCCAATGTCCAGAAGGAAGTTCCCCAACAAGAGGAAGTTGACAAAGGGGTAGACCAGCATCATAAAAGATACCTCCATAAAAAGTAAAGGTTAATGACCTCAAGGCCAACACCAGTGAGGTTCAAAGGTCGGAGAACGCCACAGAAGAAGGGAGGATATCCCCAGCAGAAGAGGTATTTTCAGTGACAAGGGTGAACAAAGAAAATGGTTCGCCAGTAAAACATGCAAGGTCTTCACGAAGGGTCACTATCATAGGAATTCGGGTGGTCAGTGGAAAACCACGTGGAAAGGTTCGCGAATAAAGAGTCGTCAAGGAAGGCGGGGAAGCAAGAAAGGGGAAAGCTATCCCCAGCATTAATATAATCAAATAATAACATCCCCGGCAGGGTCTGACAATGAAACGCAGAGCAGGGAAAGAAGAGGAGAACCATCCCCAGCAAGAGCACCACAACTAGCCACCACATTTTAAAACTAACTAATTTTTCTTTGATTTGAAACAGGAAGAAGAGGGGTTGTTGGCAGAAAAGCATGCCACGAAGAAGATTCTCAAACTGGGGAAGAAAATTTTCTCCCGTTGTGAAAATTTTCTCGAAACCAAATACCCGGTTGGGGAAAGAAGCCAGATAATGCGAGGAAATGATCTTTGAACCCGATTATCCCCAGCATCTTTGAAAGAAAGAAAACAACAAGCTGTGATAGAGGAAATTATACCTCCAGCAGACAGGACAAAACGAGGAAGCTTGCGTTCAGAAAGGCAAGAGGCCGGTATCATCCCCAGCAGTTCTCGAAAAAATGAAACACTGATTTCGAGATTTCCCTGGTAGCATTATATCCTACAAGTTTTTCAATGGAGCAAAGCGCAAGTCTTGAAGGAGGTTTGGAAAGAGGAAAAAGGAAAAGGGGTCCCCCGACAGGACAATCCTCACCTAATGACATTTCAATCCCCCGCGATCCCGGGAGAGAATAAAAGGTTTTGAAGGAAGTAGAAAAGGAGGAAATAGAGAAGATTTTCCCAGCAGCATCATCCCCAGCAGGTAAGTAAACAATTCCAAAGATATCCCCAGCAGTCAAGGGAGAAATAACACGACCTAGGAGGAAAGCAATTCCGAAACAAGGTAATTCAGAAGAAAGGATGGGATGGAGTTAATGAGTTGTAGATTGAAGTCAGGGTGCCCGCCTGAAGAATGGAGTGGCGATTTAATTTTGAAGCACTAGTTGAAGTCAGGGAGCCCGCCTGAAGAGAGGAATGGCGTTTAATTTTTCGAGTTGATGATTGAAGTCAGGAGCCCGCCTGAAGAGAGGAATGGCATTTAATTTTCAGAGTTGATGATTGAAGTCAGGAGCCCGCCTGAAGAGAGGAATGGCGATTTATTTTCAAAAGACCACCATAAAGCAGAGGGTTACAACAAGAGATCCCAACGCAAATTCAAGTGCATGAGTCAAAGGAAAGGAGGGAATGAAGGAAATTTTCCCAGCATCATTATCCTCAGCAGGCAAGTAAACAGTTCTAAAAGATATCCCCAGCAGTCAGGAGGGAAAGCAACACGACCTAGGAGGAAAGCAGTTCCGAAACAAGAGTTGATGATTGAAGTCAGGAGCCCGCCTGAAGAGAGGAATGGCGTTTAATTTTCAGAGTTGATGATTGAAGTCAGGAGCCCGCCCGAAGAGAGGAATGGCGATTTATTTTCAAAAGATGTTGTTGAAGTCAGGAGCCCGCCCGAAGAGAGGAATGGCGATTTATTTTCAAAAGATGTTGTTGAAGTCAGGAGCCCGCCCGAAGAGAGGAATGGCGTTTAATTTTCAGAGTTGATGATTGAAGTCAGGAGCCCGCCTGAAGAGAGGAATGGCGATTTATTTTCAAAAGATATTGTTGAAGTCAGGAGCCCGCCTGAAGAGAGGAATGACGTTTAATTTTCCGAGTTGACGATTGAAGTCGGAGCCCGCCTGAAGAGAGGAATGGCGATTTATTTTCAAAAGATGTTGTTGAAGTCGAGAGCCCGCCTGAAGAGAGGAATGGCGTTTAATTTTCAGAGTTGATGATTGAAGTCGGAGCCCGCCCGAAGAGAGGAATGGCGATTTATTTTCAAAAGATGTTGTTGAAGTCGGAGCCCGCCTGAAGAGAGGAATGGCGATTTATTTTCAAAAGATGTTGTTGAAGTCGGAGCCCGCCCGAAGAGAGGAATGGCGTTTAATTTTCGGAGTTGATGATTGAAGTCGGGAGCCCGCCCGAAGAGAGGAATGGCGATTTATTTTCAAAAGATGTTGTTGAAGTCGGAGCCCGCCCGAAGAGAGGAATGGCGTTTAATTTTCCGAGTTGATGATTGAAGTCGGAGCCCGCCCGAAGAGAGGAATGGCGATTTATTTTCAAAAGATGTTGTTAAGTCAAGAGCCCGCCCGAAGAGAGGAATGGCGTTTAACTTTCAGAGTTGATGTTGAAGTCAGGAGCCCGCCCGAAGAGAGGAATGACGATTTATTTTCAAAAGATGTTGTTGAAGTCGGAGCCCGCCCGAAGAGAGGAATGGCGATTTATTTTCAAAAGATGATGATTGAAGTCGGGAGCCCGCCCGAAGAGAGGAATGGCGTTTAATTTTCGGAGTTGTTGTTGAAGTCGGAGCCCGCCCGAAGAGAGGAATGGCGTTTAATTTTCGGAGTTGATGTTGAAGTCGGAGCCCGCCCGAAGAGAGGAATGGCGATTTATTTTCAAAAGATGTTGAAGTCGGGAGCCCGCCCGAAGAATGGAGTGGCAATTTACTTTCGAAGTTGTTTCGAGGAAGCGGTAGAGTATAACGAAATCCCCAGCGTGAATCAAGTTCAAAATCGAAGGAAGGCAACAAGGATCGGAAAGATAGATTCGGACTTCGAAGAAGAATAGTTCGGGGATCACAGAGGAGGAACCAATGAGTCGGAGTTCGGCAATCAAGATATGCCGAAATAACAATTGCGAGAAGAGAAGAAGCATCGAAGGAACATCAAGACCGACAGAATAGCAAGGAACATGGGAGAGTCAAGATGAAGAGATAGATAAGATTTCGCAACGCTGTAATTTAGTCTAGCTTCTTATTTTGTTTAGCACGATGTAATAAGGAGGTCAGTTAAGCAGTGGCAATAGCAACAACAACAGTAACAGCAAGATCACAGCAGTCACGGTAGTCCCAGCTACCAAAACTTCCCGAACTACATCGACCTGATTCCCTTTTAGCCAGGGATATGTAGGAGACCTTTGAAGCGAAGGTTCGGTCAAACTTTTCCAAAAAATGCTTCACACGGGGTGCTCGAACAGGCAAAAATCGCTCGTATCCGCTCACTTATCTTTGCACGAAAACTCTTCATGTTTACGCGCAAAGAGGGGCAGCTGTGAGCACGTGATTTTTGCCCTACATGAGAATCACTCCCAGAAAATTCAAAAATAAAATAGTTTTATGTTGAGCATGTTTTTTGTGATTTTTGTGTTATTTTTATCTTACATTTGCATGTTTGTGTGTGCGTGTTTATTTATTTAAATTAGTAAAATACAAAATATATACATCATGTTTTGCATTTTTTTAGTGTTTAATATCAAAATTATACGGTTTACATTTAAGTGATATGTAATTATGTGGGATGATTGTAGTAAAAATTAATTGTGTTATGAGTTAGTATATACATATATATATACACACATATGTATATGATACACCATGGAATGTAGTATGGAAATCGGAATTGGGCCATAGCAAAACCAGGCCCAATGTAATTAAATACCCCAAAACCAACCCATACCCACGCCCAACCCGTTTTACCCGACCCGGTCCGAAAATAACCAAACCCCCCTCTTTTCTTTCTCATTTCATTTTCCTAATCTCCCAAAACCCTAAAGACCCCTCCCTCTCTTCTCTCAGCCGCCTAACCCCATCTCCTTCTTCATTTGAACATCAACAAACCCTAGCACATAAAGAACTACCCAACCGCCTACCCCCACCCTTTCTTCTTCAATCAACAAGCACACAAAAACCCTAGAGAATATCCCAGCCGCCGACCCCTCATCCCAAAACACCAACAGCCATTTCTCCTTCTTCATCAACAAGAAGCTACGACCGCTTCTGCTCCGCCTCCGCTGAAGAACGGCCGCCGTTCTCCTTCTTCATCAACCAGCCGTCGCCGGCTCACCTTCAAATAACCAACAGCACCCTTAGAAGAACAGCCGCCGTTCTCCTTCTTCAACCAACAATGAACGAGACATAACAACATAAAATACTAAGAAAAAACCTAGCAAACGAACACCAACCAGCCGCCGCTCCCATCACCAGGAGTCGCCGACTCTGCTGCATCCCTTAGTCGCCGCCAGACCACTCGGCAACCACCACCACCAACGACCAAATGACCTCCAACATCACCTTCGCGAACAAACTCCAAACAACCAGTTTCAGCTTCATCGAACCAGCCAGCTTCGCCACTGTCGTCGTCGTCGTCAGTCATCACCTTCCGTTGTTCGCTGCTCGTCATTTGTTTAAAAACGATCGCTTACAAGACACATTTTGTTTCCGTACGAGTTCGTCGTTGTTCCAATCCGGTTAGTTGGTTTAAGTTTTACTTATGTCCTTATTTTGTTTGATATTCTCGGATCTAAAATCAGTATATGTTGCTTCGTTTGTTTCTTTTTTTTCTGGTTAAAAGCAAGTTAATGGTATAGCAATTTCAATTTTATGCAGTGTTGCCTTTATCCTATCTATTGTATTGTTCGTAAATGTAAGGTGTTTTGGTTCTGTCTAACTCAGAAGGATCGTGTCTTACTGGTAGCTTCAAGAATGCTTCTAATAAAGATTCATACTAAATGATTTCCATGCCCGTTCATTTTTGGTTAAGTCCATCATGATTGGTTCCCAATATGATTGGTTTGTTCCTGTTGTTTTGATGCTAAATGATCTAATATGAGTTATAGTAAGTTTGTTATGTGAATTTTGTTAGGCATTGGTTATAGCTGATAGTGATTTGGTGTTTAATTAGGAATTAATTTTGGTCAGTTGTTTAGCATTGTTGCAAATGAAGGTTTGGGGGAAGAATGGTAATTTCAGTAGTTTTAGGGGTGATACGGAAATTGAAAACTTAAATAATTATTTATGTTAAAGTATTTTATCCACTAAGCACTAATAATATTAAAATAGGGTATTGTTTAATACCTAGTGGGGAACAAGACATAGTGGTTTTGGAAGAAGTTAAAAGAAGTAGTTAAATATATTACCCATGCTAGGAATTAATTAATAGAGTGGGACAAATGGTAGTGGGGAATAAAACATATAGTAGTGGGGTTGATGGGCAATAATGATTAATTAAATGGGTCTTGATTGGCATAAGTAGAGAGAGGGATACCTACAGAAAAAAAGAGAAAAACAGTGGAATAGACATTGTAGAGTACTCTAAAACAAAAACACTAGAAAGAGACACAGGATAGTTTTTTCTTACTGCTGCCGGCTGTTTGGTTATACTGTTGTTGTTGTGAATTGTTGCGGCTGTTGCACACTGCTGTTGCTGCGGTTGCACACTTTTGTTTGCTGCTGCTCTTTTTATTGTGCTGTTTGCTGCTGGTCATTGTTGTGCCGTTTGCTGCTGGTCGTTGCTGTGCTGTTGGTCTGTGTAGTTGTGGTGGTTGTTGTTGCATGCTTCTGTTTGTTTGTTTGGTCTTGGCTACTGCTGTCGTTGTTGTGGTTTGTTCGGTTCTGTCGCTGCTGTTGGTATTGTGGTTGTTGTTGTATCTCACTGCTGCTGCGCTGACCCTTCCTCATTGTAATTGCCAGGTACTTCTTTGATTTTACATTGATGAAGCTATAGGAAGAGAGTTGAAGTGTTGTATACAATTGTTGGAAACTTCCAAAAATGTATATTGCTTATCATGTATACCCATTTTGAGTATATGCATAATTAGACATTCAATAGTTTTGTATTAGACTGTATGAATTTGAATTATATTTAGACCTTCAGAACGTTTGAACTTCTATTAGTATTTGATCGTTCTTAACACGCTCGAAGTACTTATGATCTTTTAGGACAAATATATTCCTAGATTTAGATTTCATTTGATATAGCATGCAAGGGAAAAGTCAAAAAAACAAAAAATAATTTGTTAATTCCTTTCCCTTAATTTCGTTTCAGAATAACTTCAATTGATGAAATCAGAAATAAAAATAAATAAATAAATAAGTTTATGCGCTAAGCCAAACCTGCTATCACTTAGGCTAACTTTGAAGTAATATTATTGCATTATTGTGACGGCTTAAGGTACTGGTTCTCCAATCCACATTTAGTGTTTAGAAGTCCGAGTCTAAGAGTAAATAAATTAGAAGCCGATCTTTGGGTACACGAAACTGTAAATAATCACAAAATAGGTATGATTATACTATTGTCCCATTATTAATAGTTAAACGTGCATTCTCAAGTAGATAATTAAAAAATTGATTTGTTCATGAATATATGTAGAAATAAATAATCTGAACTTTAATCTAGAATTTGAATAGTCAATGTTCCATTAATTGGTATAATGGCGTATTATTTGTCTTGCTTTAATTAGTGAAGGTATTTGGACCAGTTTACATTAACATTGGGCCCAATTTCTTTTATTATTAGAGACAAAAATAAAGAAACAAAACATAGTTTACTTTAAGACTAACCTTTAAACAATAAGTGAGACGAGCCTCGCTAAAGTAACACGCAAATTGCGGGGCCCTCAATAGATAATTTTTACAAAGATGCTTAGATTCCGGGATGTGCCGTTTAGCGGATTTCACGGCATTCCCAAAATAATAACGCGTTAGTATCTTTAGGCGCGTATTTAATAATGCTATCTCCTTAAACACGGGTGCACATTTATGTGACCCAAATCCAAATCTCAACGGAGTCGAAATGTGTTGACAACCACGGGTGCACTGGTGCGACGTGGTTCGAGATACATTTTCACAATGTTGCAATTCTTTGTAAAAATAATAATAATAATAATAATAATAATAATAATAACAATAATAATTTTTATAATAATAATATCACAAGAGATTAAAAATTAAAATTTATACATAAGTTAAGGCATATAATAAAATCAGATAAAGAAGCCAAATATGACAGTTGAGCGACCGTGCTAGAACCACGGAACTCGGGAATGCCTAACACCTTCTCCCGGGTTAACAGAATTCCTTATCCGGATTTCTGGTTCGCAGACTGTATTACAGAGTCATAAATTTCCTCGGTTCGGGATTAAACCGGTGACTTGGGACACCATTATTTTCCCAAGTGGCGACTCTGAATTAATTAAATAAATCCCGTTTCGATTGTCCTTTAATTGGAAAAACTCCCTCGCGCTCTCGCGGGTGCGTAAAAAGGAGGTGTGACAAAAATCACCCATTACACACGGATTAAAGTCTAAGTTTATTCAAAACTTTCGAAACTAACATTCGATCAAAAACCCGACCAAACGACGTCCGAATGTCCTGAAAATTTGCAGGCATATCCAAAATCACATAACGAAGCTACAGGAATTGTCGGAATTCCATTCCGACTCCCGGATCAAAATCTCACCTACCGTTCGGGTTTTCGCCAAAATTCAACCTTAGCCAATTCAAGCCTAAAACTACACCGGACCTCCAAATTCAATTCCGATTGCTCTCCTAAGTCATAAATGATCCCCCGAAACTAGTCGAATCATCAGAATCCGATTCCGAGCACTCTAACTCAATAGTCAACTCTAGGTTGACTTTCCATATTCAAACTTCCTTCAAATATGCTATTTGCTTCATTTTCAATTCAATTCATTCCTAACTCATCCGATAGGTTCTAACACCGATATAAAAGCATAAGATATGTAAATGCAACATAACGGGGTGGTAATTTCCATAACGACGGGCCGGGTCGTTACAGTGAAAATGTTACTAAAGTAGTCCTCGAGCGGACTCAAAGTTGTACTAGAAGCCACCCAATAACCGAATGACCTTACCAAGCATATATCCGGGTGATCATACGTCACCCTATCTCACATAAGTCCGAAAACACCACATAGTCAAAATTTCACGGACCATCTGAACCATAAATCACATTGTACTTTCTGAAATCATATGCCAAATGCTAATCGCATGCCTATACTCAGGATACACACGATCCAACTGTAATAGTCCATACTCGCCACCTCGGTGAGATAATATGATGTGTCAAACAACCCAATCACTCGGAACAATAATCCCTAATCACAACAATTTCCCACGATAACCAAATACCAACCGAAAAACCTTTTTCATTAGATAGAGTCTTATTCCAACACCTTCATATCCTGCCAACGGCAACCGCACACGCGATATATCGAACCCATCTCTCAGGTCAACCATTCATGAATCCATTTCCCTTTTAATTGATACTACAACAAAAATCGGAGCCAAATCTCGGTATTGCCTTTCTAACTAGCTCAAATCACATATACTCACACTCATTATTGGCTTCGACGATCATTTCGATTATAACACACCGCATTGGTGATATGACACCTCAGCACCGGCCTAAGCCACGATGAGCACAACATGAGCTCCAATAGAAACATCTAAACATACTCAAATTATGACAACTGACTCCAACAACAGGGCTGTAATTCAATTCTTTTGTACCATCATAATATATAACTGAGATCACATCTCACATCATAGGAATGTAGTGCACGACTCATTCTTGAAAGGTCATCACATCATGTGGCCTTGCCACGATTCGTGATTCTACCCCAACATTATTACTCATGAAACACCTCAAGCCACTAAGCTCTAAACGGTTAGCCACGCACAGATCTAGGTCTTGAACCCAAGCAATCAACCTCACCCGTGGTGATACGATAGATATACGCTATCAAATCCCGAAAAGACACAACCGATGTGCTATTCCCCGAGCGAAACCAATACGGACTATTCCTCGGAAGTTAGGAACTATTGTATACAAGGTAAGATATAGGAAACTATATTTTCCACATCACACTGTTGCGGCGCGCAACCCGTTCCAATAAGATACCCGTGGCGGCGTGCCACCCGATCCAGATAACATACTTGTGGCGGCGTGCCACCCGATCCAATATAACCCTCGCAAAAGAAATGCATATCGAGTCGAATTTTCTCATTATATCAAACATAAATATACATATAGCCTCAAGCTCGGCCACATGAAACGCATCTGACAACGTTTCTCAATACTGGAACTGAATCAATGGTAGATACCTCTACACTGACATCCGCCCCTAAGGTCCAATTGACAAAGCAATGCCTACCAGCCGCCCGCTAGTCCTGTGTACAACTACTATGTTGGAGCATACTCTGATGCTCTCTGCTACGCAATTTGTGCCATTTTCCCGACATAGTCCATATCACATTAGTCTAGACAATCTGACCCATGACAACCAGTCAGCAATCGAGTATCATAATCCGAATTCGTTTTATCAAGTCAAGAGAGAGCCTCTAAGGCTTCCGATTTCCAATAATCATAAAACGGTGCCGATGCACACGATATACAACCACTGCATAGGCGGATTAACGAGAATTTCAAGTCTCCTACACATATATAACATATGAATCACTATGCCCGATTCCGTATTTCACCGTACATATACATAACGCACATCAAGCGTCCATTCATACCACGACAGCCATTGATAAATTTCACTATGCCATCAACGACTCAATTATTTTAGTCGATCCAACAAGAGAATACCACCATACCACCGGATATTATCAGTTTACATTACCTTGTCCCTTTGCACCATATACCCTGCCAAATTTCTAGAATAGCAGTACCATTTTCTTAAATCACCAGCAGCTGTCCGCGCTGCTCAATAATTTTATTGACTTCCCATATATTATGAACCGATCTCAAAACCTAGAATATACCATTATCAACTTTCCATAACACATCGTGTATACCATATCACACTAAGACAACATGGAAATTCATATCCCTTTCCTCCGCCTCAACATTGGCGCACTCAACTAGTCAAGGACTTTCGTGATCCCATATAGAAGAAAACTCATTACACATTCCACGCTTCGCATATCGATAGGAATATACTCATCTTCAAACCATGATAAAACACATCACAAACTATTTCTTCCCATTCATTGCATAAGTTTAACTGCCAGGACTGAGTCCTTATACCTATATCAAGTTACACAACTGCCAGCACTCAAGAGCTTTCCTGCAATGCCTGCAAGACTCATTACTTCAACCACATACCAGTAATCAATCGTATTCCTTTTTATACCATTCTGGTTTATTAACAAGTTGTTCCATTTACCCAGTTTCCTTTCTGATTCATCATTGATTTCATATCAGTCTATACTGTAGTACGACAATGCCTCAACCCCTTCTTACCTCACAAGACTCGTACACAAGACCACACGGTCTAAGACCCATAGGCCACTGAATACTCTCTCAATGTTTCCCAGAAGTACCACATTCTACCACACTTTGTTTTGATGAACTTCCCGCGATTTTTAAATTGTCATCATTACTTCCCAATACGGATACCTAGAATCCCGTCATTCACATGATATAACACAAGCCTTGATCTTCTCTAACGAAACCGCCATCTTTAGCCACATACACAAATCTTAAGGCACTTGACTGTTACAAGCAAAATCTTGAACACTGCAAAACCATTCTCGGGCATCATTCACCCTTATTCAGCTGTAATTCAACTGTCCTATTGAGTAGAACCACTCGTGTTTTGTTAGAACTCTGACACCGCAGAACATGATTACTTACAGATACAATCAGCTATCTTTCTTTTCTATACGGTGAATATTCTTTACCAACATAAGTTCACAACATCCTAGTATTTCTTCACATCTACGAAGCACTATAACTTTTATTAGAATTTTCCCAACATACTTAGAGACAGAGCCAACACAACACACAACAGTGCAATCAGTTAACCAACAACAACCTCCCCAACTTGGCACGGAGCCATACATCAAGGCACTTCTAGCTACTCATAGCATTCCTACTCAAATGATGCCACAAAGTTCTAGTTAGATTAAACTCAAGTCATTTTCAAGCTTCTGCGGAGATTCGAATCATCAGAAATATTAACTCTTTTGCAATTCTTGCATTCATTCACACACAACAGTTACGCCCCCCTCTTTAGGTGACAAAAATCTTTTCTCAGTCCCGAATTTTCCAAAAATTTTGGCAGAGTTTCCTTTGTAAATTGGCCTATCCACCTGCCAAAGAATCACCAGAACCATCATAGCAATATATTCACAACTCGACAAGACATCACAATGCATATCGACAACATTAGTCTCAATACTACACAAATCATATCATCAAAACTGTTACATGAACATGCGTTGTACCTGCTCGAATCATAACACATATCAAATACCTTTCAATTACACATGAGGATCAATCCACCTACCTCGCCTCAATTTAGCATTTCAGCACAATACCTTCCACCAGGATACACATAGCATAATCATTTTAGTCTTCCCGAGTTTGAACTCGTTCCACTACACATAAGGCACTTTACCTTCCAATTAAGAGGCGATGAAAATATTTCTCACGCCCATAGCTAGGGCTATATATCAAATTACAATAAAGATCAATACCGATTGTATGAACTTCATAATACCGGCTCGCGAAATTAGTACCTTGGTGCTCAAGCCATAGACAAAGATGTGGCCTCAAGTCCTCCCGACTGGCCCAACATGAATTCACGGAGCTTATATCTCGCCCCCGGATCGGGGAATCGCAAGCCATAAGTCAATTATATTACTGAGCGCTCGAAGCGTACTCAGACGTGCGGAAGGAGTTTCAAAATGGCATATCTCAAGCTGAATCAAGTACGCACGATAAGAATTCCAAGAAATGTGAAGTGTTTCCTAAAGGTTCGCAGCCTCCCGAGGATAAGTACTGGCGTCCCCGTACCGATCCACAAGACTCTACTAACCGGCTCAAGACTCATGAGGCCTAGTAAACCTAGGCTCTGATACCAACTTGTCACGACCCCAAATCCGGTCGTGATGGCGCCCAGCATACTGCTAGGCCAACCCGACCAATCAACAATAACCACGGAGCCACAAGCTCACTTTATCCAATTTAAGCATAACAAGTTAAAAGACAACGGTGATAGATATATCAAAACAGGGAACTAAGCCCAAACACATACCAACTCCCATAGACCGAAGGGTCAAGAGTCATGAGCCTCTACGGAATATACAAGTGTAAATAGTGAATATAATTGTGCACAAGTGTGAGATGATCAGAACAAAAATATAGACAAACTGGAGAATCAGGTCCTGCGAACGCTGGCAGCTACCTCGACTGTCCAAAAGCACTCCCGAGCCGCAATAGAATCAGCTCTGCTGTGATGTACCTGAATCTGCACACAAGGTGCAGGGAGTCGAGTGTGAGTACTTCCAACTCAGCCGTAATAAAAGTAAATAATGTTGAATGGAAGAAAACCACGCAAGGCACTATCTCATGCTACACAATACAGAACTATCCTTTTATTCCTTTCCAGCATATGTGAGTAGATTATTTAGAAATCTCAATTTTTAGCTTCCTTCCTTTCATGATAACATACCAATACATGGATACAATCTCAAGCAGTGCAAGTCCGTACTCAAATTAGCCCCTCGGGCTCAGCACTCCTTAACAATTTCCACTAGGAGATCTGGTCAATAAGGCAACTAATGCACGTGTGCCAGTAATGTATGAGTGCTAAATGTTATGCCACGTAGTACACGTAAACCAATGTATGTATGCCATGCAAAGCATATGACCGCTACGGCGTGTAGCCCGATCCTTTGGGTACCCGTGCTCACTGGGGGTGTCCAGACTCCGGAGGGGCTCATACCAAGCACAATATTAATATCACACCTGCTGCGGCGCGCAACCCGATCCGTATACAACTGCGGCGTGCAGTCCGATCCATGCATGTTTATGCATATGCTCACATGAAATGTCATGACTTAACATATGGCCCTCGGCCCAATCTGTCTAACAAATAATCAAGAAAGCCCTACGACAACAATATCATATTAGCTCACAGCTAAAAATGTTATTAAGACTTTGTTCAAGTTTTTCATAACCTTATAAAAATGCTGAATAGCAAAATACCATTTTAAACCTTAAATTTAGAATAAAATATGCACAGTGTTATCAAAACAGTGATACCAATCCCTCAAGGATTCAAATAATTGGCACGAAGCCCAAACATGATAATTAGTCCAATTCATTTCAACAATTAGGTGTTATTATTTATTACGCGGGACGGACCAAGTCACGATCCCCAATGGTGCTCTACCCCACGCCCGTTATCCGGCGTGCAAGTCACCTCAACACAGCACTAAGATGTGCAAGTCCGGGGTTTACTAACCCTCATGACATCATTTACAAGTATTACCCACCTCGAACCGACGAAAACTCATGCCCGCGACGCCTTAGCTCCTCGAACCGGCATCCACGCACGTCCAAACTAGCCAAAATCAGTACAAATATATCAAAATAGGCTAATGGAACATAACCCAATCGAAAGAACTCGAAAAATATCAAAAATCACGAAATTTGCAAAACCCGAGCCCCGGGCCCACATCTCAAAAAATTTCGAAACTCATATTTCCAGAACCCTCGTCTCGCCACGAGTCCATACATATAAAATTTACCAAAATCTGAGTTCGATTGGCCTTTCAAAACCCAAATTTTCGTTTTCAATATCTAGGCCACAATCCTTCACAATTTCTACCCAAATTCATGAAGATTGATGTTAATTCTACCATAAAATGATGTTTTTGAGTCAAGAAACTTACCTCCGGTGAATACCCGATGATTTCCCAGCATTTTCCCGTGATTTCTTCTCTCTAGGGCTCAAAAATGGTGTTTTGGGGTGTATGAACCCGTAAGCCTCTGTTCTGCAAATTTAATTTCACTGCCAGACAAAATCCTTCTATGCGATCGCAATGGCCCTATGAGATCGCATAGAGTTAAATTTTCCTGCCAATTTCCCCTTCTATGCGATCGCAATGCACCTCCGCGATCGCATAACACAATCTTCCGGACCTCCCCTTTTCTTCTCTGCGATCGCAGCACTGGATATGCGATCGCAATGTGCAGTCTGACAAACCTATGCGATCGCACCCCCTGCTATGCGATCGCATAGCACATTTTCCACACCCCTCCAGGCTCTTCTATGCGATCGCAATGACTCTATGCGATCGCATAGAGCAATCATTGTCTGCAAATTTTCTGCAGCAACTTCAAAATCAAAACTTGCCCGTTAGGCATCCAAAATGATCCCGAGACCCCCGGGACCTCAACCAAAGCCGCCAATACATCACATTACCTCATTCAAACTTGCTCGTAACATAAAAACACCATCGTAAACATCAAAATCACCCATTACACACGGATTCAAGTATAAGTTTATTCAAAACTTTCGAAACTAACATTCGATCAAAAACCCGACCAAACCGTCCGAATGTCCTGAAAATTTGCAGGCATATCCAAAATCACATAACGAAGCTAAAGGAATTGTCGGAATTCCATTCCGACTCCCGGATCAAAATCTCACCTACCGTTCGGATTTTCGCCAAAATTCAACCTTAGCCAATTCAAGCCTAAAACTACACCGACCTCCAAATTCAATTCCGATTGCTCTCCTAAGTCATAAATGATCCCCCGAAACTAGTCGAATCATCAGAATCCGATTCCGAGCACTCTAACTCAATAGTCAACTCTAGGTTGACTTTCCATATTCAAACTTCCTTCAAATATGCTATTTGCTTCATTTTCAATTCAATTCATTCCTAACTCATCCGATAGGTTCTAACACCGATATAAAAGCATAAGATATGTAAATGCAACATAACGGGGTGGTAATTCCCGTAACGACGGGCCGGGTCGTTACATTATGACTTTTAGTGTTGTAGTTTTACATAATATTTGGAATAGCTAATTTGTTATCTAAGGTTTTGATGGACCTTTTGTAGGATTTGTTATATTTTTATATAATTGAGCCGTAGTATTTTTCTATTTGGTCAACTATATTGTTCTTGTGGTTTATTGAAGTGCCCTCAATTAGCTATGCCTATTTAGTATGTATTACTCGGGAGAGAGTGCACATTTAGGTAGTTGTTGAACAATATTATTCCCGACATATGTGAGTAATCAATAACCAAGGGTTTAAAGGTGGGATTAGGGATAACGAAACCTTGGGTATGATCTAAGTGAGTTGTAATTAAAGCCAGCTTGCGTAACTCGCGAGAGTATGTCTTGTAAATTATCTTAATCACTCGGGAGAGAATTACAACACGCAGAGGCTGATGATCCGTAGAGAATACTTACGCGAAATTATAGAAGACATAGCGGGAAGGATTCCAACAATTAGGAAAATCATAACTCTAGACCCCCTTAATATTTTTTCCAACCTAACGTATCTTTAGTGTTAATTTATTATTTTAATTTGTTAGTTAGTTAGTTAAACACAAGAGTCTGAAAATCTATAAGTTAGAAATTGTTCAAGCTTGTATTCTTGGTAATAGTGAACAATTATAGCTAAGCTTTAGTTCTCTTTGGGATTCGACTCCGAACTTGTAAATTGAATTATATTTGTAATTAACGACCGCTTAATATTTTCTATAACTCATAGTTGGGCGTGATCAACAAACAAAAATTTATCTGCACTAGATTTTATACCAAATCAAACAATTTATACTCTTTCTGCTCCTTTTTACGTGATATTATTCTTTGTTAGTCCATTGCACACACACAAAAAAAAAATACACATTTAAGTATTTAAATTAATTTTAAACTTCTCCTTTTGCCCATTAGTATGCTCTTTGGGTTACATAAGTCTTCTGGCATGTTAACACTACAAGTACCAAAAACTTGTTAGGATCGAAAAAAATTAAGTGTCATGCAGAAGCTAGCAAGCAAACCTTAAGTGGCGATAAATCCAACAACAAAAGAGAAATCTACCAAAAGAGACACAAATATTTAACGTGGTTCGGTCAATTGACCTACGTCCACAACGGAGATAAGCAATCCACTATAATAAAAAGAGAGTACAAAATATCGAGAGAACAACCTCACGAAGAGGCAAACACAAGTGACACACTAACACTTGTCCCGTAAAGTTCTCCTCCTAAATACGGCTCTCAAGCCCCATGTGACTACATTGTGGTGCTACTGAATGAGAAAGAAGGATCCTCAATTTATAGAAGTTTAAATCTTTTCCAACAAGAAAACGGACTAGCCAAATATAGGAGAATTATCATTTCCTTTTACAAAAAAGAAAAACCGAATTAAGGTAATTATATTGTCTTTTCCTTCAGGAGATAAGAAAACCAAATCTAGTAAGAAAATTAGGGGAAATACCTAACAATTCCCCCCCTTTACCAAAGATTTCTGACAAAATAAATTTGCTCCACCTTCTTTACAGCCTTCAACAGGTCGCATCTCCAAATATTCATCACAAAGTTTGTCTTAATATGCGTAGCACACAAGTCAAATTTCTGAAACAAAAATTACGATTGTCGCCAAATATGTCGCGGCTAGAATTGAACCGGCCAAGCTAGAATGTGTCTTTTTAACCTTGCTCTGATACCACTGTTAGGACCGAAAAAATCAGGCAGAAGTTAGCAAGCAAATCTTAAGCGACGATAAATCCAACAATAAAAGAGAAATCTACAAAAGAGACACAAACATTTAACGTGGTTCGGTAAACTGACCTACGTCCACTTGGAGATAAGCAATCCACTATAATAAAAAGAGAGTGCAAAATATCGAGAGAACAACCTCACGAAAAGGCAAACACAAGTGACACGCTAACACTTGTCCCATAAAGTTCTCCTTCTAAACACGACTCTCAAGCCTCATATGGCTACATTGTGGATGTTACTAAATGAGAAAGAAGGATCTTCAATTTATATAAGTCCAAACTTTTCCTACAAGAAAAAGGACTAGCCAAATATAAGAAAATTATAATTTCTATCCACAAAAAAAGAAAAATTAAATTAAAATAATTATATTACACTTTTCCTTCAAGAGATAAAAAATCAAATATAATTAAAAAATTATGACAAAACAAATCTTATCTACAAGATAAATTTCGTGCATTCATTTGCCCGATGTAAATACTCAGTGTGAATAACTATTTTTTTTTCCGTCAATCAATGAACGCTCTTTAGTTCAACCCAATTTTGTGGCTTGTCTTCACGTTGTGCCAAATAATGACAGTAGTTCTTGCTATATCATTTACTTATATGTATTGGGTGCGACCGTGCGAATAAACTTGTTTCCTGGCAATTAATTAATTAACTTTCTCTATTTCAAGCCAATTCCATGTCTTGCCAGCGATAATCTCGGCTGTCCTAACCACAATTTATAACTTATAAGAATGACAATTCAACAGTTCCCGATGACAAAACAATATGAGAACAACGAAAATTTTATTTTGTATTTACGAGGCTCCTTTTTGTCTCACAAATTTGTGGACTCAAATTTCTGTAGACCCAGCAATATAAGATTGGGGTCTACCAATTTGTGAGATAAAAAGAAGCCCCATACAACTAGTGTCAATTGTATGAGACACAAACTAAAACTTCTCGAGAACAACTAATGTCGTAAATATTTTTCTAATAGTTATCAGTGCCGCAGGTTGGTTGGCAGATGAGGAGTTCAGATAGAGTGTAGGTTACGGGTTCGGTCGAACTAGAATATCTTGATCCAAGTCATATATTTATTTCAAAAAATTTATTAAATATATTTAAAATTTATTAATTTAGAGCATTATAATTTTGAAGAGTAAATTTTGAACCAATAAATTTTAAATTCAGACTCCATCTCTCTGGATATTATTTGGCCAATTAATCAATCCATATATGAATGGTCCTCACGGGGCACATGGGGTACTGACTTGTACGGTTCTGGTTGATTTGAAGTTCTTGAGGACTTTCTGGAGGAATCATTTGACTTCACTATAACTATATAGGAGTTGGTGGGGGTTAGAGTCTTGACTTTTTGTTCTAATTATTTAGGGGGGCACTGGACTACAAAACAAGAGGAAGACAAATGTTGAAGATGTATTTGGTGAAATTGACTTGCTATTTTAGTTAGAATTTAAGCTATATATCATGCAATGTAATTGATTATAGCATATTTTCACTCTATGTTTAGGTTATCACAAGCCTTTTAGGAAGAATTAAATTTTATTGTCGTATGTCAATTTAATCAAGAATTTATTGGAAACCACCTTTTTCTACCTTCCAGGGTAGAGATAAGACATGCGTATATACTATTTTCTTCATATCCAACTTTTAAAATTCCATTGGGTAAAAATGCAACCAACTCTTTTGTCTTAAAGTTCAAAGTCCGGTGCACTATACGCTCACATGACAGTAACTTTACCAGTTACGCCAAGGCTCCCCTTTATACTATTTACTCCTTATTTAGTATAAGGAAAAATTTACAATTAATTTTCTTAGCCTTCACATACAACGGTAAGACTACTTATTGTTGTTGGGTGAACCGAGATCACATGTTTAAACCTTATACTCAACCCTTTTTTTAGAGATGTAATACTGCGTACAATAGATTTAATGGTATTTTTATTATTTTTTCGAACTCCACACATAATAGCAGTTAAGTTTATTGGATTGTTTTTTTCTTACCGATCGAATATGATCCTGATAAGAATTAAATGTGAAGGTCAAACATTAGGGTAGAAAATTAGGTAGCCGTGTGTTTTCCTTGTTTATACCATTAGTATTAGTATTAGCTCTCATATTTTATTATATTTTGCTTCTTTCATTTTGGTCATCTTATTATTTTGTGTTATTAATACTTATTTTCCCTGGCCTCTTACTGTGTTTCTTTCGTTTTTCTTTTTGTTACTGTTGTGCTTATGCTTTTCTAAGTCGATAATCTATTGAAAACAATCTCCACCACAAGGTTTAAATAAATTTTAGGTACAAACTTTCGTCCACAGATCTTACGATGTAGGATTACGCTACTATGTTAGTTGTTGTTGTCTTTTTCAATGCCTAAGCATTTGCCAATTGTCCAATTGTAGTGCTGTACCATGTAAGGATCCTACTGATTTTTCTTGGACATGTGATGCGCGCGAGCGTGTCTACAGGCGTGAGTTTCTGCATGCTCGTGTTCTTATAATAAGCATGCATGTCATACACAAACACACACACACACACATACATATATATATATATATATATATATATATATATATATATATATATATATATATATATATATATATATATATATAAAAGAAAGTCTTCATCATATATTCTGAAGATTAAAGGACATTATTTGAAGAAGTTGAAAGGTGGTGGCGTGAATATAGTCAACTCATCCAGCTCCATTAATTGACAATAGTAGAATAGTAATCATATTTTACTTTGCACGAGCAAACAAATTATTCAGCAAAAATTTCATCGATTAAGAGTCTTCAAGGGTCTTGTTTGAATAAAGTTATCTTGATTAATATATGTCTAAATTAAAATTGAAAACTCAAGATATACAATTAGTTTAAAGCTTCCAAAAGTCAAAATAAAGTAGTATTGATTAAACTCTTAAAATAGAAAGTCAACTCATTATACAAATGTATAACTTGATGTATATAATGGAAAAACTCATTATTGAAATGTATAATATGATGTATATATATAATTTCAGGTGAAGGAATTAAACAAACAACGGTTCTGAACATGACTCAAGAGATATTACGTAGACCTTCAAAAGGTCAAATCGTAGTACTGATTATTGATTAATCTCTTAAAAGATATAGTAAACTCATTATAGAGATGTACAATATATGTACTTTCATATAAAGGAATAAACTAACGACAGTTCTAGTCCTAATTAATGCTTATGTTTTATACTTCAATATCTCTAGTCCTAATTAATGCTTATGTTTTATACTTTAATATTACACAAGAGAAAATGTGTGATTTGTTTGGTGTCCAATTTTTCGCGTACACAAATTATAGAAGGGCCCGGTTCTTCTACGAGTTCCTTAAACTACAGTTGTGGAATAATAAATGCAGAAAGTAAAGAATATAAGTATTTTCACGTGAAAAATACCCGGCTCAAAAGGTAAAAAAATTATAACTTACTTCCGAGTAGGATTTTTTCCAACACTTTACTAAATCATTGAGCCAAGCAACATCATTTACACAACTCTTATAAACTTAAGGGATTACCTCTAACCTTTTGTGGCAAACAACCTCAGGCTGTTGCGAGTACAATTTCAAGTTAACTCTAACTTGAACAATACAACTCAAAGTACCTAGTAGAACTGCTTCTAGAGAAAGCTGAAAGGTACAATTCAAAAGCCCTACTATAATTGAACTAGAATAAAAGAGAGACAATTGGAACTAGTTCTTCTATCTGATCCATGTAGCTTCAGGTTCGCACACTTGAAACACATATGAATTACTTGTAAAATGTCTTGCTATTTTGCTCTCAATTCTTGCTTAACTTCAGCGTTTGTGTGTCACATATAAACACTACAAGAAATGCTCCTTTTAGCGGCGACAACAGTCGCTGCTAATAGCTAAATGTCGCTGCTAAATGTGTATAGCAGCGACAATGGACTTGCTACACCTCAAGCCATTACTAAATATTATTTGTGACGACTACATAGAGTCGCCACAAAATGTCTCCATTTAATGGCGACACAGTCGCCACAAAAAGAATACCAAGTTGCCACAAATTATGTTCTACAAAACAGTTTCAGGGACAAGTCGCCACTGAATAGTTGCTTTTAGCAGCGACTGTTTTCGCTACAAAAAATTTATAACTATCAATGGCAGCCTTTAATCGCTACTAGAGAGTTGCTTTTAGTAGCAGTTGAAATCGCCACAAAAACAATTGACTATTACCAAAAAAAAACTCAGTAATCAGTGGCGACTATGAACTCGCTGCTATAGAGTGTTTTTAGTAGCAGTTGATGTTGCCACAAAAAACTCAATAATCAGTGGCGACTATGAGTTCGCTGCTGCAGAATGACATTTAGTGGCAATGATAAATGCTACAAAAACTATTAAACAATCAATGGGAACTTTAATATTGCAAAATAAAATTTTGTCGCTACTGTAACATTTAATTCAGGAATTATAATGACCAAAATTATATAAACGCATCCAATAGTATTTCACAAACACCAAAAGAATATCTTAAGTTGGATGTTACATACTTCCATTACTAAAATGCAAATTACATATATAATGCATAATACTTCATTGTAATTGTATGCATATACATCCCAAAAGAGCAAAATACTAAGTGCCTTGAAGCCCCTCATTGATTGTCTCTATTGTTTAAGAATCTTGTCCCTGCTATTACACAAAAAAATACAAGATCACTTTAATGCATGTACCATAAGTGCACTGCATAAAAGATTTCAGCCACTTAGCAACACTACAAGTATATCATACAAGAACATAAATGAGGAGAATGCAATTTCTTTCACAAATTAGGAAGAGAGTAGAACAATAATTGGTCATGATCCAACCCCCATAATATTCACTAGGAATTATCCCCTCCCGCGCTCAACAGTCAACAGAACAATTCTTTTACATTCAAAAAGTTGAAAAGACGAATATTCTTTGATGTATATAGTTCGGTTCAGACCTTAACAAGAGCAACACTACCCCTTAATAAGGTCATTTTAGCAAACATAAAACCATAATTTCCAATTACTGAAATATGTATGTAAGTACCATCACCAAATAATTCTGTATCCCTTTTTCCTGAAAAAATAATACAAGGAGAAAGAAATGGTACAAGCAACACTATAGTACACATCAAATATCAGATGAGATTCAAATAAATAATAGTGTAACAGCTTCCAATTACTAGGTTGTTGTTGTTGTTATTGTTTTAATGAGAAAGCAATACATATCAAATAACCATGATATAACGGTACAATTTGCAACAACAAAAAAACTATATATCTACTGATTTGGGTAAACATATTGGGTGAAAAAGGTTGTACAGTAACAGATCCATTGCTTGTAGGATTTAGAGTCATTGAACAAGAAAAACAAGAGGAAATTAAAACGAAAGGTTTACCTGTTCATTCTCGGAAATCAAACTCAAATGCTTGGAATGAGCAAAAGACTCCAAAATATTTCTTAACCAAATGTACCAGCGATCATTAAGTGAAAATTTCCAAACTTGCTATTATTCTTTTTCTTTGGGTATTCTGAAGCTGAGAAAATTTCCTAGCAATGGAAGCTCGAGATTCAACAGAAGTGACATGCTTGTCTTTGGATCCAACTATGATCATCCATGAACATAAGAGATCCCGGATTTATATTTAAAACTGTTCAACTTTATACTAAACTCATGGTACTGTTAAAATTATGGATTCAAATCAAACATTTGTTGAGAATTTAATATTGTTTAACACATGTCTATAATCCGTAGTTGCAGCATAAGTACGTCATAATAATAACAACAACGACAACAACACAAATAGTATAATTGTGAGAGCAAGGACAAGCATATAGATTTGCACTTCTGTTTCATACCACTGTAATTGAAAAGGCAACATCAAAAGGACAAGCATTCGAAAGGAGAAGAAAACATTAGGTAGTTAACCAAAAACCAAACAATTTACTCTGATGGAACATAATAATAAAAGGTTGTTTATAAGTTTATAGTAATAATACTATATGACTAAGCAGTGGCTATGGATCAGGCACCAGTTTCTGTCAAAGTTTTGAAAGCAATTGACACTCACTGGCAGAGATGGGAACACAAGGCCACTCATAAACAAAGTAATTGCATAACGTATGCCTACTTCCTACCTCATACAGTAACAAGCTCACAAACCTAACAAATCACAAGCCTTTTCTATAGAAGCACATTTCTAAAATATTTTCTCTTTAACACAATCAACACATACCTTCATCACCATCACACAAGTTCCACTGTCTCATTTAACTGGTCAGTTTCTAGGCAGAAAAGAGAAACAAAAGGGCAGTAATGCCCCTTTTGTAACTAACTGTTTGTTTCCTTTTGCAGGTATAAAGCACAGGGAGTTGTCTAAGGAACTTCATCTTTCATATAGCACACCCTTAACCTTGTCACACTACCTGCAGTCTCTCACCCTTTACAAACTAAAAACTACTTCCCTATGTACCACACAGACAACTCCAAACTACCACAACCAAACCCCTGAACCAAGACAAAACCACAAAATACCATAACAACACACCTCCAACACTCCACAACAATTGCACCAACCTCACAAGACTCACCAGCTCCAACAACAAAGAGATCATCAGCTAGGTTCCCCCATATATTGTCAAGAAGGATCGAAGAAGATTCAAGTCGCTAAAAAGAAGAAATATCAAAAAGGAAGAGTATAAAAACATTAAGAGTAAATTACCTGTTGCATTTTGGTCATAAGAGCACCCAGTTGTTCTTGGATCTTCTTGGCTACTTCTACACTGACCTTGTTCTCTACTTCCAGATTCACATGTTCAAGCTTTTCATCCAACTTTCTTTGTAGCTCTTGCTCCATGTTCCTATTCAACTCCGCAGCCATTTGTTCACGTTCCGCTTGCAACTTTCGATCCATATCAGCTTGCATCTCTTAACGCACAGTTTCTATTGCAGAAGACACACTAGCCTCTATGCTTGCCGCTTGCGTGTGACTACTTTTTGGAGGCTTCTTTCCATAACCTTTACCACGAACATAGCCTGTCCTTTCACCAAGAACAGAGGATAAAATCTCATCTCTAGTCATGGGATGCTCGATCTCTTCAGATTGTTGCTGAGACACAAATTCCTGGAGATGGCACTGCAATTACGCATAGCTATTTACACTCTGTTTGAGTATCTTCTAACAATTTGTAGAACTTTGCTGCATGTAAATTTGGCTCTTCATTGTCCATAGAAGTATTATTGTTATCCTCCACATTCGTATGTCCCCACGCATCGTAAATCATTTCTATAATATTATCCTCTTCAATGTTATCATCTTCTACTTCATTATTGAGTATTACGTTAGAATTTTCAACTCTAACTAACATTTCTCCATGCAAGTCCCACACTTTGTAAGAATCCCAGAAACCCTTTTTCAATAAGTCTCCTCTTACATCAGGCTTTAGCTTGAATGCAGTATTCATACACCCTTTACAAGGACATCGAATCATAGTACTTTCCTTTGGTTGACTGAATGCCCAATTAAGAAAGCCATTTACTCCATCTCTGTAGAATATATAGAGTTAGTAAAATAAGGATTAACTATAGTTTTAATGCTATACTCTTCCTTGGTGGAGGAGTTCTAGTTATCTTCAACTTCTAACTTCCCCTTTATCTAGAATATAGTTTTCTTCAAGTAAGGAGTCCTACTCCTTACCAATTATGCAACCTATTCGTTCAGGGAATATCAGATATAACCACTTATGCTTATCCTCTTCACGTGTATGCCTTGTGCTTGAATTTGCATGTGCCCTGTGTACACTGTGTATGGATCTGGTCCATGTATTTATTTCTTTGCCAATCATCAAAACAAAACTTACTCAAGAAAACAAATTTTTCCTTTTTGATAATGACAAACTTTGCGCCTTTCATAAGCATGAAACATATTTTAACCCAACTCAACATCAACAAAATGCTAGAACACTTTCTTTGGATGATGACCAACTCTGTGCTTTTCATAAGCATGAAACCCCCTTCAACTTAGCTCAACATCAACATAATGCTAGAACACTTTTTATTTTAAAAGTCACAAATCATTAAAGACCATGTTCATTAGGTCGTAAATATCACAGTCTAAGGCAAAAACAAAGCCCATCTTTCCCCTTTTGGCATCATTGAAATGTTGCATAATTAAGTTATATAACCATACTTAAGCAGATATTATTCATGGCCATTGAGGCTACTTCAAATGCAATTATAGATTCAAGTTTCTCTTATCAATCTAAGGATATTAGCCATATAAGAAATATTAATAAACAATTAGAGCAAAAGTAGCGATTTTTATTAATAAGATTCAACCACGACGCATAAAAAGAAACGAATGCACTGAACCATTAGCAAAAAGACAAAAAAAAATCCCACTCGGATCACTAGTTACAAATTAGGCTAGGAAAGGTTTAAGACTGGGAAGGACCAGGTTCTTGGTTTCTGGCGTAAGGTACCTTCAACATGTATTGAAGAATGCCCTCATTCCTCTCTTTATCCTTTGCAAGCTCAAACCTGAGAGCGTCCCTCTCAGTTTCTACTTTAGGCAGCCCATTCTTTAGCCTTTCAATCTCATCACTCTTAAGCCCACTCTCATGCTCCGGGCTCTCATTTTGCTGTTTATGGATATCTTCTTGGATGAACCAGGTTATCTGGGAGCGGCAAGGAATTCATGG
This sequence comes from Nicotiana noctiflora, assembly GCA_032618575.1. NCBI lineage: Eukaryota > Viridiplantae > Streptophyta > Magnoliopsida > Solanales > Solanaceae > Nicotiana > Nicotiana noctiflora. Next base: position 12,963 of record JASVEL010012007.1, on the reverse strand, counting down.
TCACAATCAAGCAAAGTGTTGGCTCCAAAATAATTTTTACTTGTGCTTACATCTCATTTTTTGAGGGAACCCTAAAAGTGAGCAAGCACTACAGTGAGTATGAACTCATAGGGTTTGACACGAATTTTAGTACTAGAAACCACCTTATTAAGAAGCTGGATTAAAAACCCCAGTTAGTTGATCTACCCCACACTATCCAAGCTGTAAGGCACAACTCAAAAGCCTTACTACAATTGAACTAGAATAAAAGACACACACTTGGAACTGGTTCTTCTATCTGGTTCTTGTAGCTTCAAGTTCGCACACTTAAAACATACAGAAAGTGCTTGCAAAATGCCTTGCTATTTTGCTCTCAATTTTTGCTTAGCTTCGGCGTTTGTGCGTCACCCATAAAAGAGAACACAACTGAATATATAGAGTTAGTAGAATAAAGATTAACTAGAGTTCTAGTGTTATACTTTTCCTTGATGGAAGAATTTTAGTTATTTTCAACTTCTAACTCCTCTCTTATCTAGAATAGAGTTGTCTTCAAGGAAGGAGTTTTGCTCCTTATCAATTATGCAACCTTTACGTTAAGGGAATATCATATATAACCACTCATGCTTATCCTTTTTATGTGCATGCCTTTTTCTTGAATTTGCACTATGAATGAACCTGTTCATGCAAGTGCTTCTTTGTCAATCATCAAAACAAAACTTACTCATGCCGGTGTATTTTCTTTACGAGAATATCTGGCTTTCTACGTTAAAAATATTGGGGTAATTAAGCTTGATGTGTCAATTCAATAAAGGGGATGTTGGAGACCTAGGTTCAAATCCCAACAAAGATTAAAAAAGAAAAAAAAAGGAGATAAACGTGTTCGAACATCATTGTATTAAAACAAAATGCGTCAAATGGTCTGTGATGAAAAGATGCGCAACATCCATAAAGGTTGGTTGGGTAAGAGTTTTCTCGCATGGGAGAACTGGGATCGACCGATTCCTTTCGGCAGTAGCTTTTTCAGTCATAGCTCGTCACAGCGTGCTTGCCTAGTACATTTTACACCTCCTGTGTGATTTGCAAGCTATTGCACAGAAAGTTAAGTTATTCAATGTGTATCCGAAGGATAGCGATTGCGAGTTTCGCTCGAAATTTTTCCAAAAAAGAAAAAGAAAAGGGGAGCAACACAAGCTCTAAAAATAAAATTAAATTAAGACATCATAATCAAAACCAGTTTGTATTGGTCATAACAAAGGTCAGGCATGACGATGACATGATCAACTCCTAATGTCAAACTTTAGATGTTTTACTTTCTTATATTTATCACATATATATAAATGAGTAAGCCATAAGTTATAGCTTAAATAGTTTTTGACATCTTAATTTATGTTAAATAGCTTTTGACCTCCTTATATATGTCAATTTATTTTTTAATATATATCCTCCAACTTGCAATAGTTTATTCCTTGTCGATTTCATTTCACGTAATACAAGAGAAAAGAAATTAAGAAAAGGTCAGTCGCCAAACCTAAGAGGAAGGAAACTTAGGGTGTGTTTGGTATGGTGGAAAATATTTTCTGGAAAATGTTTTCCAATTTTTTCATGTTTGGTTGGCTTAAATGTTTTGGAAAATATTTTCCTTATCAATTCATTTTCCTCTAATTGAAGGAAAATGTTTTCCTTATCAAAAGAAGGGAAAACATTTTTCAAAGCTCCTTCTCAACCATTATCATCCTCACCAATCCACCACACCCCTTCACCAAAAAAAGATTTTTTTTTGTTTTAAATTTCAGTTTTTTCATCCACCCTACTACCCCTCTACCACCACTCACCGAAAAAAAAATATTTTTTTACCTTAATTTTTTTTTTTTGCAATTTCAAATTTCTATTTTTTGATTTTTCTGCACCACGCAGCCCCCACCCCTACCCCTACCCCCTTCCCCCGAAAAAAAATGTATTTTTTTTACCTTAATTTTTTTTTTTTTTTTGCAATTTCAAATTTCTATTTTTTTATTTTTCTACACCACCCAGCCCCCACCCTACCCCCTTACCCCCTCCCCCAAAAATCATTTTTTACCTCAATTTTTTTTTTTTGCAATTATTTCTTTTTTTATTTTTCTGCATCATCCAGCTCTCACTCCCCACACAAAAAAAAGTATTTTTTTACCTCAATTTTTTTTTTTTTGAAATTTCAAATTTTTATTTTTTTCGTTTTACTGCCCCCCAGCCCCGCTCCCACCCTCTGCCCCCCTCCCCCAAAATTAAAATATGTTTTTTAGTTTTTAATTTTATTATTTATCGGTTTAAAGACTCAAAATTTACAAGTTCCAAAATTATGAGTTTGGAGGTTTATGTGTTTGGAATTTTACGGGTCTAAAATTTATAAAGTTTACGGGTTCGAAAATATGCTGTTTTTGCGTTTAAAAGTAAAGCATCACCACTAGTTCCTTTAGATTGTGTCAATTTTTAGAGACTTAGGGAAGGGGTGGGGGAGGGGTGGGGGGAGGTGGGAGGGGAGGGGTGAGGAGAGTTGCATAAAAATAATTTTCTAAAAAAAACTATTTTTTACTCTCTAACCAAACAATAGAAAATATTTTCCACTTACCAACCAAACAAGAGAAAATAAGTGATAAAACCACTCATTTTCCATGAAAACATTTTCTAGGAAAACATTTTCCATGGAAAACATTTTCCTTCGTACCAAACACACCCTTAAGTACTCTATATTTTCTCCGCGTTTTCACTTTATACCAAAGACTCTAGACATCATATTATCACTTATAGCGGAGTTCTGTGTTTTAAGAAACAACCGCTACTCTTAGTATGTGTCACTTTACTTTTTTGTTGACGCAAATGGCCAAATATACCTATGTAGAAAAAGTTTAAATATATTATTCGTTATATTTTGGGTCCAAATATATTTTTATCGTAATATTACTGGTTCAAATATATATTTTTCTGTTAAGTTTGTTCAAGGTGGATATCTAATCTTAAGTGACAATAATATTTGATGAGGTGAATGCCACATGATAATATTTTTTATGATAGCGGTAATGGTGGCAATAGTGGTGGAGGGAAGAAAATTTTAGTGGTGGAAAAAAAAATATAAGCGAGGGGTAAAATGGGTTAGGGGCGCTGAGATGGTAAGTCATGTCGCATCCACCCCATCAAATATCGGTGCCACGTAGGATATGATGTCCACCTTGGACATACTTAACAGAAAAAGGATATATTTGAACCAATAATATAATAATATAGATATATATGAACTTAAAGGATAATGATGGGTTTATTTAAACTTTTTTTTATAGTATAGTGATATATTTGACTCCTTTCTATTGTAAAATGGGCGATAATATTTCGGGTTTGAGATTAAATTTTCATGCCACGTTTAGATTAGAGTGATTGCTGGTGATATTTTACAGGGAATTTTAAAGTTGTTTGGTAGAAAAACAACGCGGCATTGACGCGATCTTTTGAAAAAAACCAAAAGTTTTATTTAGAAGTTTATTAGAGATTCAATCTTGAGTTTTGGGAGGTTCAACTTTGACATTCCCATTAAAATCGATCTTTTTAAATACAGCCACGATATATGAGAGTTCCCATGCATTTTGTGGATCATTCATTTAGTTATTTCTTTTTTAACACCAAGAATGCTTCATGTCACATATTAAGTTGACCTTCAATATATAAATTTTTTTTGTAAAGTTAATATGCTTATTTGAAAAATAAATAGTAGTATAACTTATTGTTAGCCGGATGTAGCTCCTATCGAACAGGTCCATCCAAATTTATCAATATTCTTAACGTGGGGCATAAATAAAAAGTACAGCGTCGAGAGTCTTAAATTGAGGCAGAATTCATCGAATTTAAATTATGAATTCGTTTCTCCTAATTACAACTAATTAAATCATATTAAACTATAAATTCTAAACATGTTCGTTAAAATATCACGAAAAATTATAGTATATATATAAATAAAATATTAATTATAAATGTACATTAAATATACTTTATCAAAAAATATTTTTACTTTTTTAAGTTCGAACACTTTTGAAAATATTTTTACCTTTGTCACTGTAGAAAAAACTTGGAAAGGAAATACATTTCTTGCTGGAATTAAATAATGACTTGGTCAACTCTTAATAAAATATAGCATGAGATAAGCTTATTGCACTTTCTCCAACCACACTGATACACCTACAGAAACTGTTGCACGAGGAAAAAAAATATTCTAAGCAGAACTAGAATACTACTCTACTTTGGATCATTTTAATTATGGTTGTTGTTGGCTGAACAACAACAACAATAAGGATCGAGTAAAATCTACTAGTGGGTCTAGGAGATTTTTATAGGAAAATTATTATGTATGTAAATTTAACCCCTACCCTCAAAAGAGTAGATAGATTGTTTTAGAAAAGATACTCAGCTAATAAAAGGAAAAAAAAAACAATATATCAGTATTATCCACAACAATCAAAGGTGTTGGCTGAAGTACACAAACTTAAATTTAAAAATATTTTTTAAACCCATATTGAAAGTATCATTAAATAAATGTGGTATTAAATATGCCATGATATCTTCATGACTATAAATAAAGTATGTAATAAAATAAAATAAAAAAGTTTAAAACTAAACATTAATTTCTGAGTATTGACGATATTATTCTTTTTTAGACGGACCTAAGAAAAATATCACATAAGATAGAACAAAATGAATAATTCTATGTGTATATAGCTTTGAATTCAATATGATGTATTTGAGTACAAAATCCAATTCTTGGAATTGGCATCATAACAGCACTAATCCAATAGCAATCAAAACTGGAATTAATTCCCTGAAACAAAAAAAAAAAAAAACTAAAAAAGAAAGTTGAAAAAATCAAGAATAATATGAGGCAATCATATTATACTCTTTTGTGTTCTCTTTTGCATGAAATTATGCAATCTTTTGAGTGCAATTTCTAGTGTTTCTTCACTCATATTAGCAAAACAAACTCTAAACCAACCAGGTTCTGAGCAATGACAAGAAGATCCTGGAGAAATATTCAACTTCACTTCACACAATATTGAATTCCAAAGTTCCAATTCACATTCCCTTGTTGGCTTATCCAATAATTGACTCAAATTCATCCAACAAAATAAACCTGCATTTCCTTTCAAACATTCAATTCCAGCACTCCTCAATCCGTCAATGATCATTTCATATCTCTTCCTCAATCTCTCGCGATTCGTCTTAATGTATTTGTTCGTGAAATTCTTGTCCGACAACATGGAAGCCAGGAGTTGTTGTGTCTGAGATGAAATTAAGGTAAAACTCGACATTCTCCTAGCTGTTGTGACAACTTTATCGTTGTAAGAATAAATTGTCCCAACTCGAAATCCAGGGAGTCCTAAGTCTTTAGAAAGGCTATAAACAATGTGAACTCTCTCTGAATCCTTGTAATTTCTTGATTCAAGAATTTCCGCAATGCTGATGAATTCTGAGGAATTGAATACTGAACCAGAGTAGATTTCATCTGAGACAAGATGGATGTTTTTTCGGACCGCGAATTCGAGAATTTCCTCAAGGACTGTTCTTTGAATTGTTGCACCTAAAGGATTTGAAGGGTTTGTTATAAGTATTCCTCTAACTTTGATGTTTTTGGATTTTGCTTCTTCATAGGCTAATTCTAAGGCTTGTGGTGTAACTTGGAAATTATTTGAACTATCACAATGAACTGGAATTATTTTTACACCTGTTCTCCACCTCAAATCTCTGTCAAACCTGTAAAATTAAATTAAAAGGAGGATTATAAGTTAATAGCGTAACATAATACCTAAGTTGTGAGTGAATAAAAATAGGAGAAATGTCAATTTTTTCCTATTTAATATACAAAATATTAAGTATATCCTCCGTTGTACTTTCAGATAATTCATATCATTGTCGGTAAAAAAATCGTCTCGTATTTATCATGACTTGAATGAAGCTCCTCCGTTATACTTCAGATTGGAGCTCCGTCAGGCTCAACAATAAATACAACATGTTTTTGCTAATTAATGACATGGTTATGAACAACTTCAAAGTATAACGGATAGTAAATTTAAGATGTTTCATATAGTAAAGGGGTACTTTTGACCTTTTCCCGGATCGGATAAATACTCCATTAGTTACTATATATAGAAACTTACCCTGGATAGTAAGGAGTTGGAACAAGCAAAGCATCACCAGGATCAGCAAGAATAAAAGTTAATAACTCATTAGCAGCTGTTGCACCAGCTGTAATAACAATTCTTTCAGGATTAAATTTTGCCCTTCCACCTCTTATTTGTTCCATGAAACTAGCCATTGCTTTTCTGAATGAAACAAGTCCATGATAATCTTGAAATAAAGCATTTTCTCTAAAGCTAGAAATTCTTCCACTTCCACAGCTACCTTCTTCTGTTTGTTTCTCCAAGTACTCTTCCAACAAATCAAATGATACCTATTCAAAAACAACATAAGATTAGATAATCCTAATTAATGATAATATCATCTTACTGAGGGTTTTTAGCCTGTTTTGTGGTGGTTTCTCTAATCATTATATCGAAAAACTTAAGCTATTAGAAATTGTTTAACTTTTATCTCATAATTATACTTCCATACACCCACTCTCATGCGAGCTTATTCTTTTTTATAGGCCAAACACGTAAAAAAAAAATTTTTTTGGAGGAGAGACTTGACTTTTACTGGTAAAGTTACTGCCATGTGACCAAGAGATCACGTGTTCGAGTCGTGGAAACAGCCTATTGCAGAAATATAGGGTAAGACTGCGTACAATAGACGACACACACGCATAGCGGGAGCTTAGTGAACCACGTTTTTTTTTCAAACATGTTCCCACTTTTAGCCTAGGGAAAAGCAGCTCGAATGGCACGACCCTTCCTCACCTCAGAATGAAAGGGGGTGAGACTAGAATTTATTGTGACCTCCACAGTACTATATTGAATTATGTAATCATCTCGTCTAAAAGTGTACTTAATTATATATATGTATTCATCAACTATACTTACTTGATTTTCTGCCAATCCCATTTGAATAACTCCAGATGGATTATGAACTTCATCAAAAGGATTTTCATCATATGCTTTCCACCCTGCAAAATAAGGTGAATTTTCTCCATGTGTATCTGAGACTGCAACTTTTGATAGCTTAACTGTTGATTTCTCAATCTCAATAGCCATTTCTTTCTTCTTCTTTTGGAGCCTTTTCTCTGTATAGATATCAAGAAAATATGAAATAATATGTGTAGTTTATACCAAAATGAGAACTGTTTGAATGAAGTTTATGTCAAATAACACCTATATATATATATATATATATAACCAATGATTGATACTGTATAGTAAGGAAGATCAAAGATCACCTTTTTACAAATACTATAGTTTAAAATTAAATGGCTGGTGACAACTGTTGGCTTCTGTCATCTTTTCAAACCTTCTATATTATTTCAATCTCTTAAAAGATCACACAGCAAATATGGTAGTTGAAATATGGGGGTGGGGTGGGTATTTTAACAAATTAGTCTTAACATACTGGCGGTGCGCGTATAATTTGTGGCAATAAGAATAAGCTTTTTAAAAACATAAAAAGTGAATTTACGTTATAAAAATAATTTCTTTTAAAAAAATATAAGCTCCTGAAAATGATAAATATTAATCATGTTTAAGTTTGGTTCGCTCTGGTCATTCTTCTTTTTGTACCAATACTTATTTTATTGTACAAAAACCTTAGGTATAACATTAAGTATAATAATGAATGAAAGGTAAAAGTATAACATTTCTCTAATTCGGTCGTTCCACTTTTATAGTAGTAAAATAATAGATGTAAGTAGTATAATATAGCAGTAAATAGCAGCATTATAAAATCAACAAAATAACACAAAACGTATGATTAGGAAAATTTTATTAATGATCATCTTCCAAGTAAATATTTATAACACAAAAATCACTATTTATTTTTTTTTAACTAAAATATAAATTTGACCATAAAATACATACTTTGATTGGAAAAGTTTCTTTATACTAAAGTGAATCAATCATGATTTATGACAACAAAAGCTCATAAATTCTAGGCAGCAAGCCGCAAAAATTCTTAAATGTTTTCATACAAATTATGAAATTTGTCTTTTAACATTAATTAACAATAAAATTAATCACATTATCCTTTTCTATTTCACATAAACACTCCTAACACATACTCCAACACTATTTAATCTAGGGCCAATATAGAAAAAATAATAATTTATTTATTTTTGAAATCCGAAAAACTCACTTATTTTGGACCACAAAAAAATACCAAAAAATCACTTATTTTGGACCGGAGGAAGTAATCTCTATAAATATGCTTAGTAAATTTTTGAAATTTTACTAATGGGGAAAATATTTAATGTTATTAGTTGGAGAGAAAGAGCATGCATGAAATTTTTTGAAGTAAAAGAAACCGACGAAGCTTGAAGTTATGCCTAAACTGAAATTAAGTTTTTAGAAGAGTTCTAATTGATTTTAAATTCTTAAATATTATGGCATAGTTCAAATAATAAGTGAAAAATTTAATGTGGATTTTCCGTTGATTTTAAAGTGGTAAATATATATATTAAGAAAATAATTATATAACTATTCCTAAATGTTAAAAAGATGAAATGATTATTCCGAAATATATTAGAAAAATATTAGTTGAATGATCATCCAAGTAAATATTTATGACACCAAAACCACTATTTTTTAAACTAAAATATAAATTTGACCAAAAAATACATATTTTGATTGGAAAAGTTTATTTATATTAAAGTGAATCAATCAAGATTTATGACAACAAAATATCGTAAATTCTTGGTAGATAGCAATTAGCAAGCCACAAAAGTGAAAGAAATTATGAATTTGACAAAGTAATTATCTCTATAAAGATGCTTAGTAAATTATTGAAATTTTACAAATGAGGAAAAGATTTGAGGTTATTAGTTGGCGAGAAAGAGCATGCGTGAAACTTTCTTGAAGTAAAGGGAAACGACAAAGCTTGAAGTCCTGCCTAAATAGAAACTAAGTTTTTGGAAGAGTTTTAATTGTTTTTAAAGTCTTAAATATTAGGACATAATTCAAACAAAAACAAAGTAAAATTTTAAAGTAGATTTTCAGTTGATTTCATAGTGGTAAATATTAGAAAAATAGTTTAATGATTATTTCTAAATATTAGGGAAATAATTAAATACTATTTAAAAATATATTGGCGAAGTAATTGAATGATTATTTTGTTTACGTACTTTTAATATAGTATAGATAGATAAACATATATAAGATAGTCCCATTTTTTCTAACTTTGTTGTTCCTTCCTAAAACTTGCACCCTTTTTTTTTTCTTCTTAATTATTTATATCACATTCTACAATATTTGACGGACTTAGAATTTATACCTTTATCATGTTATGGTTGTTGATTTCTCTTCCGCATTAAACAAGTACTCACTATATTACAACATTTGTATGCTCTTTGTCATACAAGATGCTCTTTTTTCTGATTTCACGTTCTTTGTCTAGTAATTTTTTACCCAAGTTCGATCAAATTTAGATTCGTACCGGAAAATTTTATATTGGAGATAAAGTATTTTTTAATAAAGGCGATTCCATAATCAAGACTCAAACCCGAGACCTTTGATTAAAGATGAAAAGTAACACTTACGAATCTGTCACAACCCCTGTTGGTTATACTGGAAGCATAAACAACTTTTATACTATTAAGTTAAGCAACAACAATAGGTAAAACTTCTTATATATCAAATTTAATATGAAATCTGGAAAATTAAATAATAACCTATTTTAGCAAATCAGTTAAATTATACTAATTTTTACACTTTAGTGTATCAAACTTAAACTCTAGTGGTTCAAGATTTAAGTCTTGCCACCATATGCAGTTGTCAATACTGGAAATTAATAGAACTCATAAACCCTATTTTAAAGGAGCTAGCATGTCAAAGCACATTGTTGAGCGGAAATGGTTCAATATAACCCTTTACAATTTTAATAGACGAAGAACATAATCCTGCAAAAATTTCTTATTTAATCTCTTACGAATAAAAATGAAAACCTCTTGAGACATTTCAAATAATTTTTTATTATTATTATGAGCTACACAACCAATTGTTTGCAACCATGGGTAAATTTAGGGGAGGCGGAAGGGGGTTTACTCAAATCCCATAGCGGGAAAAACACCGCATATATAAGAAAAATTATATGTTTTGTACCTCTATATATATTATGTTTTGAATCCCCTCTACATAGTCCAAAAGCATAGCTTAGTAGTCAAGGGGGTTCAAAACTTTTGTAAGTTCTTTGGTTCAATTCTTACTAGCTACAATCCTTTTTAGCTTTTTTCTTTTTTGAACTCTCTTTGCGGAAATCCTGCATCTGTCGCTGGTTGCAACTGTTGAGTTGTTTCTATTACTAAAGGCAGCCTGATGAACAAAGTATGCTATGTTCATGCAAGGTCCGGGAGGATCGCACCCCAAGGGGTGTGAGGTAAGCATATCCTAATGCAAGTATCAATGGCCGCTTCCACGATCGAACCCCGTGACCTATAGATCACACGAAACCAACTTTATCGTTGCTCCAAGTTAATTACTATCAATTGTCTCCATTACTAATTAGTAATTTTTCTCAGTAGAACTTACCACAATTCTAATGCTGTGCCATGTAAAAAACACAACACAAATTTTGAATTATTTCGAGAGTAGTTAAGTTTTTCTGATAGCCTGATAGGGATACTAGCATAAGATCATTATGATTCTGATTTTGGTGCAAAAACAATTAAAAAAAGCAGCTGCAAGAAGATTTTCTGGTCCCACGCCTTTACTAATTTCAATTCTCAAGCAACAGAAATTATAACTCCCTTTAATCTGTTTTAGGATATGTTAATCATTGGATCATGATCCAATTAGTGGTTATGATTGGAGTTTAATTAATAATCTTGCTTGCTTCATGTGTTAACCAAAATATACGATCTTCGACAGTTGATTACTTGATTTATATATCCTAGCTAGACTATAGACTAAAATGGTACCTAGATAACTATATATATAACTATATATATATATATATATATATATATATATATATATATATATATATATATATATATATATATATAAGGGCTGTCCGGCCACGCATAAAGTATCTTATGTTCACACAGGGTCCGGAAAAGGGACTATACCTCAAGGGGTGTGATGTAGAAAGTCTATCCCAACGCAAGAATTAGTAGTCGATTCCCATTGCTCCGAGACTCCTACATATTTTTGTTAGAATAATTTGTTCAATATTTCTATTAACGTGTACTTTATCAATCAGTTGCAATGGCTATTTAATTATCCAATATTTCTAGTGCACTCATCACATGCAATTATAATTTTTTGCAAGGTCTATAATGTGGTAGCACTGCAAAAGTGTAGGAGTTGAAATATTTTATCAGATTTTGTGATTTGTGAGGATTTCAACTAACCCCGTTGAGAATATACAAAATATTAAAAACAAATAAAAGGAAGGACAGACAAAGTAGATATAATGAAGTAACAAATATGAATGATGTGTGTGTGTGAGAAATATTTCAATAAAGTGGGGCTAAAGATCCATGTGCAAGAAGCTCAATGTGATATTTTTTATTTATAGAATGCCACGTAATTGGAAATTAAAAGGTGATTGGTGATGATTGTTTTCAGCTACTTCAATTCAGCCTCTCAAAATAGTAGAGTTGTATCCAAGAGACAACAATGGACAATGTTTTTCTAGCCTGATTTTCCCACTTCTTTAACTTGTATACTAGTGGAATGAATGAAATTTTTTTTTTTTAAAAAAAAAGGTCAATTCGGTCCGTAAGGTATTTCTTGTTGATGCAAGGCTTGGCAAGGACCATACTCAGTAGATAGCTTAGCTTCACCGAATGCTAAGTTCTAGTGATTGCTTCCATTGTCACGATCCAATTCCAAATCCGATTATGATAGCGTCTCTTGTAAAAACAAGGCCAACCAACTAATCTTATTCGTCTCTTTAACGATTAATAAGCATAAATAAATGGATAAATCCGATTAAATAGCACTGATAACAGATATTTACAACCTAATACAGCCTGACCGGGGTATCACAAGTCACGAGCATCTAAAGAAATCTGAACACAACTATAGGGCCGATAATATACAAAATAAAATTTAGAGTCAAAAGACGAAGTCCGGTGCCACGAAAGCTGGCGGTCACTTAGCTTAGCTACGATGACAAAGTCCTCAATCAGCGCAAACCCGCTACAGGGTAGCAAATACCTGCAACTGTACGCGAGGTGCAGGGAGTAAAGTGAGTACTCCAACTCAGTGAGTAATAAGAGTAAATAATAACTGAGCAGCAAGAAATCACGTAAAGTACTCCATCATGCTATACAGAACAGTATGAATCCGTTAGAAATATCTGGGCTCAGTTAAAACCTCTTTTTAAAAATATCTTTATCAACAGTTAAGCAAATAAATATGAAACAGATAGTGCAAGTCAGCACATAAGTCAACCCCTCGGGCACAACACTACATTAACAAATATCACCAGGGTATCTGGTAAACAGTGCGAGAAGTAACATGGATGCCAATGAGATGAAAGTGCTGAATGTCATGACACGTAATACAAACTGGAACCAATGCATGAGTGCAATGCAATGCATATGACCGTTGTGGCTTGCAGCCTGGGCGATCCATACTTAACGTCGACGGCGCTCACTATGGGTGTGTACAGACTCTGGAGGGGCTCCTACAGCCCAAACGCATATAATTAAGCCATCTCGTGGCACCAACCAGGTCCTCGGCCTCAATATCAATACAATATCGCTGCAGCGCGCAACCCGATCCAATCATATATCTAGAAATCACTATAACACTGTTGCGGTGTGCAATCCGCAACAATGTTATAACCAGTGCAGAGGAAAATAACCAGTGCGGAGGAAAATAA
>JASVEL010012006.1:0-85102 GCA_032618575.1 Nicotiana noctiflora | reverse complement strand
ATTTTGTCTTCTTTCAGACTCATTACATAATGCTATCACATTCTCTAAAGGGAATGAGAATGGAGCAAATTCAATAGGACGTATTTTCAATTCTTTGCCCACAATTATACATGAATTTAATTATGGCAAGACATAGAACTTTTACCACTTTGGATGGTTATAATTTCTTTCAAACTCCATTAGACTTGCAAATAAAATTTATCGTCTTTGCTTGTATTTAAAATAAAATAATAGAATATCAAGAATTTGAAAGAGAAAAGTAAAATACTTACCTTAAATCTAAAATTTAATCATTAAGGAAGTTCATGGAGCAATTGAAAATCATTATGCCCAATCCCAAAGCTTCTACTCAATTGGTTAGAGTCTCGTGCTGATAACGTGTTATGAAATAATAAAAGAAGAAGAACAATATTGCAGAGAAAGAGAGAGAGGAAATTCTTATTGAAGTCTGGGATGAATTACAATGGAATAGAACCCTCTGTTTATAGGGAGATGGTGACTTAGCCACCAAGTAATAAACCCTAAAATCTTTCTAAATATGGACATTCACCAGAAATAAAATTCTATTTATAACACAGGTTAAATTTTAGTGATAATAGGAACAAACTTTATTTTTGAGATATCTAATAATCTGTCAATGTAAAATTTCTCTGACATTATTACTAAAATAAATAATGCTAATAAAAAAGAACTCCTCAAAGTTCAGTTTTGTTTATGATATGAAAATAGACCAAATAAAGATGTACTAATACACTTACCCCCCCTCCCCCCAAAAGCAAGAAATTGTAGTTACTGTTATGAATAGAATGTAAAGTGAATGTTTATCTTCTGGAGAATTTTACTTTGTGGCTTAGTCACTTTTCCACTATAAATAGAGGGGTCTTACCCCATTGTAAATTATCCCAAATCAATCTCCCTACTTTTCTCTGCAATACTATTCTTTTTCTTTTGTTGTTTCATAGCACATTATCAGTACGAGGCTCTACTGTCTCAAGAAGATTAAGCAAATATGGATATCTCACAAAACAAACTTGGATCAAAGTTCAATTGTAAAAATATTTGTTTAGTTGATTCATGTACGACACATACAATATTAAAAAAAAGAAATATTTCTCTCATTTAAGTATGTAAGGCAGATGTTACTACAATTTCTAGTAGTAGTAAATTAATTGAAGGCTCTGGAAGAGCTACTATAACTATTCCTAAGGGAACAATACGTATCATAGAGAATGCAATGTTCTCCTCCAAGTCCAAGAGGAACTTGTTGAGTTTTAAAGATATCTGCTGAAATGGATACCATATTGAGACAATAGATGAGAATAATCTTGAATGTCTCATCATCACCAAGAATGTCTATGGCCAAACGAGGGTTATTAAGAAGTTCTCATATTTATCTTGTGGCCTATATTGGACAAGAATCAGTGCAATTGAGGCACATTCTATTGTAAACCAAAATATTACTGATTTCAATACTTTTGTACTTTAGCATGATCGATTGGGACGCCCTCGATCAATTATGACGAGATGGATTATAGAAAACTCAAATGGGCATCCATTAAAGAATTTAAAGATTATTTTAAATAATGAATTTTCTTGCACTTCTTGTTATCAAGGCAAGTTAATTATTAGAACATCACCAATAAAGGTCGGGATTGAGTCCCCTGCGTTTTTGAAACGTATACAAGAGGATATTTGTGAATGTATTGACCCACCTATCGGGTCGTTTAGATATTTTACGGTCTTATTAGATGCATCTTCTATATGGTCCCATGTGTGCCTATTTTCATCTCACAAACCCGCATTTGAAAAATTAATGGCACAAATAATTCGATTACGGGCGCAATTCCCCGATAATCCAATTAAGTCTATTAGATTTGATAATGCTGCTTAATTTTTATCCCAAGAACTTAATGATTATTTCTTGTCAGTTGGGATAGTGGAACATCCTGTAGCTCATGTTCACAATCAAAATGGCATTGCAGAGTCTTTAATTAAACATTTACAATTAATAGCAAAACCGTTACTCATGAAAACGAAGTTGCACACTTCTGTTTGGGGTCACGCCATTTTGCACATCACTAGTTCGTCTCACACCGATAAATTATCATAAATATTTCCCGTTTCAATTAGTTTTGGGTTATGAACCTAATATATCCCATGTAAGAATTTTTGGATGCTCAGTATATATGCCCGTAGCACCGCCATATCACACCAAAATGGGGGCCCAAAGAAGGTTAGAAATAGATGTTGGGTTTGAATCGTCCTCCATTATTCGCTAGCTCGAAACATTAACGGGAGATTTGTTCACTACACGATTTGTAGACTGTCAGTTCGATAAAACACTCTTTCCAAAATAAGGGGAAAAAATGGTGAAACCAAACATGAATTTTGTATCCATCAATGTCTCATCTTGATCCACGTGCCTCTATTTGTGAAAAAAAAGTGCAAAATATTATTCATTTAGAAAAAATAGCAAATTAAATGTCAGATGCATTTACGGATATGAAAATGATAACAAAATTATATATCCCTACAGAGAATATTCCAATTAGTATTGATGTCCCTGTTGGACAATCTATTAGCGTCATAGCTAATGAGTCAAAAGCAGGCCTAAAACGTGACACACCAATAGGTTCTAAGGATCAAAATGCTAGAAAAAAGAAAAAAAAATGATCAAGATGACACTACAAAAGAGTCTCATGAAGAAATCCATGATTTAACCAATCCTGAGTTTTATGAAGAAATCACTGAGCCTAAGACTCAATAAAATAAGGAACTAGCAATAAATCCAATCGATATTGAGACAAATTTGAATCGATTGGATATAGTGGTGGATTATGTGTTTGCATATAATATTTTATCTAGCATTATGCAAGATAGTGAGGATCTTGAACCTCAATCTGTTGGAGAATATCGATAAAGACGTGATCGGCCAAAATGGCAAAAAGTAATACAATCAGAGTTAAATTCACTTGCAAAACATGATGTTCTTGGGCCTGTAGTCCAAACACCTAATGGTGTTAAGCATGTTGTCTATAAATGGGCCTTTGTACGCAAGAGAAATGAGAGGAACGCCTTGTTGCACAAGGATTTTCACAAAGGCTTGGTATCGATTATGAAGAGACATATTCACCCGTTGTGGATGTTGTAACGTTCCGTTATCCCATTAGTTTTGTTGTCCATGAAAAGTTTGGTATGCATTTAATAGATGTGATTACTGCCTACCTTTATGGCTCACTTGATAATGTGTCACGACTCGAATTTCTCATGCTCGGGAGTCGTGATGGCGCCTACTCATAGAAGCTAGGCAAACCACAAAATATAGAAATTCTAACTCTTCATTTTTAATCTATTTTAACAACTTGAATTAACAGGTAATCCAAATTTTAAAATTTACAATAAACAGAAATAAGTGAAAGACTTAAACAGCTAAAAATAACTAAGCCAGTACTACAATGTCAATACACTCCTCTACGCGGAATCTAGTGTCAAAATATTCACGGACGGACTAAGATTACTACAACAAATGTCTGAAAAGGATACAATCTGTCTCGAAATCTAATGAAAACAAAATATATAATGAAGTAAAAGAGAATGTCGGGCCTACGGACGCCTGCAGGACTACCTCGGAATCTCTGACTGGACTGAAGGCTGGCTCCCCAAGTGCTACTATCCAAATACTGCTCCGGTATCTATGCATAGTGCAGAGTGTAGCATCAGCACAATCGATCCCATGTGTTGGTAAGTGCCTAGCCTAACCCCGGCAAGGTAGTAACGAGGCTAGGACCATACTCAAAGTAAACCGTGCAGTTATATAATATACAATGGAAAATAAACAAGAATAGATAATTTAAATGGGACGCGGTACATGCTACGGGAAAAATGTCAAATCCAGCAGGAACTTAAGAGAAATGTGATAGAACAATTCAAAATCTACAACAAAATAATAGTAATACTATTGCGGCGCGCAACTTGATCCCTTATCATTTAACACTGTTGCGACGCGCAACCCGATCTATTTTTATCAGTCTTGCGGCATGCAGCACGATCCAATATAACATTATTGTGGCGTGCAACTTGATCCATATATAATATTATTGCGGCGTGCAATCCGATCCATATATAATATTGTTGCGGCGTGCAACCCGGTCCATATATTTATATACCTTTAGAAACAATCATACCAAAAGTTCCGGAAAGGGATCAATAATAAACTATATTATCCCGGCAAGGGATTCGACAGTAAAGGTAAATACACCCCGTCAAGGGAGAATCAGCTATAACCAATCTTAACTCAACTTCTACTCATCTCACCTAACACTAATACTCAATCATAAGTAATTTCCACGAAAACAAACTTAATCCTTGCTCAATATCGAGAGTCATCAATTGAAGCATCCATAGTATCATTTAAGAACATAACAAATTGGAATTTAAGGCTTACGGCCATACTCAACACAAACGTATAGATACTCGTCACCATGCCTATATGCCGTACTCAACAAGAAGCAAATAGAAAATAGGACATAACTACTAATCCCTCAAGATAAGGTTAGATCGAACGCTTACCTTGAACTTCCACAGCCAACTCAAGCCTCAATCACTGCCTTTCCTTTCGAATTCGGCTCCAAATCAATTGTATCTAGATATAATCGACTTAATAACATCAACAAACGCTAAACGATCCAATTTCAATGCTTAATTATAGCTTTATAATCATTCTTCCCAAAAAGTCAAAAAATGACCTCGAGCCCGCTTGATCAAAATACGAGGTTCGGGCCAAAATCCGATCACCCACGAGCCCGAATATATAATTTGTTTGAAATATGACCCCAAAACGAGGTTAAATTCCCAAATAATCAAGAAGCCCTTACTCTACCAAAATTCCTAATTTTTTCCCTTAATCTTTTAGGCCTAGAAATCTAGCGGGTGTTGATAAAACTGGAAGAAACAAGTCAACGATTATTTACCCACGAGGTTATGGTGAAGAAGTTCTTCAAAAATCGCCAAAGAGGTGTGGAGAAGAAGAAGTTTGTGAAAAATAGGTTAAATCCCGTAGTGCATTCTGTTTCTGGACTTTTAAAATCACTGGGCGGATTTGGTCATCACGTTCGCGATGAGTTAGGTCTGACAGACCTTCGCGTTTAGGGAATATGGCTCGTGTTCACGAAGAAGTAACTCCTCGATCCTTCACGTTCACGTCCAAGTGGCCGTGTTCCCGCATGTATAATTTTCCCTTCCCCCTGACCAAGCCACAAGCCTTCGCGTTCGCGATATCAGGCATGCATTCACGAACAGTAGATTCCCCAAAGCTTTGAGTTCGCGACCTGGGTCTCGCGTTTGCATAGAAAGAATTCTTCTTCAGCACAATTTACTCATCGCGTTCACAAGGGTCTTCCCGCGAACGCCAAGAAGAAAATACCAGAATACCAACAACTGAAAACCTACAACTTTTTAAGAGTTTAAAACCTTTTGAAACACATCAAGAATTCACCCTACCCCTTCGGGCTCCAAACCAAACATACGTACTAACTCAAAAATATCATATGAATTTATCCGTGCGATCAAATCGCCAAAATAACATTATTAACATCGAATTAAACCTCAAAATCAATAAATTATTTCAAAACTTCTTAAAACATCAATTTTTGTATTTAAGGTTTGAATCATGTCAAATGACATCCATTTCTCACCAAATTCCACATAATCATCTTAGATCATATATAAGGCATGTACCGAGCGTTGGAACCAAAATACGGGCCTGATACCAGCATGTTCTAATAAAAATTCATTTCCAATTCCTTCAAACAATTTCAGAAAATAATTTTCTTTAAAAATTCATTTCTTGGGCTTGGGACCTCTAAAATCGATTCTGGGCCCATGTTTTCCTACGGACACTCCAGGACCGTCACATCACGGGTCTGGGTCCGTTTAAACAAAATGTTGACCGAAGTCAAATTGATTCATTTTATTGTTAAAATTTATCATTTTTCTCAGATTTTCTCATTTAAGCTTTCCGGTTACACGCCCAGACTGCGCATGCAAATAGAGGTAATAATAAAAGAGGTTTTTAGGCCCCGGAACACAGAATTTAAATTAAAATCAAGTGATAACCTTTTAGGTCATCACATTCTCCACCTCTAAAACAACCGTTCGTCCTCGAACTGACATAAGAAGGAAGTACCTGAGTTGGGGAAAATATGGGGATAGCGGTTCCGCATATCAAACTCGGACTCCTAGTTCGATGCCTCTAGAGACGGACCTCTCTACTAAACACGAATAGAAGGAAAACTCTTCAATCTCAACTAACAAACTTGTCGGTCTAGAATGGCTACCGATTCATCCTCATAAGACAAGTCCTGGTCCAACTGGACAGTGCTAAAATCTAACACGTGGGATGGATCGTCGTGATACTTCCGAAGAATGGACACATGAAACACTAGATGCATGACTGATAAGCTCAGTGGCAATGCAAGTCTATAAGCCACCTCTCCCCTCGATCAAAAATCTCAAATGGACCAATGACCTTAGGTCTAAGCTTTCTCTTCTTCCCAAATCTCATCACGCCCATAAAACACTGGATGCACGACTGATAAGCTCGGCGGCAATGCAATTCTATAAGCCACCTCTCCCACTCGATCAAGAATCTCAAACGAACCAATGAACCTAGGGCTAAGCTTGCCCTTCTTCCCAAATCTCAGCATGCCTTTCATAGGCGACACTCGAAGCAATACCCGTTCGCCGACCATGAAAGCCAAATCTCGAACCTTGCGGTTAGTATAACTCTTTTGCATGGACTGAGCTGTACGAAGCCTATCTTGAATGATACTGACCTTGTTCAAGGCATCTTGAACCGAATCCGTACCCAACAACATCTCCCGGCTCAAACCATCCAACCAGAGACTGACATCGCCTACCGTATAAAGCCTCATAAGGAGCCATTTGGGTACTCGACTGGTAGCTGTGGATGTAGGCAAACTCTACAAAAGCTAAAAATCGATCCCACGAGCCTCCAAAGTCAGTGACACAAGCTCGGAGTATATCCTCCAAAATATGAATAGTCCGCTCGGACTGCCCGTCCATCTGAGGATAAAACGCTGTGCTCAACTCAACCCGTATCCCCAACCCTTACTGAATTGCCCTCCAGAAACGCGAGGTAAACTGCGTACCTTGGTCCGAAATGATAGACACGGGCACACCATGAAGTCAAACAATCTCCTAGATATAGATCTCAACTAACCTCTCGGAAGAATAGAAGACTGCCATAGGAATGAAATGAGATGACTTGATCACCCTATCAACAATAGCCCACACAACATCGAACTTCCTCTAAGTCCATGGGAGTCCAACAACAAAGTCCATAGTGATCCGCTCCCACTTCCACTTGGGAAGCTCAATCCTCTGAAATAAACCGCCAGGCCTCTGATGCTCGTACTTAACCTGCTAATAATTCAAACACCGAGCCACATATGCAACGATATCATTCTTCATTCGCCGCCACCAATAATTTTGTCGCAAATCCTAATAAATCTTCGTGGCACCCGAATGAATAAAGTAGCGGGAGATATGGGCCTCATCTAAAATCAAGTCTCGAAGTCCATCAACATTAGGCACACAAAATTGACCCTACAATCTCAAAGCTCCATCATCACCTAAGGTAACCTACTTGGCACCTTCGTGCTGCACCGTGTCTCTAAGGACACAAAAATGGGGATCATCATACTATTGATCTCGGATACACTCCAATAATAGAGAATGAGTGATTGTGCAAGCTAACACACGGCTGGTCTCAGAAACATCCAACCTCACGAATTGATTGGCTAACGCCTGAACATCCAAAGCAAGCGGTCTCTCACCGACCGGAATATAAGCAAGACTGCCTATACTGACTGCCTTCTTACTCAAAGCATCGGCCACCACATTGGCCTCCTGGATGATATAAGATGGTGATATCATAGTCTTTCAACAACCCCAACCACCTCCTCTGCCTCAAATCCAACTCCGTCTACTCGAACAAATACTAAAGACTTGTAATTCGTGAACACCTCACATGCCACGCCATACAGATAATGCCTCCAAATCTCCAATGTGTGAACAATGGATGCTAACTCCAAATCATGAACTGGATAGTTCTTCTAATGAATCATAAACTACGATGAAGCATATGCACTGACCTTGCCATCCAGCATCAACGCTTCACCAAGTCCAATACGATATGCATCACAATAAACTATATAAGGCCCTAAACCCGTTGGCAAAACCAACACCAGTGCCATAGTCCAATTTGCGTTGAGCTTCTGAAAGCTTGCCTCACACTCATCCGACCATCTGAACTAGGCACCCTTCTAGGTCAACCTGGTCATAGGGGCTACAATAGATGAAAACCCCTCTACGAATCGACAATAGTAGCTTGCAAACCCCAAGAAACTCTGTATCTCTGTAGCTGATGCTAGTCTAGGCCAATTCTTGATTGCCTTAATCTTCTTTGGATCAACTTGAATACCCTCTGCTGATATAACGTGACCCAGGAATGCAAATGAAATCAACTAAAACTCACACTTAGAAAACTAGCATACAACTGACTATTCCTCAAAGTCTGAAGAACCACTCTAAGATGCTACCTGTGCTCCTCTCGATTGCGAGAATATATCAAAATATCATCAGTGAAGACTATCATAAAAAATCAAGATAAGGTTTGAACACTCGGTTCATCAAATCCATAAAAGCAGTGGGGGAATTTGTTGACCCGAATGACATCACCAAGAACTCATAATGCCCGTACTAAGTGCGGAAGGCTGTCTTAAGGACATCGGATGCCCTAATCCTCAACTGATGGTAGCCAAATCTCAAGTCAATCTTCAAAAATAACTTGTCACCCTAAAGCTAATCAAACAAATCATCAATTCTTGGCAGCATATACTTATTCTTGATTGTAACCTTGTTCAATTATCGGTAATCAATACACATTCTCATTGACCCGTCCTTCTTCTTAACAAACAACCCCGCCGCACCCAAGGCAAAACACTGGGTCTATGAAACCCTTATCAAGCAAGTCTTGCAACTACTCCTTCAACTCTTTTAACTCAGGCGGAGATATACGATACGGTAGGATAGAAATGGGCTGAGTGCCTGGAGTTAAATCAATGCAGAAATCAATATCCATGTCAGGTGGCATGCCGAACAGGTTTTAAGGAAATACCTCAGGAAAATCCCTCGACCATATGCCAAGCCTTCACATAAGAGATAACATTACGGGTAGACCAAGAGTCCCTCTCCACTCTAAACGAGGCAAACCCGATAAGGCTAAGGTCATAGTCTTGGCATGGTAGTGCATGGTAAGGTGTTAACCAGTGCATCCCCAATATAGCATCGAAATTGACCATGTATAGAAGCAACAAATATACTCGAGTCTCAAGACCTCCAATCACCACAATATAAGAATGATGGACTCGATCTACCACAATAGAATCACCCACTGGTGTAGACACATATACATGGACACTCAAGGAATTGCTAGGCATGACCAAATACAGTGCAAAATAAGATGACACATAGGAGTAGGTAGACCCTGGATCAAATAAAACTAAAGCAACTTTGCCACAAACCAGAATTGCACCTATAATAACTACATCGGAAGCCTCAGTCTCAGGCCCGGCTGGAAGAACATATAATTAGGGCTGCACCCTACCACCTTGGATACATATATAGGATGGTCTGCAGCTGGATGGCCTCCACCTCTAGCGATCTGAGCTCCGCCTCTAGCATCTCTACCTCCCCCTCTAGCACATCTTACCCAACCTCTAGTTGGCCGGGTAGTCTTTAGAACACATGGTGCCTCAACCATAGCACGAGAACCCTGCTTCTACAACTGAATACCCACCAATCTTGTACTAGCCCTCATGATATGACCATAGTTACCACACTCATAGTATCCACCCGAGTGTTGTATTTGAGAAAACTGAGACTGAACCTGGCGACTTGAATGACCACCCCGAAAACTCTGAAGCGACGATGCTGATAGGAGCTGGTGGTGCACTGTAGGGCTGCTAATTAGAATATTGCATGTGAGAACCATAACTACCTGAAGCACCATAGGAAACTTGAAGTGCTGATTGATAGGGCCTGGGAGATAGCCTCTACCATACGAATCCCTGCCTCCAGATGAGGTAGTACTGAATCTTCCTGACTGTGGGGTCTCTTGTATGACCCATGACCACCTCCCTGTTATAGAACCATCTCAAGTCTCCGGGCTACATTGGCCGCCTCTTGGAAAGATATCTCACTCCTAGTCTCTCTAGCCATCTAAAGACGAATCAGCTGAATAAGTCTATTAATGAATCTCCCCACACTCTCTCTTGGTGGGATGTATAATAAGAGCATGACGACCCAAATCGATGAATCTAGTCTCATACTGGGTGACGGTCATAGAACCCTACTAGAGATGCTCAAACTACCTCTAATAGGCCTCTCTATGCGTGATAGGGAGAAACTTCTCTATAAATAGTTGCATGAACTGATCCTAAGTCAAGGCTGGTGATTTAGCTGGTATAGCCAAGCAATAATCTATCCAGCAAGTCTTAGCGGATCCATACAAGCAAAATGTGGCAAAATCGACCCCGTTAGTTTCAACTATCCCCATGTTCTTAAGAATCTCGTGACAGCTGTCTAGATAATCCTAGAGATCCTCAGTAGATGCACCTTTGAAAGTAGTAGTGAAGAGCTTGGTGAACTTGTCCAATCTCTACAAAGCATCGGCAGACATAGCTGCTCCATCGCTAGTCTGAGCTACCACACCCGGCTGAACTGCTTCAACTGGCTGAGCCGCTGGAGTTAGAAACTCGGGAGCTACTGGCACCGAAGTTCGAGTGGCAGGAGTCTAGACTCCTCCTCCAGCCTGAGAGACGGTTGGTGCTACAAGAAGCAATCTTGCCCGGGTGACACTCTCCATAAGGCCTACTAGACGGACCAGTGCCACCTGAAGAACTGGGGTAGAAATAAACCCCTATAAGACCTGAGCTGGACCTACCAAAACTACTGGGGCCGGAACCTCATCATCAAAGTCAACCTGCAGCTCCACTACGGGTGTTTCTGCCCTTGGCTGAGCTCTGCCCCTACCTCGACCTCTAGCACGACCTCGGCCTCGCCCTCTGTCCCTCGTGGGAGCTGCTGCTGGGGGCTCGGGCTGCTGACCAGTGGATGATAAAGTGCATGTTTTCGCCATCTATGAAAGAACAGAGTAGAAATTCAATTAGCATTGAGAAACCAAGCCGCACGAGAAGAACGAACAAATATGAAGTTTTTCCTAACTCTGTAGCCTCTAGGATAAATACAGTCGTCTCCGTACCGATCCCTCATACTCTACTAAGCTTGTCTATGAATTCTGAGACCTATGTAACCTAGAACTCTGATACCAATTTGTCACGACCCAGATTTTCCATCCTCGGGAGTCGTGATGTCGCCTACTTATAGAAGCTAGGCAAGCCACGAAATATAAAAATTCTAACTCTTCATTTATAATGCTTTTTAAAAACTTGAATTAACAGGTAATACACATTTTAAAATTTGCAATAAACAGAAATAAGCGAAAGACTTAAACAGCTAGAAATAAAAAAGCCATTGCTATAATGCCAATACACTCCTCTACCCGAAATTTGGTGTCACAATATTCACAGACAGACTAAGATTACTACAACAAATATCCAAAAGAGATACAATCTATATCGAAATCTAATGATAATAGAGTACATAATAAAGTAGAAGAAAATGTTGGGCCTACGGACGCCTGCCGCAGTACCTCAGGATCTCTGACTGGAGTGAAGGCTGGCTCCCCAAATGCTACTGTCCAAATGCTGCTCCGGTATCTGCACCTAGTGCAGAGTGTAGCATCAGCACAACTGACCCCATGTGCCGGTAAGTGCCCGGCCTAACCCCGGCGAGGTAGTGACGAGGTTAGACAGGACCTACAACAAACCTGTGCAATTATATAATATACAGTGAAAAAAACAGGAATAAACAATTTAAATGGGGTGGAGGTATATGCTACGGGAAAAATGTCAAATCCAGTAGGAACTTAAGAGAAATATGAGAGCAATTCAAAATCTACAACAAAACAATAATAATACCGTTGCGATGCGCAACCCGATCCCTTATCATTTAACACTGTTGCGGTGTGCAACCCGATCCATTTATATCACTGTTGCAACATGCAACCCGATCCAATATAATATTGTTGCTGTGTGCAACCCGATCTAATATAATATTGTTTCGGCATGCAACTCAATCCATATATAATGTGTTGCACCGTACAACCTGATCCATATATAATATATTATTGTGGCATACAACCCGATCCATATATAATATTGTTGCGGCGTGCAACTCGATCCATATATAATATTGTTGCGATGTGCAACCCAATTCATATATTTATATACCTGTAGCAATAATCATACCAGAAGTTCCGTCAAGGGATCAACAATAAACTACGCTATCCCCGCAAGGGATTTGACAGTACAGGTAAATACGTCCCGGTAAGGAAGAATTAGCTATAACCAATCTTAACTCAACGTCTACTCATCTCAGATAACACCAATACTCAATCATAAATAATTTCCACGAAAACAAACTTAATCCTTGCTCAATATCGAGAGTCATCAATTAAAGCATCCGTAGTATCATTTAAGAACATAACAAACTGCAATTTAAGACTTACGATCATGCTCGATACCAATAAATAGATACTCATCACCATGCCTATACGTCGTACTCAACAAGAAGCAAATAGCAAATAGGACACAACTCCTAATCCCCCAAGCTAAGGTTAGACCGATCACTTACATCGAACTTTCACGACCAACTCAAGTCTCAAACACTGCCTTTCTTTTCGAATTCGACTCTAAATCAATTGTATCTAGACATAATCGGCTTAATAACATTAATAGATGCTAAACAATCCAATTTTAATGCTTAATTACAACTTTCTAATCATTATTCCCAAAAATTCAAAAATTGACCTTGGGCCCGCATAGTCAAAATACGGGGTTCGGACTAAAACCCAATCACCATTCATCCATGAGCCCAAATTTATAATTTTGAAATCTGACCCCAAAATGAGGTCGAATTCCCAAATAATCAAAAAGCCCTAACTCTACCCAAATTCCTAATTTTCTACCCTTAATCTCATGTTTTAGCCGTAGAAATCTAGTGGATATTGATAAAAATGGAAGAAAACAAGTCAAAGATTACTTACCTAAGAGGTTATGGTGAATAAGTTATTCAAAAATCGCCCAGGAGGTGTGGAGAAGAAGAAGTTTGTGAAAAATGGGTTAAATCCCGTAACGCATTTTGTTTCTAGACTTTTAAAATCACTGGGCGAATTTGGTCATCACATTCGGGATAAGCTTACTGTGTTCACAATGAGTTAGGTCTGACAGACCTTCGCGTTCGCGGAAGATGGCTTGCGTTTGCAGAGAAGTAACTCCTCGAATCTTCACGTTCGTGCCCAAGTGGTCACGTTCATGTAGGTATAATGTTCCCTTCCCCCTGACTAGGCCACAACCCTTCGCGTTCGCGATACCAAGCTTGCTTTCGCGAAGGGTAGATCCCTCAAAGCTTCGCTTTCGCGACCTGAGTCTCGCGTTCGCGTAGAAGGAATTTTCCTTCAGCATAATTAACTCATCGCGTTCGCGAGGGTCCTCCTGCGAACATGAAGAAGAAAATACCAGAATACCAATAACTAAAAACCTGCAATTTTTTAAGAGTTTAAAACCTTCCGATACACATCGAAACTCACCCGAGCCCTCGGGGCTCCTAACCAAACATACGTACTAACTCAAAAATATCATATGAACTTATCTGTGTGATCTAATCGCCAAAATAACATCATTAACATCGTGTTAAACCTCAAAATCAAAACTTATTTCAAAGTCCACAAAATCATCTTAGATCATATATAGGACCTGTACCAGGCGCCGAAACAAAAATACGAGCCTGATACCAGCATGTTCTAATCAAAATTAATTTCTAATTCCTTTAAATAATTTCAGAAAATAATTTTTTTTTTAAATTTCATTTCTCGGGATTGAAACCTTGAATTCGATTCCGGCCATACGCCCAAGTCCTATATTTTCCTACGGACCCTACTGGACCGTTAGATCACGAGTCCGGGTCCTTTTACCCAAAATGTTGACGGAAGTCAAATTGATTCATTTTATAGTCAAAATTTATCATTTTCACAGATTTTCTCATTTAAGCTTTCCGGCTATACGCCCGGACTACGTACATAAATTTAGGTGATACTAAAAGAGGTTTTTAAGGCCTCAAAATACAGAATTCAATTTAAAAGCAAGTGATGACCTTTGGGTCATCACATAATGAGATATACATGAAAATTTCCAATGGGTTTAAAATACCTAACGCACATAATTCATAGTCTGAGAAAATGTTTTCAATCAAATTGTAAAGATTTTTGTATGGTCTAAAGCAGTCAGGACGAATATGATATAATTGTCTTAGTGAGTATTTATTAAATGAATGCTATATAAATGATGCCATTTGTCCATGTGTTTTTATAAAGAAAACAACATCAGAATTTGTTGTATTTGTCGTACATGCTGATGACATAAACCTTATTGGAACTCCTGTAGAACTCCAAAAGGCAATTGATTATTTAAAAAAGGAATTCGAGATGAAAGATCTCGGAAAGATAAAATTATGTCTTGGTTTGCAAATTGAATATTTGGCAAACGGAATTTTTGTTCATCAATCTGCCTAGATAGAAAAGGCATTGAAACAGTTTTACATGGATAGAGCACATCCATTTAGTACTCCGATGGTTGTTCGATCACTTGATATGAATAAGGATCCATTCCGACATCAAGAAAAGAATGAAAAGCTACTTGGTCCTGAAGTATCATATCTTATTACAATTGATGCACTAATGTATCGTGCTAATACTACAAGGCTGACATAACCTTTTCCGTTAATGTCTTATCAAGATATAACTCTACTTACATTGGAATGGAATCAAACACTTATTGCAGATCTAAAAGGGACTACCAATATGGGCTTATTTTATGGCAATAATTGCAATCCCGATCTTATTGGTTATATCGACGCTGGGTATTTATCTGACCCACACAAGGTTCAATCTCAAACAGGTTATGTTTCTACCTGTGGAGGCACTGCCATATCTTGGCGATCGACTAAGCAATCAATTTTGGCTACTTCATCTAATCATGCCGAGATAATTGCTATTCATGAAGCAAGTCAAGAGTGTGTGGATTGAGGTCTATAATACATTATATTTGAGACAAATGTGGTTTGAAATATGATAAACCACCCATAATTTTGTATGAAGACAATGTAGCATGCATAGCCCCAATTGAAAGGAGGATTCATAAAAGGAGATAGGACAAAACACATTTCACCAAAGTTATTTTTCACAAATGATCTTCAAAAGAATGGTGATATTAATGTGCAGCAAATTCATTCAAGTAATAATATGGCTGATTTGTTCACAAAATCTCTACCAACGTCAACCTTCAAGAAGCTAGTGCACAAGATTGGGATGCTAAGGCTCAATGAAGTGAAATGATGCTCTCATCTGGGGGAGTGTGAGCACGTGATTTTTGCCCTACATGAGAATCACTCCCAGAAAATTCAAAAAATAAAATAGTTTTGTGTTGAGCATGATTTTTGTGATTTTTGTGTTATTTTTATCTTACATTTGCATTTTTGTGTGTGCGTGTTTATTTATTTAAATTAGTAAAATACAAAATATATACATCATGTTGTGCATTTTTTTAGTGTTTAATATCAAATTATACGGTTTACATTTAAGTGATATGTAATTATGTGGAATGATCGTAGTAAAGATTAATTGTGTTATGAGTTAGTATATATATATATATATATATATATATATATATATATATATATATATATACATACATATATATACACACATATGTATATGATACACCATGGAATATAGTATGGAAATCGGAATTGGGCCATAGCAAAACCAGGCCCAATGTAATTCAATACACAACCCAATTCCCTACCCAGCCAGCCCAACACCTCAGCCCAACCCGACCCGGTCCGAAAATCAAACCCCCCTCTTTTCAATACACCATCATTTTTCATTACACAAAAACAAACCCTAATCCTAAAACCCCCTCCCACCTCTCTTCTCTTCTACTTCAAACACCCCCCCCCCCCCCCCCCCCCCTTCGCCATCAGCTCCGACCAAACAGACCCTTAGAGAGAAACCAGCCGCCCAGCCTCCTCGCCAGTTTCACCATCAAGCCCATCGGAAACCACCTGCCGCCGCTGCTCACCTTCCAACGACCACAAGCACGGCATCGTCCCCCTCCTCCATCTCTCAACAGTCGCTTCCATTCTAACCGTTCTCACCGCCGGAACTCCACCAAGAAATGGTGAATCTCGTCGTCAAACAGCAACCAAACGATGCTTGTTGCAATGTCTCATCGGTCGTCATCATTTCTTTCCGTTGCTGGTCAACCTAGCGGCCCTCAGTTCGTCTTGTTTCAACACCAGTCCCGATCCTCGCGTTCGTCGTTGAACCACCAGCGACAACCACCAGCGACAACCACTAGCGACAGTCCAGACCCGTTTCTGTTCGTGTTTGCCGTTTTTCCAACTCGGTCAGTTAGTTCAAGTTTCATTTTCGTTTTTCCGTTCGTGTTCTGTCGCATTCTTATGCGATTTTGATTTGGTTATTTGGATTTTTACCATTTCTATTGATTGATCTCATATTCACCCATGTTACAGTTTTGGTTTATATGCGTCTGTCTTTCATTTGTATACTCTAGAGTTTTTGGTCGGAGACCTGATATTTTGGATTATTTTTGGCAAAATTGCTTGATTTATGATTGGCCCAAATTGTTTCCAATTCAGAATTTGTGAGCTAACTAGGTTTTAAGTTCCTAGTGAATCAAGGATTCTCTCTGGAATAAAAGGTGATCTGTTGTCAATTGTCAATTATCCAATATACGAATTGCTCCTGGTTTATTTCTAAAGAGAATGAGCGGTCTTGAATTTGCTTAGTTAGTCCAGAATTTTCACCGGAGATAAAGATTTAGGGAATTTGCAGTTTTTGCTTTCTTTGTCTGTAAATCATTTGCATTCTCTTTAAACTATACCTTTCTTGTTTCTGCTTTGTACTGCTACTATGAAGTTTAATGGGAAAAGTATACAATCAAAGTCTTGGAAATTAAAATGACCAAACTCCTGTTTAGCTTTTCATAAGTTCTTAGGCATTGAATGAAAATGTTCGTACATCTTGCCCTTGTCAAAGTCATAATGGTTAGCTTATTCCCTTTGATCTGATGTCGTGTGATTCAATCTGAGTCCATGAGATTAATTGTTGTATTTGATTAGGAATTGGTTATAGCTGATAGTGATTTGGTGTTTAATTAGGAATTAATTTTGGTCAGTTGTTAGCATTGTTACAAATAAAGGTTTGGGGGAAGAATAGTAATTTCAGTAGTTTTAGGGGTAATATGGAAATTGAAAACTTAAAGAATTATTTATGTTAAAGTATTTTATCCACTAAGCACTAATAATATTAAAATAGGGTATTGTTTAATACTTAGTGAGGAACAAGACATAGTGGCTTTGGAAGATGTTAAAAGAAGTAATTAAATATGTTGCCCATAACTTTTGAATTAATTAAGGAAAAGACAAGTGTTAGTGGGGAACCAAACAAGTAAGCATGGGGAACCAAACAAGTAAGCATGGGGAACCATTTAACTTGAATCAAGAAGTCATTTAAGGGGAGGGGTCTGTTTGAGCTATAAAGAGAGCATTAATTTGAGACAGTAGGGGATCCAAAAAAAGACATAGACATTGATACTTAACTTAAAGTTGAAAGGAAAAACAGAACGAGGACTTTCGGGAGAGCATTCTGAAAGATACAAATAGATACACACATCCACAACATAGACACCCACGTACACTCATAAAAATAGCCACAAGCATTCACTGTTTGCTTGGCTCTTCTGTTGCCTCCGTTGGTTGTCCAGATTGTCGTTTGTTGTTGGTTTGTTGTTGTGGTGTCTGTTCTGTCCGGTTCCTGCTTGTTTGCTGTGGTATTTTGCTGTTGCTGCTGTGTTTGTTTCGGTTTGCACACTGTTGCTGCCATCGTTGCTGCCTATTGTTGCTGCTGTGTTCTTCGCGGCTGCTGCACACTGTTGCTGCCCGCGGCTGCTGCACACTGTTGCGGCTGTCGTTGTTGTGTTTTGTTTTTCTTGCTGTTTTGTTGTGGTGTGTTGTTGTCGTTGGCTCACTGCTGCTGTTGTTGCTACTACTGCCTAGCTGATACCGTAGCCTTTCATCTTTGACAATTTCCAGGTACACATTTGTAAACTCATGCTTTACGGGAGTAAATTGAAGTGACGATTCCCCCTTTTGTGGATCTCTTTCAGCTTCACTGTTTTCATTTGCAAACTGATATCAATTTAAGAGATATGTTATGAAGTTCGTACTTTATAGTATCATAGTGATTTGAGTTAAGTCCGGATGAATGTGTAATTAGTTTCTCGTTATTTTTAACAGTGGGTTTGAACTGTAACGCTAATGAGTTTTCAGAACTTTAGATAATTTTGGTTATGTTTCATGTTAGTAATAGATTCTTATGTTTAGTAGTATGCGGCTAACAATCAAAGAGTTAGTAGCTTTGGTTTAACGATTGTTAATATAATAGAGTGAGCATTCATTTGAAGGTTTAGTATACTCTTATTATGATAATGAAAAAAACAGAGGTTCAATTGTTATTAAGGAAGATAATTTACAGCTAGGTTTTTTTTGCAAAATACAATAAGTAATCCATGAGTTAGGCCATGAAGAGTTTGGTATGTGATAGGCTCTATTAGTTAGAGCAAAAGTGATTATGGGCTTCGCCTTTATTTCGAGACCACAACACCCTCACTGCGTATAAGACAATGGATTATGTGGAAAAATAATCAATCAAAAATGTTAGTTTGATGTATCTAGTTCGGAATTTACTAGGTTACTTGGGTAAATAACATCGCTTTAAATAGCAATTTGAATAAAATTAGTAACTAATGTTAGTGATGAACGTTAGCATGAAGTTCAAAATGACTTTTGTATTACACATAGTTAACTCCATCGGCTTAATTCATCTAATACGGTCGGTTTAAATTAATTAGAGAATGGTTAGTTTGTTCCGATATTTTGTCAAATTCGTATGCTATTTATAATTTTAGTTTTAGTATTATTCGCTTGTAGAATAAGGCATAAAACAATTTCCCTTATGCAAGCTCGAGTGCAATTTCCTTTCACATTGATTTAATAACTAATTAGAGGTCCGAGCTTATAAACATGCAATAAATTAGGACCTTTTCTCTTTTATTTAGAGACGAACTTAGTAGAAAAAATGTAGTCACTTTAGGATTGTCCTTTTAAAATAAACGAGACGAGCCTCGCCAAAAATACACCATTATGGGGCCCTCGAATAATTGTCATGTAAACTTAGACTTGGAAGGACCGTCTAGTGAATTTCACGGTCCTTTTCCCAAAGTTAAATAGACGATAGACTCTTTAGGCACGACTTGAAATAAAATTACTTTCCTGAATACGGGTGTGCATTTATGTGACCCAAATCTTACTCTCGGCGAAACCGAAATACATTAGAGTCGCAGGCGTACTGGTTACGGTGCGGCTCGAAATGTGTTTTCGTAACGTCGCAATTCTTCTAAAAATAAGAGCGGAGCATTAAAAGCACATAGTTAAAATATATAAAAGAATCGGATAGAAACAAAAATTGCAATTGAGCGACCGTGCTAAAACCACGGAATCCGGGAGTGCCTAACACCTTCTCCCGGGTTAACAGAATTCCTTATCCAGATTTCTAGTTTCGCAGACTGTATTACAGAGTCATAAATTTCCTCGGTTCGGGATTAAACCGGTGACTTGGAACACCATTATTTTTCCAAGTGGCGACTCTGAATTTAATAAATTGATCCCGTCTCGATTGTCCTTTAATTGGAAAAAACTCCCTTGTGCCCTCGCGTGCGCGTAAAAAGGAGGTGTGACAGGGAGTTTAATACATGTTGTACTCTTTTTCCCTTACAAGGTCTTGTCTCACTAGGTTTTCCTTGTAAGGTTTTTAACGAGGCAACCAAAAGGCGTATTGTTAGATATGTGCACCCATTTTCCTTTACTAGATTTGTTTCTCATTGGATTTTATTTTAGTTAAGGTTTTAATGAGGCACATTACTTATTGAGTAGACATTCAAGGGGTAGTGTTATGAATAGAATTGTAATTGGAGTGAATGTAAATATTTTAGAGAGTTTTACTTTGTGGCTAAGTCATTTTCCCCTTATAAATAAAGGGGTCTTACCCCATTGTAAATCATCCCAAATCAATAAGAATTCTCTCTTCCTACTTTTCTCTATAATACTATTCTTCTTCTTTTATTGTTTCTTAACAGTTGAATATACAACATTCCAAGGATTACTAAAGTAATCTTGTTTACAAGTCATAAAATTTGAAATTTGCTTCTATATACTGTCAAAATCAAGGAGTCCGATTTTGAAGTCTTAAAATCCGGCTATAAGTTTGAGTCCGGGCGACTTGAAGTGGAGGTTGGACCCGGGTGAAGGACACACACCTCAAGGAAGTAGATCGAAGGCCTGGCACGACCTACATCGATGGTAGCACAATCTCGAAGGCACTTAATAGAGAGCGGGAATTTCTCAAGGACATGTGGATCAGGTCATAAATGATAGGATAAGATTTGTACAAAATAATACAAGTCCATACTAGGTCGTTATACATCTGTACCAATAGAATTTTTTTATCATTACTGAAAATGTACCATATTAGGGTTTCCCCTCCTATATAAAAGGGACCCCAATCATTTGTAACATATATTATTATTCACTGCAACAGAACATTCCACTATGCTTTTCTTGTTTAACGTGCTTAACAATTGTTCTTCAACTTTATTGTCTTTACTTTATTGTTCATTCTTTATTATTCTTAGCTGACCTCGTGGTCCTTGGGATAATCAAGCTCGAGGTCCTTTTTGCTTTAACAACACTAGTTTGGTTCACCAATTCTTCTTACTTAAGCTTAATGTTACTTGTATAATCACTAGTATTAGAATATATCACATATCTTTAAAACCACAAATTATCTTTAATTGTTACTTACATTTTTGAGATAAACAATTTGGCGCCCACCGTGGGGCTAAAGATAAAAGTGATTATTTTAGTGCTAGTTTTCTGATAACACACGTTATTCTTCACACTTTTTTGTCAATGATTTTTTGATTTCATGCCAAAATATATCAAGCACACAAAACACACCCATTTATGACAGTGAGGGACTTGGAGAAAACAACGGTATAGGGCTCGATTTACCACCTATAAACCCTAAGGGAGTTCCAAATGTGGATCCAGTTGATATCATTTCGTACAATACTCTAAACATGAATGCAGGCACAGACCCCATAAGGAATGCACACAGGGAAGCTTGAGCTGGAGGCCAGGAACACGAGGAGTGGATGGAGGAAGAGTCTGCCTCCAAGTGATATTCCAAATGTTGCGAGCTTTGCAAGTCGCCATCACTCAACTTCATAGTCAGAACATAACTCCAAACATGGACAAACCAATAGACGCCCTGCCTACGGAACCTACGCCTAAAAGGCCCGATGAAATGGCTCGGGGACTAATCCCACTATTATGAAAATGCTCAAAGAATTGCCTGAAAGAATCGAGTTCGGAGAAAATAAAATTGAAGAAATGACAAAAAGGTAGAGACATACAATTTAAGGGTCGACCAAAAACTAGGAACGCCTCCGATTTTGAAAGGACTGGACTCAAAAAAATTCATACAAAAACCTTTCCCCTAAGTGCGGCTCCAATGCCCATCCCCAAGAAGTTTCACATGCCCGATATAGCAAAATATAATGGAACAATTGACCCTAATGAACATATTACTTCATATACTTGTGGAATCAAAGGAAATGACTTGAATAATGATGAAATCGAGTCAGTATTTTTGAAAAGGTTTGGGGAAACTCTATCAAATGGAGCTATGATCTGGTATCACAACTTTGCTTATAACTCTATTGATTCGTTTGCTATGCTGGCGAACACCTTCATAAAAGCACACATCTGGGCCATAAAGGTGGCTACATAAAAATTGGATGTCTTCAAAATAAAACAAAGGGATGACGAGATGCTAAGGGAGTTCGTATCCCGATTTCAAATGGTAAGAAAGGAATTACCATCGGTCTCCGATGACAAGTCAGTTCATGCGTTTATGCAAGGTTTGAATGAAAGAAGGTTGATTGTATCTCGACAACTAAAGTAAAACTTGATTGAATATCTAGCTGTGACATGGTAAGATGTGAAAAATCCTTATCAGTAAGAAATTAGGGTCGAGGATGGCTAGTTGGGAGCCCCCTCGGGCTTAGTTCATCCTAACAGATTCGCAGCCAAGCACCCGAGGGACACTAACCGGGATCAATATTCAATAAAGAATGGTATCAACCATATACCAATCGAAGAAGTAATGGACCAAGCCAAAATACCTCTCGGAGCGATCGGAGAAATGACCAAGGTCATGGTTCTCTGGGACTCATGAGTAAGAACGGGTTCGATAAGCATGCCGACCCTGTCGAGGTCTCCCGATTATCGGAATACAACTTCAGTATAGATGCATCAGGGATCATCTCAGCTATTGGTAGAATTAAAGATGCTAAGTGGCCCAAGCCTATATAGATCGATCCCTCCCAAAGGAAACCTAACTTGATGTGAAAGTATCATGGCATGCATGGTCATCGAACGGGGGATTGATGGCAGCTAAGAGAAGAAGTGGCTAGATTGTTTAATGAGGGCCACCTTCGAGAATTCCTAAGTAATCGGGCTAAGAATCACTTCAAGGAGAGGGATACAGGCATAAAGAATGAATATTAGGAACCTGAACATGTTCACATGATCATCGGTGGAGTCGACGTCCCACAAGGACCAATGTATCCATCATAAGGGAGAAACGAACTCGGGATTACATGCTCGCACCCTCACATTCAGCGAGGAAGATATTGAGACTTTATATCAACCTCACAACTATGCATTGATAATTTCTATCATTTTAAATAAAGTTCAAGTTAAATATGTTCTCGTGGATCCATGTAGTTTGACAAATATAATAAGGTCAACGGTCATGGAGCAGCTCGGGCCGCTCGATCAAATCATACCAGCATCTCCAGTCTTGAATGGCTTTAACATGGCAAGTGAAATAACAAAGGGAGAAATCATCTTCCCAATAAACATGGTCAAAACCATACAAGACACCAAATTTCATGTCATGAAGGTGACATGAGGTATAATGCTTTGCTTAGAAGGCCATGGATCTATAGCATGAGGGCAGCTCCATCGATCCTTCACCAGATGATGAAGTTAACAACGAAGAATGGCATAAAAATAGTATATGGAGAGCAACACGCAGCTAAGGAGATGTTTGCAGCACATGACTTGGAAAAAATATCGGCACTATCCATATCAAAAAATTCGAAGGACGAACATGTAGCTAAATAGCAATCACAGCCCGTGCCCTCAGTTGAGCCTGAGGGATAAGTGTTCGATGAACTCGTGGTTGAGGACGAAGAATAAGATTTCCTCATCCTCGAACCTTCATTGCCCCAAGGAAACGGATACGAAGAAATCCACGATCGAAGAATTC
This sequence comes from Nicotiana noctiflora, assembly GCA_032618575.1. NCBI lineage: Eukaryota > Viridiplantae > Streptophyta > Magnoliopsida > Solanales > Solanaceae > Nicotiana > Nicotiana noctiflora. The sequence goes on along the minus strand of JASVEL010012006.1, from coordinate 61,365 downwards.
AAACAGGTCATATTGATCGAGCATCCTCCAGAATGAAAGGTATACCTGGGGACAGGGTTAACCCCCAAACTCGAGAAAAACCTCATTTAGTTTCTCATCGATAATATCAATTGCTTCACTTGGTCCCACTTAGATATGAGAGGGATCCCACCGGAAATAACTACTCATTGATTAAGTGTCGATATCAGATTTAAATCAGTAAGGCAAAAGAGGAGACCTCAGTCTGAGGTAAAGCACCCATTCATCAAAGATGAGGTAACCAAACTTCTCAAAATAGGATTCATTAGGGAAGTAAAATATCCCGAATGGCTAGCTAACGTAGTGGTAGTCCCTAAGAAGAAGAATAAACTTAGAATATGTGTAAACTACAAAGATTTGAACAAAGCATGCCTTAAAGATTCTTTCCTATAGCCCAACATCGATCGTTTGATCGATGCTACGACTGGCCATGAGATCCTTACTTTTATCGATGCCTACTCCGGGTAGAACTAAATTCAAATGAACCGGGTAGACAAGGGAAAAACTTCATTCATCATGAAGTATGGTACATATTGTTATAATGTAATGCCCTTCGGGCTAAAAAACGCAGGAGCCACATATCAACGCCTAGCTAATAGGATGTTCGAACATCAAATAGGCAAATCCATAGAAGTTTATATTGATGACATTCTAGTTAATTTCCCGTGCGTAGATGACCATTTGACCCATTTTTAGGTGATATTCAACATCCTAAGAAAGTACAACATGAAGATCAACCTTGAAAATACGCTTGGAGTTAACTCGGACAAGTTCTTAGCCTTCATGGTATTGAACAAATGTATCGAAATTGACCCCGATAAAACAAAGCCATTAAGTAAATCACCTTTGCGAACAATGTGAAAGTCGTACAAGGGCACCAAACAGATAGGTGCCCTAGGTCAATTTATCTCGAGGTCATCAGATTGGAGCTATCACTTCTTTTCCCTATTCAAAAAGAAGAACAACTTCGCATGGACTCCAGAGTGCCAACAAGCCTTGGAATAATTAAAATGGTATCTCTCAAGCCCACCCCTGCTCCATACTCCAAAGGAGGATGAAACACTCTAATTGTATTTATTCGTGTTCGAGGTAGCGGTAAGTGGCGTGTTGGTTCGAGAAGAGCAAGGTACGCAATTTCCTATCTATTATGTGGGTAGGACCCTAGGAGATGCTGAAACCAGGTACCCATATTTGGAAATGTTAGCTCTTACATTAATAAGAGCAACTAGGAAATTAAAACATATTTTCAATGCCATCCTATATATGTACTAAGTACATATTCACTTTGAGATATCTTGCATAAGCCCAAATTATCGGGCAGATTGGCCAAGTAGGCCATCAAACTTGGAGGATATAATATCGAATATCAGCCTCGAACAGCTATCAAGTCTCAAATTTTTGGCAGACTTTATGGTTGACTTTGTGCCTGCCCTCGTACCCAAAGTAGAAAAGGAACTCTTGCTAAAAATGGGTACATCATCAGGGGTTTGGACCTCTTTTACATACGGAGTGTCGAATGTGAAAGGGATCCATCCTCGGCATCATTTTGAAATCGCCTATGGGCAGTGTTATTAGGAAGTCTATCAAAACTTCTGAATTGACTAACAATGAGACCGAATATGAGGCTATGATGGCAGGTCTTGAACTAGACAAGGGCCTTGGAGAAGAGGTCACCAAGGCATAGTGTGATTCCCTTTTGGTTGTAAATCATGTATATGCAAGCTTCAAGGTTCGAGACGATCGAATGCAAAGGTAATGAGACAAACTTCAAATGCCATTGCATTGTTTCAAGGAACGGACACTGGACCATGCACCTTGAGAATAGAATAGTGAGGTTGATGCACTTGCAAACTTAGGGTCATCGGTCGAAGAAGATGATATCGTCCTGGGGGCTATTGTACAACTATCAAAGTCGATAGTTGAAGAAGGCAAGGTAGATATTGGTTCAACAAGTTAACATGGGATTGGAGGAATAAGTACATTGATTACTTGAAGCATGGGAAGCTCCCCGCGGACCAAAAAGAGTCAAGAACACTTCGAGCAGAGAAGCTCGATTCTCGCTCGATAAAAATGTAACGTTGTACAGAAGAACTTTCAATGGACCACTGGCAGTGTGCTTGGGACCCAGGGACACTAATTATGTACTACGGTAAATCCATGAGGGCACTTGTGAGAGCCACTCTAGCGCAGACTCTTTGGTTTGTAAGGTGATCAGAGCAGAGTATTATTGGGATAGCATGGAAAAGGACACCAAGAAGATCGTTCAGAAGTGTGATAAAAGCCAGAGATTTACACCACTAATCCATCAACCCGGTGGAAAACTCCACCGGGTCTTATCCCCATGGCCATTCATGAAATGAGGATGGATATCGCCGCCCCCTACCAATGGAGCTAGGTAAAACTAGATTTATTTTGTTTATGACTGACTACTTCTCAAAATGGGTTGAAGCGCATACCTTCGAGAGGGTAAGAGAAAAAGAATTCATCGACTTCATATGGGACCACATCATATGTCGGTTCGGGATACCCGCCGAGATAACATGTGACAATGGGAAATAGTTCCTCAGCAACAAAGTGACAAAATCCCTTGAGGACCACAAAATCAAAAGGGTCCCATCAGCACCTTACCACCCAAGCGCAAATGGTCAGGCTGAGTCCACAAACAAAACCATCATTCGAAACTTAAAGAAAAGGTTAGATGATGCTAATGGAGAATGGAGAGAAGTGTTGCCCGAGGTGCTATGGGAATATCGAACAAATTCGAAGTCGAGCACAGGGGAGACCCCATTTTATTTGGTATACGGATAAGAAGAATTGATCCAAGTCGAAGTTGGGGAAATTACCATCAAAATTCAGCATGCCATCAAGGACTCATATCGTAAAGCTATGAATACTTCTCTCGAACTACTCAATGAAAAATATGAGGCCGCATTAATTAGAATGGCCGTGCAAAAATAAAGGACCGAAAGGTATTACAACAGAAGGACAAAACTTTGATACTTCAGAATTAGGGACTTAGTCCTAAGGAAAGTCACTCTCAACACTCGAGACCCAAATGAAGAGAAGCTAGGCCCCAGTTGGGAAGGATTGTACCGTCTCCTAGGAGTCATAGGGAAAGAATCCAACAAACTTAGCACAATGGAAGGCGAGAAACTACCAAACAATTGGAATATATCAATGCTCAAGCGATATTACTGCTGAGGTATGACCTTCCCCCCTTTCTATTTCTATTTAAAACTAAATCCTTGCAGATGTTCGACTGGAGACATCGAGGCATCTCTCAGCTCGAAGACTTTGGGTTTGAAAGTATGTGTTGCACTCTTTTTCCCTTAGATCGGGTTTTATCCCAATTGGGTTTTACCGGTAAGGTTTTTAACAAGGCAACACCTATATGCTACCTAAGTAACATTCAACAAGGGCATCACCCTCAGAGGGTATATTTTTTAGAAAGATATTTCATGCCTAAGAGGGCCTCGATAGGAGAATATTGTAATGAGCCAAACGGTCAAATGAACTATCTCCATATAGAATAATCGAGCCCCGACAATAAAACATGTACGCATGTATCAACTATTTAAAGAAGAATTTTGGTTATATAAAAAACACTTTGTATCTCGTACGAGCTCTACACTTACAATCCTACGGGAAAAAGATCAAGGGCCAAAGTACCTCAAAATACCTGAGGACTATCACTGACAGTCAATACATCTGAGTCATCGAAAATTCAGACTCATAAGACCTCAAAGTGGCACCCACTCAAAACAAAGTCCAAGGCCAATAAACTCGCGGACTAACTTTTTGAACAAGTTCAGAAAGTTATCGGGAAACAAGTTTAAGTGACAAACCCAAAGGCTACTGATCACACCCAACTATGCCTTATAAAAAGGACTAAGTGGTTGGTGCAAATATAATGCAGTTTACAAGTCCGGAGTCGAATCCCACAGAGAACTAATGCTTAGCTACAACTGTTAAATATTGCTAAGAAGACAAGCTCGAAGAATTCCTATGTAATAAATATTAATATTCTTGTATCTGATTAACTAAAAAATTAAATTAGTAGATTAACAACTACATATACTAAGGGTTGGATAAAAGATTAAGGAGGTCTAGAGTTATGATTTTCCCTATTGTCAGAATCCTTTCTAGTACATTTTCTATAAATTTGCCTAAGTCTTCTCTACCGATCATGAGAAGTGTGACTGTCGTAACTCTCTCCCTAGTAATTACCATAATTTACTAGACATATTCTCCCGAATTACGCTAGCTGGCATTAAGTACGGATCACTCGGATCGCACCAAGGTTTCTTTATCCCTAATCCCACCTTAAACCCTTTATATTGATCCCTCATATACGTTAAGAGTGATGTTGTTCAAACACTACCTATATATGCACTCTCTCCCGAGTAATACACATTAAATAGGCAAAGTCGATTGAGAGCTCTTCAATCAACCACAATAATAACGTAGTTGAACAAATAGAGAAAATATTACAGCAAATCTATATTAACATAATAGGAAAATTATCCTTCAAGAGGTTCCATCAAAACCTTAGATAAAAATTATTTTTTCATAATAGTATACATAACTATAATACAAGAATTCAAAACCAATAATGAAAATAGGAAGAAGAATGTGAAAAACTCGTAGAAGAATTCTCTGCCTTGCTCCTAGTGTGTTCTTGCCTCCGTAGGTCTCAAGTGTGTCCAAACTCAATCCCCCCTTCTCCATCTCTCTAAAAAGCTTCTCAAAGTGGCATTTTCAGGTGTATTTATATGTTTAGGACAATACCTAAATGTGTAGGTTAACTCCTAGTCAAACCGGAAAACAATAAAAATCTTCAAAACTCAGATTGGGCTTGGCCTTAAGCTTGTCATCGCCTGTATAGTGCCAGCCTAGATCTGGCATTAAGCTGGACTCACCTAGATAAAGCCAAACTAGGCATGGTTTTAAGCTGGACTCGCCTTGATAAAGCCAGCCTAGATCTGTCTTTAAGCTTGCCTAGCCTGGATAAAGCCTAGTCGAGCTGGCTTTTCCGCGACTTCTCCTTTTCACCGTTCTCGAGCGCACTTTCGAAGTTTAAACATCCCTTTAGCTCTACTTTCATTTATTATGCACCTACATATAAAATAGCCTCCACTATGCTAAAAAAGTGTATTTTAGCATTAAAGCATGTAAAATGCAAAGCATATAATGTGCAAAAACCATGAATTATAGCCGCACATCAGCTACGACCATACTAAAGACTACAGTCCCATAAAGGCTACGACTAAAATAATGTGATATGGAGAAGTCCTATTTCTGCTATAAAATTAAAGGCCTTTAAACATTGAAAAACCGGTTAAGTCAGGCTACCCCCGGCAAAAGAAAAACATAAGGGGCTTCGATAAATTTGGCGCACGAAAAATCTAAGGGCTTCGATAAATCAACTCTCGAATAATCCAAAGGCTTCGATAACACCATCATTCGGAAAATCCAAAGGCTTCGATAACACTATCCTTCGAAAAATCCTTTAGAGGTATTCAATTATGTCTACACAAACGAAATGACTAATAAGGTTCCGATACGTCGAGCCTTCGAAAAACTCAACGGGTACAAAAATACTTGCTAAGGCATGACTAAAATTTCACTAAGTCTTTTAGCCTAAATGAGGAAAAAATTATATAGCCATATTAGAGGCCGAAATGGCCCAATTTAAAGAGCCTAAAGGCCAATTATAAAAAAGCCTAAGGGTCAATATACAAGAGCCTAAGGGCCAACTTAAAAGAGATATAGGGCCAAAAGCTTATGGGAGTCCGAGTCTCCATTCTCATTCAACTCAGACCCAAAGGCCCCATTACCCCGAGCTTGCATTAAATTAATTTTATGTTCGGCTCAGGGATCATCTAAAACCCTAAGGGGTAGGATCTTGAGCAATGAAAGCCTAAGGGCTTATTATGAGTCTAAATCGATACTTGAGATTAGTATTTGAATCATCATAATTTTTCATAAACGGGGACAAAATAAAAGTTAGCACAAATAATTGATAGAGCAAAAAGTTACTTTATATTCATTAGGGAAATTTACAAAACATATTACAACGCCTACAAGGGGGCCTTGTACAAAAAATGAACCTAATCTGTTTTCGCGGCCACGCCCCCGGGAGTGTCATCTTCATCTTTAGTGGCTTTATCTTTAGGAGTCTCTTCCCCTTTTGGGGGCACCTTCTTCACCTTCCTTGTCCCCGGAGCTACTCACTGCATCCTCGCCATCAGAGGAGACAAGAAATCTAGTATCAGTTTCCCACGCCTTTGCTCTGACTATCTTCTCGGCTAGGTCGAACCCTTGGGCATGAACTTCTTCGAGGGTCTCCCTCCGGGCTTGGCACTTAGCCAATTCATTTCTACATCTCCCTCGGTCGGAGTCCTCATTCAACTCAGCTTGAACGGTCGTAACTTTCCTCATGTATATAGCAACGGATTTATCGGCCGCAACCTTCGTCTTCTCAGCTATGACCTTAGCCTGTACAACTTCAACCTTATTCTGTGCAGCTTCGGACCGAGCTTTAGTTAGCTCAGCCTCCAACCCCTCAATTTTCCTGGCCCGAGCCAGACCCTTCACTTCAATGCCTCGAAGATGATATTTAGCTGAGGCTAATTGGGCCGTAGCAGTTTCTTTTTTGGCAGCAAGTTGATCCATGTTCGTCTTCCACTAATGACAATCAACCCAAACTCGATCTACCTCACCTCGGAGCTGCCCAATCATATCCATCTTTTGCTGCAACTGAAATATCAAAGTATTAGCCTTCGAAGTAGGGCCAAAAAGGCTGAACTTTGTTAAAATCATTGTTACATGCTCATCTAGCTCGGACTCACTTTTTTGAGCTTTAGATAATGTTGTTTGGAGATCTTTAAGCTCATCTTCTTTCTGGCTACAAAGGAGCCTCAAGGCCTTCTCTTCGCTTGAAACCTTCTTGGGCTCGGCCTCACATTGGCTCAGCTCAGCTTTAAAATTTTCAATGACCTACGCATGAAATAACGACATATCAGTCGAAAGAAGACAGAGAAAGAAAAATTTGCAATAGAAAGAGCAAGTCCTTACTCGGCAAATGAGGTGCTGAGCTTCTTAAAAAATGGAGGATGCATCATTGAGTTCGTCAGGATCCTTGACCCCAGCGTAGCAGCCCTGAAAATGATTGTCCTCAATGACCTTATTTGGGTCAGGCATATGCAAAATGTTGACTTCCTCAATTGCCCCCAAGAATAAGTTGGCAATGAAAGAGAGTGACATGTTGCCGCGGCTCCGAGCTCTTTACTGGGGGCGTTCTCATTAGCTTCGGGGGTCCCAACATTAACCCCTTCTGGTGTAGTTGTTGAAAATGGAGAGACAATATCGACCTCTAGGGATGCAAGGGCTTTGCCCATCTCTTCCCTCGAGGAATCCTTGCCACATGATGAGGTTTCTAGTTCAGAAGGCTTTACAACCTCAACCGGCTTCTTGGTCCGAGTCACCAGCACCGACTCTTCATCATCATTTTCTTCTCCATCCGGGGAGTCATGGGTCGAGTCTGCGCCCATTTGAGCAAACCTTTTTCGCAACCTTCGAGCGGAGGTTTTCTTATCTTAAGGGTTTCAGGGACCCTTTTTATTTTGTTTTCCTTCTAGGACTTTGGATTTGAAGGCTTGTTTTTTTCTCCGGGCGGAGCCGAACTCATCTTGGATGCATCACCAAGGCCTAAACATGCATAGTGTGAGTAAGTAGGAATGTCGCTGATATATGGAAAGTGTTGAAACTACTGAAAGGCACTTACCATGGTTCTTGTCCTCCCATCGGCGCATTGATAATTCATGCCAATTGCACTCATCGTAGGATGAAGTGCCATCTAATTTTTTTGACCTAATCCTCGAGGTTGGGAAATGTTGGAGGTGCCCACATATTTACTGTAAAAAGAAGGACAATAGAGTTATAAAACATAGAAGCAAAATATGAATAGGTACAGGGAATACGAACTCCATTTACAGTTGAAATTCCACCTCTCCCGGAACGATATTTTATGCTCGGAAATGATGTCCGATGTTCTTACTCTAACAAACCGGCTCATACAACCCCGATCTTTGGGTTCGTTAGTACTATCGAAGAAGGATTTTGTTGTTCGACATTGTAGCTGGATGAGCCCTCAGAACAATTGGGACTGATACAATCGAATTAGGTGGTTGAGGGTGAAGTCCAAACCCTTGGCCTTTTTGGAAAAGTACCGCAACATGATCACGATATACCAGAAGGAAGGGTGAATCTGACCGAGGGTGACTTCGTATATTTTGCAGAAGTCTATCACTACCAGATCGAGGGGACCCAGTGTGAAGGGGTAAGTGCAAACACTTAAAACCCCTCATTGTGGGTATAATTCTCTTATCAAGGCTCGGGATTTGAACCTTAACCTCGTCTCCCCAGAGACATTCCTCTTTTACTTCCTTGGTGAGCTGCTTCATTAGCAAGATAATGTATCAGGATACGTGATCACATCGGCCTTCTACATAGGGAGGATTCTCGATACCAAATTCTTTCTTGATGATGCAATTACCGGGGGTGATTCTCTTTAGTGTTGGCGGCACCACCGGTTTAGTCGACCGAGAGGTAGAGGAAGATGATCATTTATCCTTTTTAGGGATTTTCTTGAAAGTTTTGGCCATGATTATAAGCTAAGTAATACGGGTGCACAGTGGTGTTTCAGTCAAGAGCATGGTTATTTACGGCGCTTAAAGAGGCGAAGAGAATGGGTGATTGGAGAAAGAGATGGAGATGGCAACAGGAAAAAGAAAGAGTAAATTTTTTTACTTGGAGGAATCGTCTCATATTTATAGATAGGCAACGATGGTTTGACGGCATTAGTGGCCGATCGGTAATGGCATGCATTCAATATTTTTGGGGAAACGGACCGACGGGATGTTTCGGTCACTTTTCGAACACTTTTCTAATGACCTGACCGGTTGTTTGAGTACTAGCACTCGATTTAGCAGTCAGAGGCCATGAACAGCTTCATTTCAGGTATTATGACTCATACGCATGGTCGGAATTGAATTTCAAGAAGTCCAGAGTTGATTTTGGAAGAGAATTCTCATTTAGGAAGCTTAAAGTTGAAAGAATGAACTAGGATTATATTTTGAGTAAACGACATAGGAATCGGGATCTGAAGGTTCTAGCAGGTTTGTATGATGATTTCAGACTTGGGGGTATGCTCGATGCGAATTTTGGATAACCCGAGAGAAGGTTCCAGCAGGTTCGTACTGTGGAAGTTAGCATATTAGAAGAAGTTTCATAAGTTTGGATTGGAGTTAATTTAAGTGTTATCAATGTCCGTTTGGGATTCTGAGATTGTGAATAGCTCCGTATAGTGATTCTGGAGTTGGGGGCGCGATCGAAAGTGAATTCCGAGGTCCGTAGACCATTTTGAATCCATTTGGCTAAATATAGAAATTTGAAGGTTTCGAAGAGTTTGACTCGGGAGTTCACTTTTTGAAATAGGGGTCGAAATCTAATTCCGAAAGTTGGAATAGATCCGTAATGTCAAATATAACTTGTGTGCAAAATTTAAACTCAATCGAACGTGATTTGATAGGTTTCGGCATCGGAAATAGAAGTTGAAAACTTCAAAGTTCATAAAGCTTGAATTGAGGTATAATTCATTATTTTGGTGTTGTTTGATATGATTTGAGGTCTCGAGAAGGTTCGTAAATGTGTTTTGGGATTGGTTGGAGTCCCGGGGTGCCTCGGGTGGATTCCAGGTGGTTAATGGATCGAAAGTTGGATTTTTGAAAAAATTGGGCAGACGGTATCTGGTATTGTCAGTTTTGTGGAAATGGGACCATAGAAGGGCCCCACAGAGGTGGATTGGGGACTGCAAAAGTGGTTTTGGCCAATTGTGAAAGGGGACCGTAGATGCGGTTAGGCAGTCGCATAAGCGAAATCGCACCTGCGGTTTGCAAGTCGCAGAAGCGAAAGTGAGGGGTCTCATTTGGGACCGCAGAAACGCTATGTGTACGTATAAGTAGGACCGCAGAAGCGGTCCCTGGACTGTAAACGTGGAAAATAGGGCCAAGCCCAGGACTGCAAAAGCGTCCAAGAATCCGCAAAAGCGGAACCGCATAAACGGAAATGACTGAAGGCAGAAGTTGGATTTAAGTCGTGAGTTGGTTCATTTCTCTCATATTTTTCATGGCTTGGGGCGATTGTGGAGAGCCTCAAGGAAGGGATTTTCGCCATTAATGTTAAGGTAAGTTATTCCCACCTATTATAAGTTAAATACATTAATTATGTATGAGATTAAGCATGGAAATTAGTGTAAATATTAGGGTTTTGGTTGGAAACCTAGAAAAATTATAAATCTTGAATTTTAGCCACAATTTTGAGCATGGAATTAGGAGAAAATTATATATTTGAGTTCCTAAGGTTATGGGTAATCTTTACCTTCGAAAATTTTCGGATCTCGGGCACATGTGCCCGAGGGCATTTTGGTCAACTTTTCGTTTGGGGTTAGGAATGGCTATAATTGAGTTGTAAGGTATAGTTGAGCATATATTAATGGATTTGTATTATCATTGGCTAGTTTTGGTGCGTTGTGCATTGGTGCAAGTCTTCGGAAGGATGTAGAATGCCGGTTATGAGCCTTCGGAGCGAGGTGAGTCTCCTTTCTGATTCTGTGAGGGGGAAGTTTCCCCATAGATGAGTTTAATTGATTATGTGCTCTTAGTTGTGGGGGTTACGTGCACACGAGGTGACGAGAGTCCGTGCGTAGCTACTATTATGCTATTGGGTAGTTTAGGACCCAAAAGTATGTTTTTTTTTTTTTTAAAATAAGCCACTAGACACTGAGCCTAGGGTTGGATTTTATAGATTAAGTTCAAATACAAAAAATTGGAGGGGGACATAATACCTTACCTCCACAATGATGAAAATGCATTTGGTTGTCCAAGTGACAATCAAATAACATTTACTGCTTTGGAGAGATAAACCTATAGAGAGTGGTCTATTGTCTATCCAGTATTGATAGGCATTAGACATTACAAAATTCTATAGATAGAGTCTAGGTCACATGTACAAAACAATAGCCTAGATATGTGAAAAGAGAGCAAAATGCTGCTCTTGTGTTGCTCTTGCTTCAAAGGTATTTAAAGTCCACATTCATGTACTGGTATTTGGTACTGGAGGTGCTTGAACTCCCTTGTTGTTGCCTTTGGTGTAAGTTGAATCAATTAGTGCTCCTTTGTTTGGAATCCTTGGGAAAAGAAAGGCATTTCTACCAGAATGAGTACTTGAAGTACTAATACCACTGGATAGATATGCATTTTTTCCTCAAGGGGTCCAAGTATCATCAGCTCTACAGTTGCAATGCTTAGGTGAGATTGCATTTGTGGAGAATTTTTAGTTGAGTTGGTGTGAGAGGAGGGTTTTTGGTTCTTTGTGTGGTGGATTTGGCTAGCATTTGTGTTTTTCCAGCAGTATTGGGGTGTGCACTGCTGAAAAAACATACTGGATGCCAATACAACAGTTATGATGACCTCCAAGGTAGTGGATTTGTTCAAAGTACCTGCAAAAAAGATAGCATATGTTAGAAGAAAAGTTCTCATCCTGCTCTCGTTACGAGGGCCTTTACTTTGGTTGCTGGCTAGGGTGTGATGACTACTGGTCCTGGTATTTTGGATACTAAGGGTAGCTGTCACTTCTGAAATACTGTCAGCCATATCCATGGGAAGAGTTGGTGGGAGAAGGAGAAAGGGTATGAGATGAGAGGGTGATTCTGTTGGTTTTTTTGTGTCTGAAGGCAGGAGTGCCAATAAGATCTTGATGTATTTGACCTCTGATGTGGCTTGGGAGTAAAAGAGTAGAGTGGTAATGTGTCAAGGCTGTCAGACTGTGGCTAAGCTTGGATAATGAGTCCGCTGGATTGTTGGCTTCTCTGTAAACATGTGTGACTTGTATTTCTTCACAATTGTCACACATGTTCTTCAGTTTATCTATCTGTGGTTGGAGACTCCAGGGTGGATCGGTGCTGGTAGTTAACCATAGTATCAAAAGAGCTGAATCTGCTTCTAAATGAATTCTTTTGTATGAGTTGTCAATGCACCATTTAACTCCCAAGTGTGCTGCTTCAATTTCTGCCAGATTGTTTGTGCCCTCACCCAATGGGGCAGCCAGAGCATGAATGAAAGCTCCATTGTTATCTCTTATGATTGCTCCTGCTCCAATACGACCCGGGTTGGTAAGAGCACTGCCATCAGTGTTAACCTTTACAAATCCTTGAGAAGGTTTCAACCATGTAACCTGCTTAGTTTCAGTGTAATGGGTGATGGTTTCAGTAGTCAAATACAAGTCTGGCCATTTTAAAGGCCAAGATATCTGGGGATATGTTGCTTGCAACAACATATGAATATCTGAGTGAATGGAGTACATCACTCTGGATATAGAGGAAGATTTGGAACCATATTTTGAGTTGCATCTATTCTTCTAGAGATTCCAACATATGATTATTGGCATTGTGTCTAGGAGAAGTTTTTGCACTCCATTTTTTCTGTCTAGAAGCCACCATTTCATAAGGAGAGGCTGAAGGGGGAGATCAGAGGTATTAAGACCAACTGGACCTCCAAATTTTTTCCAAATTGATGCTGCAAATTGGCCTTGACAAAATATATGCTCCACACTTTCTGCTCCAGGCCTGCGACAACATACACACCTGGTAACAGTTGGATTACAGAAAGGTAATACCCTGTCATCAGTAGGAAGCTTGTTCCTAAGTGCTCTCCAGATGCAGAAGGACCATTTAAATGGTATTTTGTTATGCCAGATCATTTTATTGGTGAAGCTTCTCTGCTTCTTCTTCCTGAGGGTCTCCCATGCCGAGGAACAGGTGAATTTGCCTTTTACATTGGGAATCCATATGGCTTGATCTTGGGAGTTGAGGTTATGGATTTGAATCTGGGAGATAGCTTGAATTGTATGAACTGGAGCATATTCATTTAACCTCTGCATGTTCCAATGGCCATGATCCAGGAAATATGCCACTGAAATGTTACCAGGACTTCCACCTTCAGACCTTTGATGAGCTAAGGCACCTGTTCCTAGCCAATTATCCCACCAGAAACTACAATTGCCAGAGTTCAGTCTCCAGAGAAGGTGATTTTCAGCTTCCTTTTTTATTGTCATCATTTTTTTCCATGTTTGGGATTGTCCAGAGTTCCATTTTTTGGAAATTGGATTTGACCTTTGACAATACTTGGCTCGAAGGAATTGGCTCCAAAGGGAGTCTTTAGTCCTGAAAAGCCACCATTTCTTGTATTCCATTGTTTGACAAATTTCTTCCATGGATCTGAAACCAACTCCTCCTTCAGAGGTTGGGAGAGTTAGTTTTTGCCAAGAAGCCCAATGATACTTGCTTTTGTCTTTCTCCATGCCCCAAAAAAAATTGGCAGCTAGCTTCTCTACTTGTCTTAAGACTGTCTTGGGGGGTGAAAGAGCAGATAACAAGTGTGTGGGCATAGATTGAAGAACATACTTAATCAGTGTAGCCCTACCTCCATATGAGAGAATTCTACTTTGCCAACCCTTGATTCTGTTAGTAACCTTGGCAACTAGGTTATTGAAGTAGACAATTCTCATTCTTCCTGTATATAAGGGGCATCCCAGGTAAGTGATGGGGGCTTCTTTCTTGGTGAAGCCAGTGATGTGTTGGACTCTTCTGCTTACTGCAGGGAGGGCACAAGGAGAGAGCATAAAGTGGCTCTTCTGCTTGTTGATTTGCTGGCCAGATATGTTCTCATAGCATTTAAGGATCTCCATGACCTTCTTTAGAGAAGTTCTTCCTCCAGATGTGAATATAATGATGTCATCTGCAAAGCTTAAATGGTTGACTTGAGGACCCCTCTTCTCCATATAGAAACCATTGAAGAATTGGTCGTGAGTCAACCTATTAAGCATTGATGAAAGTAGTTCTGCTCCCAGAATGAAAAGAGCTGGAGCCAATGGGTCTCCCTGCTTTAGACCCCTAGTAGAGTGAAAAAATCCATGTCTTGTTCCATTAATGATAACTGAGTACCAGTTGTTTGACATAGTCCTCCAGATCATATCTATAATCATCTCATTGAATCCCATTCTTCTCAGCATTTGACATGTGAAATTCCAAGAAACTCTGTCATATGCTTTGGCCATATCAAGTTTGATGACTACATTGGATCCCCTGTTTGGCTTTTTAATTCCTTGGACTATCTCCTGAGCAAGCATAATATTCTCTGAGATGCTCCTACCTTGTACAAAACCAGATTGGTTGTTGGAAATGACCTTAGGCAAGATTGGGGCAAGCCTGGAACATATGATTTTGGAGATAACCTTGTTTGTAAAATTACTGAGGCTGATAGGTCTATACTCATTGAAAGAGTTAGGAAATTCAACCTTTGGCAAGAGAACTAGACAAGCACTAGTCATATACTTTGGCATTTCAGCTCCTCCAAAGAAAGCCAGAACAACATTCAGGAGGTCTGTTTTGATAATATCCCAACATGATTGGAAAAATCTTCCATTCATGCCATCTGGACCAGCAGCACTATTGGGATCCATAGAGAAGACAACAGACTTAAGTTCTTTCATTGTTGGATCTTTGGTGAGGCATTGGTTATCCTCCTGTGTGATGAGAGATGGGATGTAATATAAGAGATCTTGTCTGATTGTTCCTCCAGTTTCTGTGAAGTGCTCTTTGAAATAATCACAGGCTGTTTCTCCTATGGCTGTATCTCCTTGAATCCAATTACCATCCATGTCCTTGATTTTATGAATAAAGAGTTTTCTCCTTCTTCCCCTCATAAGACTATGAAAGTATTTTGAATTAGCATCTCCTTCCTTGAACCAATGAAGTTGTGTTTTTTGCTTTAAAATGGACTCTTCTAGCTTCATGTATCTTACATATTGAGCATTGGCTTCTTGATACACCATTCTGTCAGTTGTATCATTGGTATGAGCCCAGTTAACTTCAACTTGTTTCACTTTTTCTTCAAATTCCTTAACCTTTTGAAAGATGTCTCCAAATTCTTGTTTAGACCATTTGCTGAGAGTAGTAGAGACTGCTCTAAGCTTCTGATGAAAGATCCACATAGCATTCCCGGAAAATTCCTGTGCCCAAGTCTCTTGTACTAGAGGGAGGAAATTTTCATTTTGCACCCAGCAATTGAGAAATTTGAAATACCTCTTGGTAGTATCCTGTTTGATATTCAAGTCCATTTGAATTGGATTATGATCAGAACCTGTTGAGGATAAGTGAGAAATGGTTGTGGCTGGGAAAGAGATCAGCCAGTTATCATTTGCCAATGCCCTGTCCAATCTCTTCCAAACTATAGAGCCTGGTCCTCTTCCATTGGACCAAGTGTACTTGGGGCCATAGAAGCCTAAGTCCACCAATCCACAGTCTTCAATCATACTTAAGAAATCCATACTTTTGTTAATCTGATATGGTAATCCCCCTATTTTCTCTTCAATGGATGTGATCACGTTGAAATCACCAATGATGCACCAAGGTATATCACACGACAAGGACTTCTGTCGAAGAGTATCCCATAGTGGTCTTCTGAGAAGAATCTTGCACTTAGCATAAACCAGAGTGATCAAAAAAGGATCAGCTGCTTCCACATGTTTCAACTGAATTGTTATTTATTGTTCATCTTGATCCATAACAGTACCATCAAAATCTCGATCCCAAAAGAGCCAGATTTTATTGTTACTATTAGAGGTTGCATGCTGCATGGATAGCTGAATTCTGTAGTAATTGATATGAGTGTCATCAAGAAAAGGTTCTAGGACTGCAATGAATGAGAGGTTATGGATTTGTTTGAGAGTTTTGAGTCTTTCAAGGGCTCCAGAGGTTCTGATACCTCTTATATTCCAAGTGATTGTGCTAATCATTAATGTTTTTTTGGGAGATTGTGCTTTGGTGGGATTTTAGTGATGGTTGCTTTGCTTCTGGTAAGGTAATGTGGCATTTTGTTTCTGGGAGAGAGACCTTGGGTGTTGATGATTTCAGTAGCATCAGTGCTACCATTGAAAGCAGTAAGGAGCTGACTACATGTATCATCTCCTTCCAAATCTTCACTAGGTTCATCATCAGCTTGTTCTACAGAGGCCTTCTCATCTTCAGATTGAACATGCATGTATTCATCTTCTGGAGAGAGGGATGACTGTATTCCAATACCTGTTGCCTCAGGAGTAATTGAGGCCACAGTATTTTCTTTCTCATTCTGAATCTGAGATAAAGGTGCTGGATGTATTGCAAATCCTACATCCTTTTCAAGATCTGAAAGGTTCTGTTGGATTTCAGTTCTTTTAGATGGTGATGAAGTCCCTGTAGAACTTATATTAATTACCTCCTCTATGGATGAGGAAGTAATATATGGTTCTGCTTCATTTGCCAATGTAACAATCAGAACAGGGGAAGCACTTTCAGAGGTTGAACCCTTGGCTGCAGCAACTTCCTGTTGTTTTCTTAACTGTCTCCTTTTCTTTTGACTTGGGTTTGCTTTTGATTTGGGTGTAGGGACTGGTGAGTGCAGTACCACAGAATTTTTGCCTCTATCAACTGTAATTCTATGGTCTTCAGCAGAAGGGGAAACACCAGGATCAATTTCTTCCAGGGATAGTCCCTTTGAAGAAATTGGCTGAGTGGTAACCAAAGAAAGGTCACCATGTGCAACTCCACATTCTTGTTCCCTATCCTGATTCTTATCTAGAAATAGCTCCCGATCAATCACCATTCTTCCTTGAATTTCGACAAAGGGGGAAACTGGAGAAAAGAGGGGGTTGGAGGCAGTGTTGTGAACATCAGGTCCTTTACTCTTTTCCAGAGGAGCTGAGGGGTTGTTGAGGGTAGTATCGGATGTTGGTTGAGTTGTAGGCATTGCCTGATTGGGGGTTTGCTTCTGAGTGTTTTGGGGTTGATGTTTCCTATTATTTTGTTGATTTTGATTTTTGGACTGTTTCCTCTTTTGGGTTTGCCATTCATCATTTGGGGGGTTGGATTCTATACTTTGGTGGGACTTCTTTTCTTGAGTTTTTGCTTCAGAAATGCCTTTCATTTGGTTGTCTTTGGAGGACTGTGGGTCTTGATGCCTTGGCTGAATGCGTGAAGGGATGTTGGTGGGGTTGGACTGAGTTTGTTCTGTTTCAAGGTTGGCAAGGGGTGCAGGATTTTCTCTCTTCTTTTTGCTTTCCTCTTCTTTGGATTTTACAGGACATGTCAAACTACTGTGGCCCAGGTGCTTGCAATAGAGACAGTATTGTGGGGTATCCTCATATTGCACTTCAAGCCATCTGCCATCTCCATTTTCATCAAGATTGTCATCAAAGCCCAACCACACATGGTGAGGTCTAGTTTTGGTAAGATCAATTTGAACTTTTACTTTTGCAACACTTCCTCTTGATTTCTGAAAAGAGGCCAAGTCCAAGTGGAGTGCCTTTCCTACCGGAGTTAAAAGACTCGCCAAGAGCTCCATGTAGTAGAAATGCCAAGGGAGTTCAGGAATAACTACCCAAGTAGGAACAATGGGAGAATCTTCTGATGGATTAAAGGTAGGTGTCCAGGCTTCCAACTTCATTAGTTGCCCCTGAATGTACATGGTTTGTCTGGTCCAGACTGTTACATGGTCATATTCATTGTCAGGATCAATATAAACTGTCCTGGCATTGAAATGAGCAATCTTCACATTGCCTTTGAGCTCAGTTTGAGTAATGAAGCTTTTCCTAATTGATTCCATCTTAGGCATAGTGTTAGCAAATTTTCCAACTACAGTGTACTTGCATCTAGCTGCCAGATTAACCATGTAGTCTTCTTTGGTAAATATGACAGCAGGTTGGCCCTGCTTAGTTGTGATTCTGGGAGGTGTGAAAGCAATGGGGTCAATGGCATATTCATGCCTGGCTCTAAGTTTAGTAACATAAGAATGGGTAACAATTGGTGGTGCAGGAGGAGGGTTGTTTGGTTGTTTAGCTTTTGGATTGGAGTCTTTTGGAGCCTGTTTAACTGGAAATGTGAGAAAAGTGGGAGGTTGGTGAAGGGAGTTTGGCTGAGTGTGTGCTTTGTTATGGGGCTGTTTGTCAAAGTTAGAGGATATTTTAGGCATTACATTCATCCCAATGATAGGCATAGTAGGGTGAGAAAGCTCCTGGACATTTGGTCGATCATTCACAGGTGAACAGTGAACTGGGCATGTGGTTTGGACATTCGACTCAATTGGCTTTTGTAAAATTGTAGCTGGGTGATCACCAGCACCTACCTGATGATCAAGAAGAGGTTGGCATTCATTTTGGACATCAAGTATCCCTCGCGACCCATGCTCGATCAACTGATAAGGCCTTGAGTGTAGCAGTTGGTGCGGGTGGTGATTTACTTCATTGGATTGATTTTGGATTGATTGGAAAGGATCCTTAGGTGCAGAAGATGGATTAGGGGTGATCAGCAAAGTGCCTAATGGTACAGTTGAGGGATTGAACAGTGGTCGAACTCCTGTATTGCTACAGTTCCCTGGAGAGCCTTTTTGGATATTTGACAGAATTGATCCATGTAAATTTGGTTCTGATGGTTTGGAAACAATGTCATGAGGTACAGAAGGAGAATGGCATTGGTTTTGGGCTGTGAAAATCCCTGTACCACCATGTCCGGCCAAATGGTGAACCGGAGAAGAAAAGGCAATGTGATCTCCCTCGTTCGCTGATTGTTTTTGGATTATGGACATATGGTGCTGTTCAGGAACATTCAGAGAGTCTTTCCTATCCAATGGGTTGGGCAATTGGGAATCATGTGTGGTTGGAGCATTTTGTCGAGTACCTGATATGGTCGGAGCAAAGTTACTGGTTTTTTGGATATTCGAAGGAGTGGAATCATAGTTGTGATTTTGTGACAGCCCAGAAATGTTCTCCATGGGTATGGGAACTTTTTCGCATTGGTTTCGTATCATTTCGACTCCTGTAACTCCTTCGCCGGCTACTGTATCCTCAACGGAGTGTTGCAGGCCATCGGAGATTTCAATTTCCACGGTAGAAAGGTCTGAAAGTTGGTGTGGAGGCAGGATTCGATCTGGAGACGAGGTGATTAGGCTTGGATCCACAGGATTTGGTTCTGAATTGAAATGGGAATTGTGTGTAGCTCCCAGGCGACGCGCACCAAATTGAAGATCTGTAGTCGAGTTTTGAAGTGATTCAACTTGGAGGTTGTGCGCATTAACTGGACGGATCAAATGGTGTTGGTCCGGTGGTTTTTCACCGGCAGGAGGGGAAATGGGGTCCATTCCGGTGGATGTATCGCCGTTTGCTTGGGAGAGAGAAGCCGTTGGTATAACGGCTATCAAAAAAAAAAAAAGTATGTTATATATAGAATAAATGTGAAATTATTGATAGCTCAGATTGCTTAAATCACATTAAATCAATAATTGGATTTTTTTCTAAAAGACTTAAGCTTTGTTTTCTCAAATTAATAAAGAGAATTGACCCTTTCTTCTGGATAATTGCTTCATGATTGCCTTCTTAACTGTTTATCTGTCTGTATGTGCTTATTTTGGAACGGGCCGAATGCCTCGGCAGATTAATATATGCATCTATAGGTGCGCCATCGACCCTCGGCAAGTGCATAATTTATTTATGTTGGATCGGACCGTCGTCACAGTATGATTTGCGCATGCTTGTATTGTTGGCTAAAACATAATTAAATTGTTGTTGCCTTTTATGGCTTAAAGATATTCAGCATATAATTAAAAAGGAAAATTTGGGAAGTTTTCCCATCTATTTGGGTTAAAAATCATATTTATAGCATAAATCCACGAATTAGCATATATGTTAAGGATGTGTCATTATTGGACCATTAGAAAGTGTTAGAGTTGACTATCTGTATTAGGTGGGATACTCACTGAGTACACATTGATTACGTACTCATATTATACTTTTGTGCATTTTTGTTGCACATGTACTTGATACATTAGCGGTCTACTGGGCGCAACAACACGAACAATTTGGAGACTAGGTGAGTTGCAGTATGTAAGGCGGCCCACAGCTTTTAAAGTCCATTTCTAGTAAGTTTTTATTTACTTTCTGTCCATTGTATTCCGGACGGATGTTATATTGTATTTTATATCCTTATCAGTAGAAGCTCATGCACTTGTGACACCGGGTTCTGGGATGGTTTTTGAAATATGTGTATTAATAGTTATTTCTTAAATTGAATTGAAACAGAGATCATTTTTATATGAAAAATGGAAGGAAAAATCTCAGATTCTAAGGGTATTAAAAGAGAGGTTAATTGATAAATTAGTTGGCCTGCCTGACAACGGTGTCCGATGCCATCACGACCCGCAGTGGATTTGGGTCGTGACAACTTTCATCACGGGGGTGACGTCATCACTAAGGACTTTAGGAATTCAAATTGTTTCATACCATTTCATTCTAAGAAACGCGGGGACTATCTGTATACGGTCAAAATCAAGGAGCCCAATTTCGAAGTCTTAAATTGGGTTATAAGTTTGAGTCCGGGCAACTCGAAGTGGAGGTTGGATCCGGTTGAAGGACACACACCTTGATGAAGCAAATCGAAAGCCTAGCATGACCTTCATCGAGGGTAGCACAATCTCGAAGACACTTAAGAAATTGCGAAAATTTCTCAAAGACACGTGGATCAGGACATAAATTATAGGATAAGATTTGTACGAAATAATACAAGTCCGTACTAGGTCATTACATGTGTACCAATAGAATTTTTTTTATCATAATTGGAAACGTACCATATTAAGGTTTTCCCCTCCTATAATAAAGAGACCCCAATCATTTGTAACATACATTATTATTCACTGCAACAGAATATTCCACTATGCTTTTCTCGTTTAACATGCTCAATAACTGTTCTTCAACTTTATTGTTCTTCGTTGACCTCGACGTAACTGTGATAATCGAGCTCGAGGTCCTTTTTGCTCTAATAACACTGGTTTGGTTCACCAATTCTTCTTACTTAAGCTTAATATTACTTGTATAATCACTAGTTTTAGAATATATCACATATCTTTAAAACCATAAATTATCTTTAATTGTACTCACATTTATTGAGGTAAACATCTTCATTTCACGTGCCATTTTATTTTACGGGGGGAAAAGTTATTCTAAATAATTAGTTTATTACAGTTATTATTAATGAATTAACTCAAGCAGTTGATTATGAACCGACTTCTGTCTGGTTTTTATAATTAAGTAAATAGCCTAAAGATAATGTATATATAGGAACAGAGGAAGACAGTTGGGCATAACTGGTGTATATTTGAAAAAAAGGAAAGAAAAAGGCAAATTTTGGCACATTCATTTTTGTTTTTAGTGTCACATTACATACTTTATTGACATTTTATTATGTATTCTCAGTATGGTTTATTATACATAATTTTTGTAAAATAATATTATCTCAACTAAGAAATTTAAATGTTTTTGGTGGGTCAAAATAGATTGAGTCAATAAATGGACCGGTTATTGACCCCCCCAAAAATGACTTGGTTGAGACGGACTGGATCTAGATAAGCTAAAATTTGGATCATAATCTAACCCATCCAACTCTCATCAAGTTTTAATAATGTGTGTTATTTTCTTATAATTTGTTTAATTATGCAACAACCCAAAGGGTCATCACATATTTTCTTAGTCATTCCATATTTTTGAGGCCTCGAAAATCTCATTTAAGGTTTCCTCGATTTGTGTGCGCATCCCTGACGCGTAGCCGAAAAGCTTAAATATGAATTCTGTGTGAAAAAGATATATTTTGATATTAATATGAATATATATGATTTCGGTCAATATTTTTTGGAAAACGGACCCAGACTCGTGATTTGACGGCCCCGGAGGGTCCGTAGTAAAATATGGGACTCCAGAATATGCTCAGAGTAAAATTTCGAGGTCTAGAGCCCGAGAAATAATTTTTTTTTTCTGAAATTGGTTTTATGAAATTATCAAGGAAATTGAAAATAAAATTTGATTAAAAGACTGTGGTATCAAGCCTGTATTTTGGTTCCAACACCCGGTATAGGTCTTATATGTGATTTAAGACGTTTCTGTAAAATTTGGTTGAAAACGGACGTCATTTGACATGTTTCGGACCTAAATCTTTAAAAAATAAAAGTTTATGAAGTTTGTTGAAAAAGTGATGATTCTGAGAATTAATTTATTGTATTCTATGTTATTTTGGTGATTTGGTCGCACGGTTAAGTTCGTATGATGTTGTTGAGTTAGTGTACATGTTTGGTTAGGAGCCCCGAGGGCTCGGGAGTATTTTCGGGGGTGTTCGGGGTGGTTTTGAAACTTAGAAAATTGCAGAAAAACACTGTTGCTGCACCAGTTCTGGTGTAACCGCACCTGCGGTCCATTGGCCGCAGATGCGGACACGCAGGTGTGCACAGCGGGTCGCAGATGCGGTCTCCTTCGCAGATGCAGATTACTACCCCGCAGATGCGACCCGTAGAAGCGGGACTTTTTTTCGCAGGTGCGGCCCCAACGGGGCCTAGTCATTTCCGCAGAGGCGCTCAATTTTCCGCACGTGCGGTGGCGCAAATGCGCCCCTTGTACCACAAATGCGGAAGTCGGGCAGTGGGACTTTTTAAAAACATAACTTCAGCGATTTTTCTTTCAAACTTTCTCAACAATTAGAAGACTAGAGCAATTTTCTCAAGAGATTTTCTTCCCAAATCACAAGTAAGCACTTACAAACTGATTTCTTTCCATTATCTAGTGTTTTCATCAACTTTTATCAATAATCTTAGGGTTTTAATGGTAGAAAATTAGGAAAATGGGCAGAGTTAGGGCTTTTTAATTTTTCTTGATTTAGACCATATTTTGGGGTCAAATTTAAAAATAAATTATATATTCGGGCTTGTAGGGTAATGGGGGATTTGATTTTGGTCCGAACCTTGTGTTTTGACCAAGCGGACCGGGGGCATTTTTAGAAACTTTGGGAAGAAAGCTTGGAAATCTAGAATTAGACATTACGTTTGTTTTATTTAATATATATTAATATTATAAAGTCGTGGTTGTATAGATTTGATTGAGTTGGAGCCGAATTCGAGAGGGAAAGCGGTTATTGTGGATTGATTTGGCCGTGGAAGTTGAGGTAAGTGTTTGGTTTAACTCTATCTTGAGCGAATATGAGTTGAGTCTTGTTTCCTACTTTGTAGTTGATCGAGTACGATGTATAGGCATGGTGACGAGTATCTATACATTGGTGTCTAGAACGACTGTGGGTCTTAAATTGCTAAGTTGTTGTATTCTTAAATGATGCTAGTGAGAACTTGGTTGAAGAACTTTAAAACCGAGTAAGTAATTGTTATGACTAAGCATTGGTATTAATTGTGTTAAGTAGAAATTGAATAAGTTTGGTTATAGCCGACTCTCCCTTGCCGGGATGTTTGACTTGTTATTATTGTTTCCCGTATCGGGAAGGTTATTAATTTGATTGTTCCCTTGCCAGGATTGTATTATGAATTTTGTTGAAAGTAAAGGGAGCGGGTGGTACGCCTACCACAAATGATAGTGAAATGGGAGCGAGTGGTACGCCTACCACAAGTGATATTGAAATGGGAGCAGATAGTATGCCTACCACAAGTGATAATGAAATGGGAGCGGGTTGTACGCCTACCACGAGATATTGAGATATGGGATCGGGTTGCACGCCTGTAACAAGATGAGTTGAATGTGAAAGTTTCCTTGTCTATTCTTTATTTTTAGAAGTTAAATTGTAGATGTACTTGCCATTATGCCTTATATTTGTTCCTAACTGCTACCCATGAAGCATGCTCCCCTCCCTAGTTTAGTTGTTATGTTCTTGCTATTTTCCGTTGTATATATATATATATATATATATATATATATATATATATATATATATATATATATATATATATATATATATATATATCCGCACAGGTTTACCTAGAACTCCTGTCTAGCCTCATCACTACTTCTCCAGGGTTAGGCTAGGCACTTACCAGCACATGGGGTCGGTTGTGCTGATGCTACACTTCTGTGCTCTTTTGCACAGATCATGGTGTTGGAGCAACTTTTGGACAACAACAATAGATTGGGAGTAGACCTTCAGTCCGGAGACACTGAGGTAGCCTTGCTGACGTCCGCAGTCTCAGAGTCACTTCTATCTTTATTTTAGTTTGTTATATTTTTTGCCGAAACAAACAGATTATGACTTCTTTCAATCTATTGTATAGTAAATCTTAGAAGTTCATGAGTGTTGCGAAACCAATCTTGGGTAGAGTTTGTATTAGAACCTCCACATTTCTTTCAATTATTTACATTTGAGGTTTCCGCTTATATTATTACATGTTTCATTTTATACAATTGTTGATATTTGCTAAAAGAGGTAATAACTAATTGGCTTGCCTAGCTCCTAATAGTAGGTGCCATCACGACTCTCGAAGGTGGGAAATCCAGGCCGTGACAAGTTGGAATTAAGAGCACTAGGTTACATAGGTCCAATAACTCACGGACAAACTTAGTAGAGTCTGAGGGATCGGGTCTGTAGTTATCCCATAAAGGCTATAGAGTTAGGAAAACTTTCACTTTTGTTCCTTGTTGTCGTGAGGTTCTGTTTCTTAATGCTAATTGAATTTCTACTCTTTTCTTTCGTAGATGGTGAGAACACAGGCTTCCTCATCTATTAATCAGTAGTCCGAGCCCTAGGCAGCTCCGGCTAGCGGCCGAGGACGAGGCCATGCTAGAGGTTGAGGTAGGGGCAAAGTTTAGCCTCGAGCACCAGCACCAGTGGCAGAGCCTCAAGTTGGCATTGACGATGAGGTTCCGACCTCAGCCGTAGCAGTTCCAGTAGGCCCAGATCAGGTCCCAGAGGGGTTTATTGCTACCCCAGTTCTTCAGGATGCTTTTGTCCGGTTGGTGGGCCTCATGGAGAGTGTCACTCGAGTAGGATTGCTTCTTGTAGCACCAGCCACTTCTCAGGCTGGAGGAGGAGCCCAAACTCCTGCTGCACGTACTCCGGAGAAGGTAGCTCCCCAGGGTCAGGTTATAGTGGTTCAGCCAGCTATGGAAATTTAGCTAGGGGTAGTTTCTCAGACCGGCGATGGTGCGGCTATATCCGCAGATGCTTTGTGGAGGCTGGACAGGTTCACCAAGCTCTTCACTACTACATTCTGCGGTGCTTCTTCAAGAGACCAATGGGGTCGACTTGGCCACCTTTTGTCTATCTGGATTTGCCAAGACTTGTCGGAGGGACTATTGTTTAGTCAGACTAGCATGGTCGCCCCCTTTGATATGGGACCAGTTTGCAGAGTTGTTCTTGGAGAAATTTCTCCCCGTTACTCAATGAGATGCTCTTCGCAGACAGTTTGAGCACCTTCAGAAGGGCTCTATGACAGTCACATAGTATGAGATCTGGTTCATTGATCTAGCTCGCCATGCTATTGTTATACTCAACACCGAGAGATAGGAGGGTGCAGAGGTTTATTGATGGTTTGATTTCACCGATCCGTCTCCAGATGGCTATGAGAGCCGTGAGTGAGATTTCTTTTCATAAAGCGGCCAATGCAGCCCATGGAGTTGAGATGGCTCTTGCATAGGGGGTGGTCATAGAGTATACAAGAGACCCCATCACAAAGGTCGATTCAGTGGTGCCTCATCTGGAGGCAGGGATTCTTATGATAGGGGTCAGCCTTCTAGGCCCTTCCAGTTAGCCCTCCAGGTTTTTCAGGGGGCCCCAAGCGATCGTGGTTTCCATGGGTATCATTCTAATCAACAGCCATTCAGTGCACCGTCATCTCCCATCGGTGCGCAGCCACTTCAGTGTTTTCAGGACTGTCCACCGAGGGTTTGTTTCACTTATGGCGACACAACGCACATTACTAGGTATTGCCCTCGAGCTTTGAGTAGTTTTCAGCAGCAGGGTCCCCGTCTTATGATTCATGCACCAGATTTTCCGCAGGCCGCCCAACTAGCTAGAGGCGGGGGTAGAGGTACTAGAGGTGGAGGCAAATGTCATAGAGGTGGAGCTCAGACCGCTAGGGGCAGAGGTCAACTAGTAATAGATCGACCTAGGGATACAACTCAGGGTAGTGGGGGCCAGCCCCGTTGTTATGCTCTTCAGGCTAGGCCCGAGGCTGAGGCTTCAGATGCTGTCATTACAGGTATGGTTCTGGTTTGTGATTGAGATGCTTTAGTATTATTTGATCTACGGTCTATATATGAATATGTTTCATCTTATTTCGTACCATGCTTGGTCATGCCTAGTGATGCTTTAGGTATTCCTGTGTATGTGTCTATGCCGGTGGGTAACTCTATCATGGTTGATCGAGTCCATCATTCATGTATTGTAGTGAATGAGGGTCTTAAGACCCGCGTAGACTTGTTGCTCTTAGGTATGGTTGACTTTGATAGCATATTAGGTGTGGACTGGATATCACCCTATCATGCTATCTTGGACTTCCATGCCAAGACTGTGACCTTAGTGTTGCCCCATATGACTCGCTTAGAGAGGAGGGGCACTCCAGTTTATTCTACACATAGGGTCATTTCATATATGAAGGCTCGACGTTTGGTCGAGAAGGGGTGTTTGGCCTATTTGGCCTATGTTCGTGATTCTAGTGCCAAGGTCCCTCCTATAGATTGTGCCCATTATTCGCGAGTTTCCAGATATTTTCCCCTCAAACCTGCCGGATATCACCCAACAGGGATATTGATTTGTGTATTGATTTGGCTCCGGACACCCAGCCCATTTCTATTTTACCATATCATATGGCCCTGCCGGAGCTAAAGGATTTAAAGCACCAGTTGCAGGATTTGTTAGATAAGGGTTTCATTAGACCCAATGTTTCTCCTTGGGGCGCGCCAGTATTGTTTGTCAAGAAGAAGAACTGATCGATGAGGATGCACATAGATTTCCCGCAATTGAACAAGGTAATGATTAAGAATAAATATCCACCCGATGATCGATGATTTTTGTTCGACCAGCTTTAGGGTGCCAGGGTATTTTCCAAGATTGACTTGAGATCTGGCTACCATCAGTTAAGGATTAGGGCATCCGATGTCCCTAAGACAACTTTCTGTACTCAGTATGGGCATTATGAGTTCTTGGTCATGTCATTTGGGTTGACCAATGCCCCAACAACATTCATGGAGTTGATGAACCGAGTGTTTAGGCTATATTTGGATATGTTCGTGATAGTATTTATCAATGATATTTTAGTGTACTCCCGTAGCCAGGAGGAGCAAGAGCAGCACCTTACAGTGGTTTTTCAGATTCTGAGGGATAGTCAGTTATGTACCAAGTTCTCCAAGTTTCAGTTCTGGCTGAGTTCAGTAGCATTTTTGGGTCATGTTGTATCAGTAGAGGGCATTTAGATGGACCTGAAGAAGATTGAGGCAGTTAAGAACTTGCGTAGACCAGCATCAGCTATGAAGATTCGAAGTTTCTTGGGGTTGGCAGGCTACTACCTTCGGTTTGTGGAGGGGTTTTCATCTATTGCAGCCCCGATGACCAAGTTGACCCAGAAGGGTGCCCAGTTCAGATGGTCGGATGAGTGCGAGGCAAGCTTTCAGAAGCTCAAGACAGTTTTGATTACGGCACCAGTGTTGGTTTTGACAGGATCAAGGCCTTATACAGTTTATTGCGATGCTTCGCGTATTAGGCTTGGTGCAGTGTTGATGCAGGGTGGCAAGGTTATTGCCTATACTTCGAGGTAGTTAAAGATCCATGAGAAGAATTATCCAGTTCATGATCTAGAGTTGGCAGCCATTGTTGATGCTTTGAAGATTTGGAGGCATTATCTATATGGTGTGACGTGTAAGGTGTACACTGATAAGAAGAGTCTTCAGTACTTGTTCACGCAGAAGGAGTTGAATTTGAGACAGAGGAGGTGGTTGGAGTTGTTGAATGATTATGATGTCACCATTTTGTATCATCTAGGAAGGCTAATATAGTGGCCGATGCTTTGAGTAGGAAGTCGGCCAGTATGGGTAGTCTTGCTTATGTCCCGGTCAGTCAGAGGATGCTTGCTTTGGATGTTCAGACTTTGGCCAATCAATTTGAGAGTCTGGAAATTTTTTAGCGTAGCCGAGTATTAGCTTGCACGGTCACTCGTTCTTCATTATTGGAGCGTATTCGTGATCATTAGTTTAGTAATCCCCATTTGTGTGTCTTTAGAGACATGGTGCAACATGGAGGTGCCAGTAAGTTACCTTAGATGCGGATGGAGTTTTGAGATTGCAGGGGTGAATTTGCGTGCCCAATATGGATAGATTTTGAGAGTTGATTTAGAGGAGGGCCATAATTCCCAGTACTCTATTTATTTGGGCACCGCAAAGATGTATCAAGACTTGTGGAAGCATTATTGGTGGCATAGGATGAAGAAGGATATTGTTGCATATGTGGCTCGATATTGAGCTGTCAGCATGTTAAGTACGAGCATTAGAGGCCCGGTGGTTTGTTTCATAGGATTGAGCTTCCCGAGTGGAAGTGGGAGAGATCACTATGGACTTCATTACTGGACTTCCGTTGACCTCGATGAAGTTTGATGTAGTTTGGGTCATTGTTGATAAGCTGAACAAGTCAGCGCATTTCATTCTTGTGGCGGTCTCCTATTTGTCTGAGAGATTAGCTGAGATTTATATCCGGGAGATTATTTGCCTTCATGGTGTACCGATATCTATCATTTTGGACCGGGGTATGTAGTTTAACTCGCACTTCTGCGGTGCAGTTCAACAAGAATCGGGCACACAGGTTGAGTTGAGCACAATATTTCATCGCCGGACGGACAGTCAGTCCGAGCGGACTATTCAGATTTTGGAGGATATGCTTCGAGCTTGTGTTATTGACTTTGGAGGTTCGTGGGATCAATTCTTGCCTTTAGTGGAGTTTGCCTACAACAACAACTACTAGTCGAGCATTCAGATGGCTCCTTGTGAGGCTTTATAAGGTAGGCGATGTCGGTCTCCGATTGGGTGGTTTGTGTCGGGAGAGGCTCAGTTGATAGGTACAGATTTAGTTCAGGAGGTCTTGGACAAGGTCAAGATTATTTAGGACATGCTTCATTCAGCTTAGTCGCGGAAACAGAGTTATGAAGATCGTACTGTTTGACATGTAGCTTTCATGGTTAGTGAGCGGGTCTTGCTCCGAGTGTCGCCTTTGAAGGGCGTCATCAGATTTTGGAAGAAGGTCAAGCTTAGCCCTAGGTTCATTGGTCCATTTGAGATACTGGATCGAGTGAGAGAGGTGGCTTATAGACTTGCATTGCGCCTATCTTAGCCGTGCACCTAGTTTTCACGTATCCATGCTTCACAGGTATCACGGCGATCCAACCCACGTGTTAGATTTCAACATTGTCCAGTTGGACAAGGATTTATCTTATGAGAAGGAACTAGTAGCTATTCTAGATCGGTAGGTTCGACAGTTGAGGTTGAAAAGTTTTCCTTCAGTGCGTGTTCACTGGAGAGGTCAGCCTCCTGAGGCATCGACCTAGGAGTCCAAGTCTAATATGCGGAGCCGTTATCCTCATCTATTTCCCGACGTAGGTACTTCTTTCTTTTGTCCATTCGAGGATAAACGATTGTTATAGAGGTGGAGAATGTAATGACCCAAAGGGTTATCCCCTATTTTCTTAGTCATTCCGTGCTTTCGAGGCCTCAAAAACTCATTTAAGGTTGCCTCAATTTGCGTGCGCAGTATAACCGGCAAGCTTAATTATGAATTCTATGTGAAAATGATAAATTTTGATATTAATATGAATATATTTGATTTCGGTCAACAATTTTTGGAAAACGTACATGGATCCATGATTTGACGGTCCCGAAGGGTCCATAGGAAAACATGGGACTCGGGCATATGGCCATAGTCGATTTTCGAGGTCTAGAGCCCGAGAAATGAATTTTTATGTAAAATTATTAAAGAAATTGGAAATGAAATTTGATTAAAGACTATGGTATCGAGCCCGTATTTTGGTTTCGGCGCCCGGTACAGGTCTTATATGTGATTTAAGACGTTTATGTGAAATTTGGTTAAAAATGGACGTCAATTGACGTGTTTCGGACATAATTCTTTAAATAATAAAAGTTTATGAAGTTTTATGAAAAAGTGATAATTTTGAGGTTTAATTCATTATTTTTGATATTATCCTAGTGATTTAGTCACACGGTTAAGTTCGTAGGATGTTGTTGAGTTAGTGTACGTGTTTGGTTAGGAGCTCCGAGGGCTCGGGAGTGTTTTCGGGGTGGTTGTGAAACTTAGAAAATTGGAGAAAAAAACTGTTGCTGCACCTGTTCTGGTGTAACCGCAACTGCGGACATGTAGGTGCGCACAACGGGTCGCGAATGTAGTCTCCCTCGTAGATGCAGATTTCTACCCCGCAGATGCGGGACTTTTTTTTGCAAGTGCGGCCCCAGCGCGGCCTAGCCATTTTCAAAGAAGCGCCCACTTTTCCGCACGTATGGTGGCGCAGATGCGACCCCTTTACCACAAATGTGAAGTCGGGCCGTGAGTCTTTTTAAAAACATAACTTCAGCGATTTTCTTTCAAACTTTCTCAACAATTAGAAGACTAGAGCGGTTTTCTAAAGAGATTTTCTTCTCAAATCACAAGTAAGCACTTACTAACTGATTTCTTTCCATTATCTAGTGTTTTCATCAATTTTTATCAATAATCTTAGGGTTTTAATGGTAGAAAATTAGGGAAATGGGTAGAGCTAGGGGTTTTCAATTTTTCTTGATTTAGACCTCATTTTGGGGTCGAATTTGAAAATAAATTATATATTCGGGCTCGTAGGGAAATGGGATATTTCATTTTGCTCTAAACCTCGTATTTTGACCAAGTGGGCTCGGGGGCATTTTTGAAAACTTTGGGAAGAAAGCTTGGAAATCTACAATTAGGCATTGAGTTTGTTTTGTTTAGCATATATTGATATTATGAAGTCGTTGTTGTATATATTATGTGACCTAGGAACTTACAGAATACCGAACTTGGATAATCGGTAGAAGAATGATTGGCTAGATCATTTGCTTCAGTGCGGAAGAACCCCTTTCTACGCTACATTCCCAATAAAAAGCCGTCATCCTTGATTGAGTTAGAGCCAAATTCGAGAGGAAAAACGGTTGTTGTGGATTAATTTGGCCGTAGAAATTGAAGTAAGTGTTTGGTTTAACTCTATCTTGAAGGAATAGGAGTTGAGTCTTGTTTGCTACTTGCTAATTGATCGAGTATGATGTATAGGCATGGTGACGAGTATCTTTTCATTGGTGTCTAGCAAGACCGTGAGTCTTAAATTGCTAAGTTGTTGTATTCTTAAATGATGCTCATAAGAACTTGGTTGAAGAACTTTAAAACCGAGCAAGTAATTGTTATGACTGAGCATTCGTATTAATTGTGTTAAGTAAAAATTGAATAAGTTTGGTTATAGCTGACTCTTCCTTGCAAAGATGTTTGACTTGTTGTTATTATTTCCCTTGCCGGGAAGGTTATTAATTTGATTATTCCCTTGCTGGGATTGTATTGTATATTGTGTTGAAAGTAAAGGGAGCGGGTGGTACGCCTACCACAAATGCTAGTGAACTAGAGCGGATGGTACGCATACTACAAGTGATATTGAAATGGGAGCTGGTGGTACGCCTACCACAAGTGATATTAAAATGGGAGCGGGTGGTACGCCTACCACGAGATATTGAGATATGGGAACGGGTTACACGCCTGCAACGAGATGAGTTGAATGTGAAAGTTGCCTTGTCTATTCTTTATTTTTAGAAGTTAAATTGTAGATATACTTGCCATATTTCTTATATTTGTTTCTAACTGCTACCCGTGAAGTATGCTCCCCTCCTAGTTTAATTGTTTTGTTCTTGCTATTTTCCGTTGTGTGTGTGTGTGTGTATATATATATATATCTGCACAGGTTAATGTGATGTTAATGTGATGTCCAGTCTAGCCTCATCACTACTTCGCCGGGGTTAGGCTAGGCACTTACTAGCACATGAGGTCGGTTGTGTTGATGCTACACTTCTGTGCTCTTTTGCACAGATCACGATATTGGAGCAGCTTTTGGACAACAACAGTAGATTAAGAGTAGACCTTTAGTCCGGAGACACCGAGGTAGCCTTGCTAACGTCCGCGGTCCCGAAGTCTCTTCTATCTTTATTTCAGTTTGTTATCCTTTGTACCGAAACAAACAGATTATGACTTCTTTTAGTCTATTGTATTTAGTAAATCTTAGAAGTTTGTGAGTGTTTGTAGTGAGTGTTTGTATTGGAACTTCCGCATTTCTTTCAGGTATTTACATTGGAGACTTCCGCTTATATTATTACATGTTTTGTTTAATACAATTGTTGATGTTTGCTAAAAGAGGTAATAAATAATTGGCTTGCCTAGCTCCTAATAGTAGGCATCATCACGACTCCCGAAGATGGAAAACCCGAGTCGTGACAAATTATCAAATAAGATTTTTTTTGTTATAGTCATATATACATATGAAACAAAAAAAATATTTTAGCAAAGTTACCCATGGATCAATTTGGACTAAAAACAACCAATTTTAAATGGGTTGGATCAAAATGGGCCGAGTTCAACAAATGGACGGGTCAATAACCGACCCAACCTTCGACGAATTAAATAGATTTGGACTCAAATTACCACCGCGTACCCCTAGCTAGTTCTAGCTAAATTAAAAGCATCAATATCAAATATGAATTTAAAATACACTAGAAGGTGATCTTGGAAGGGAAAAAAAGAGATTGTAGTTTTTTGGTATAACCATACGGTATTCCAAACGTATTAATCCATATTCGTATTGTATAAGCATCATTCAAGAGAAAATACTCCTTTTCTAGAGATTTTTTTCGTTAAAAGAATTTCTAGTTCTTTTTCTCAAAGTCATTAGCTGCTTTCAAGTATAGTTGATTTCAGATTTCGTCACTAGATTCGCAAAGATGCTTTCGCCAACGACTAAAAGGAAATTTCTCGATACTACATATATGCAATATAAAAACAAGCTCACCAAACACATTGCAAAACATTAAGTTTAAGTAAAAAAAAGAAAGAGACAAAAAAAAAAAAGATAACGTGGAAATGTGTGTCGAACTAGTAGAAAGAAAACTAAATATTCTATAGCATAAAATCTCCTGGAAAATATATTCTAGTAGATGCGCATATTGCTAGGGAAGGGAAAAATGGAATTCATAAAAATTTATAGTGGGATGGTAAGTATTCTTCAATCCTTAATTAAAGATTTCAGATTGGAATCTGAATATGAAGTTGGGCTTTCAACACAAATATTGCGACTTACGAAGCAATGTTAATATTTAGAGTTACGTTGAAAATTGATTTTTGAAATTTGAAATTATGTTGGGATATGTATTTCACTTAAAAATACCACTTTTGGGTTTTTAATAACTTAGTTTTGAAAACTCTCCAAAACTTACAAAATTTCATGGACAAACATGTTTTTTAGAAGAAAAAAATCAGGTAATAGGTCCGAAGTCGCCTTTAATAGGAAGCATTTTACCTTTCGAAGTGAAATTTTCATATAAATACGAATTAGTTGGATCTCAAAGCAGATACTGAATATCAGGTAGGGAAAACAGTAGGATTAACGGAACAAAACAAAAATGTTAAACATAAAATCTCATGAGAACCTTTGTTCTAATATCTAACCAAAGTCAAGAAATTAGTATCTGATAAATATTCTCTGGTTATAATCTTATCATCAATTCACTCAAATCAAGCTTTCCAAGTGGCATAATATTACTGGCCCTATATCTTCCAAGAAGATTCTTGCTATAACTTAAGGCTACAAATATTAGGGTTCCTTATATTTTTAACAAATTCCATTTTTTCCTGTCTGCTTATAGGAGTATTTAGTTTTAATCTTGTGGTATTTGATGATTCCACATAAACCAATTATAGAAGATCTGAAGTTTGATTTGATAGTAATATCAAACATTATTTATTCTGTAAAAGTTTGTCTCGTACAAGCAATGGAATAATTATAATTCTGGGACAAGCAAAGTTTTTGAAATATTTGTTTTTGTTCTTTAAGTTGACATCACACTAGAATTATTGGGTACTTTAGAAGTCTAATGTCAGTTAAGATGCAATTAGGTGAAGTACGTACTTTGCTGAAAATTCTACACTAATTGACTCTTTAATGATCTTAAACAACCTTAGTTGAAAATCATGGATTCCCTTTTGCATCATACCACGAAAGTAGGACATTCTTAGAAGTTGTCCTTAATAAAAAAGTCAGTCGAGTGCACCATGTTCCTATTGAGCATGGGAAAAGGTCAGACCATACTACGGCCACACTATGTAACTTTCAGTGGCCAAATTAAAAATTTATCCAAGAATGTTCAGACTTGAAAAAAATAAAAAATATTTCCCGATAAAGAGTGTTTAATATATTTTATATATCTTTAAAATATAATATTTCATTAGTATACATAGTGTAATTTTTGGCCAAGTGCTCAATTAACCATCCTTTAAGACATATAGCTTAGCCCCAGTCAATTTCATTTTAAATTTCAGTAAGAAGTTGTTTACATGGTTTGAATTCGTAATATTTCATAATCACTCTAAGACGACGACTACTCTTACCACGCTTAACATTGTGCTAAAACTCCCCTTCAACAGTTGTTATTAGTTGAATTCCTAAATTAAGAAATGTTTCCTTCTTTTTGATGATGTAACTGGACAAGTTGATTACCTCCTTGGTCACCTTCCTCAGAGGTGACATATAATTAGTGGAAAAGGAGAAAGCTTTTCTGTAGTAACAATCTTACCATAGTATAGTACTCAAAGTGCAAAAAAAATATATTGAGAATATATGGTCTTCTCTTTTTATTCAAGAAGCATAACGTTTATTGAGCGATAGTCTATCGGAAATAATATCTTTATCTTTCCAAAGTAGGGATAAAGTTTGCATACATATTACCCTTTCCGAACCCCACTTATAAAATTTCATTGGTTTGTTATATATTGTTTGTATTCACGAAGCACACCATGAGCTGTTTAGCAGACTGAAGTAGTTTATATATTTTTGATACTTTATGAAAGTTGAAATTGATATAAGTTTATCACAATACGTTAAGTTGTTCAAAGAAGTTCAGTCTCACCTTTTCTATATCTTAAAATGTCAGATCTCTTAAGTTTCCATGCAAGTTCTTCTATTGATACCTGTTGGTTTTTTTTTTAATATATTTAATTAATATATTAAATATTTAAAAGAGGGTGAATGGGAAATGGAGGAAAATAAAATTTTTGAGTGAAATTTCAAGTTCCCCTCCTTCGTAAATGGACATTGTCTCATATCGGACGAGGAAGAGGTTTTTTATGGGTATATAAGCAATTGCTCTTCTTCTAGCTCTTAAAGAGTTGAGAAGAAAACAAGCCTCACGCCGTCGTCTCTTGCTCAGCTTCGGTTTCGACTTCGATCAATTGATTGAATAAATTTTTAATAGTAAAATATTAACAGAAATGTTATTAAATATTTATTTTAATAATAGAATATTGATATTAAATAAATATTAATATTAAATCCAAATTTCAGTTTTCTATTTTTGTAACAGAAAATTAACTATCCATCAATTTTTCCTCTTTATTTTCCTCTTTATTGTTGAGTAAATAGCCATTTATGCAATGGGCATTTATACCGTGACAGTTTTGCAGAAACAACCATTCTGAAGAGTTGCACCTCTTCAGATTTTAGCCCAACTTTTGGTTATAAATACAACACTATTCTGCTCAGAATTTCACTACGAATTTTCTGAGTTTCTCCTCATTTCTTCTGCATATTTTCACTACAAAGAAAGAAAAAGTTATGTGTGCTTTGCTACCGAACTTTGTGTTCGCTGAAACACTCGGGTTTGAAGTACCACTACACCAGTGTGTAATTCGTTCTTTCATGGGAGGAAATAATCCATAACCTTGGGTACTAGGAGGGGATTAAATTCCTTAAGGAAATACTATGAATTTAGTAGACTCGAATTAGTTTTTTTTTCGTTTCAGTTTATGCACATTTTTGTTTGTATATATTTTATTTTCAAAATTATTTTACAAATACAGTCTTATTCTTACAAGCTTAAGGAATTTAATATATTTCTATATTTGTTCTTACTACTGTTTCTGGAAGAGTAAAACCTTTGTGGTTTTGTACTCTATTAAAATCTACGTGATTTTAATATTTGTGTCATTCTTTTACAGAAATGACTAACGAGAATGAGAACTAAGCTGTTCCAATGGTGACTACTAATGCCTCAACAAGTCGAACGACTCCGGCAGCATTGGCACTGGCGGAGAAACCCGAAAAATTTTCCGGGATTGATTTCAAGCGCTAGCAACAAAAGATGTTCTTCTATTTGACTACTCTAAGTCTCCAGAAGTTCATCAAGGAAGATGTTCCTGTGTTGTCCGACGAAACTCCAGAAACTGAACGCTTTCTCGTCGTTGAGGCGTGGAAGAGTTCAGATTTTTTATGCAAGAATTATATTCTGAGCAGGCTGGAAGATGCTTTGTATAACGTCTACAGTAGTGTAGAAACATCAAAGGAACTGTGAACTGCGCTTGAAAAGAAATACAAAATTGAAGATGTCGGGCTGAAAAATTTTATTGCTGTAAAGTTTTTGGACTACAAAATGGTAGATAGCAAGTCTATTATTACCCAAGTCCAGGAATTGCAAGTGATTATTCACGATCTCCTTGCTGAAGGTATAAATCAAATTAGTATTGATGTTGAAAGTAGTAATCTTAGTATTTTTACTAATAAAAATTTCATTGAAGGTCTTGTTATCAATTAAGCATTCCAAGTAGCAGCAATGATTGAGAAGTTGCCTCCTTTGTGGAAGGACTTCAAAAACTACTTGAAACACAAATGCAAGGAGATGTCCCTTGAAGATCTCATTGTTCGAGTTGAGAATCGAAGAGGACAATAAAGCTGCTGAAAAGAGAGGCCGTGGAAACTCAACAATAATGAGAGCAAATATTGTTGAAGAGAACAAAAGAGGAAGAAGGCTTCCGGACCGAAATATAACCCAAGCAAGAAGCGGTTCATTAGAAACTGCTACAGCTACGAAGAAAGACAAGAAGAAGAGTTAAGCGAACATGGTTGAAAAATATGATGATGTTGATGACTTATGTGCCATACTTTCCTATGCAACTTGGTGGGCAATCTTAAAGAGTGGTGGATTGATTCTGGAGCCACTCACCATGTTTGTGCTGTTAGAGAAGCGTTTGCAACTTATGCTCCTGTTGGACCTGATGAGACAATTTATATGGGAAATGCTTCAAAAGCCAAGATTGAAGGATGTGGGAAGATATTTCTCAAATGACTTCCGGCAAAATAGTGACTTTGAACAATGTCCTTCATGTTCCCGAGATTAGGAAGAATTTAGTCTCTACTGGACTTCTTATTAGGAATTATTTTAAATGTGTTTTTGTTTCTGGTAAGGTTGTAATAAGTAAGAATGAAATGTTTGTAGGAAAATGTTACCTCACTGAGGGCCTTTTCAAGCTGAATGTAATGGTGGTTGAAAATAATAATAAAATTTCAGCTTCGTCTTACTTACTTGAGTCAAATGAATTATGGCATATACGTTTGAGTCATATCAATTATAAAACCTTACGAAAAATGATTAATTTGGAAGTATTGCCTAAATTTGAATGTGACAAATCAAAATATCAAGTATGTGTGGAATCTAAGTATGTTAAACATCCTTATAAGTCGGTTGAAAGGAATTCAAATCCTTTAGACTTAATTCACACGGATAGTTATGACATGAAGTTAATACCATCTCGCGGTGGAAAGAAGTATTTCATAACTTTTATTGACGATAGTACTCGATATTGCTATGTTTACTTACTTAATAGTAAATATGAAGCAATAGACGCATTCAAGCAATACACAAATGAAGTTGAAACACAACTTAACAAGAAAATCAAAATGATAAGAAGAGATAGGGGTGGTGAATATGAATCTCCTTTTGAAAAAATATGTTTAGAATATGGAATTATTCATCAAACAACGGCCCCTTACACGCCCCAATCCAATGGGATTGCAGAAAGAAATAATCGTTCATTAAATGAGATGATGAATGCATTATTGACAAGTTCTGGTTTGCTACAGAACTTGAGGGGGGAAGCCATTCTTACGGCTAACCGAATATTATATCGAGTACCCAATAGCAAAACACAATCCATTCCATATGAAAAATGGAAAGGAAGAAAGCCCAACTTGAATTATTTTAAAGTGTAGGGTTGTTTGGCAAAAGTGCAAGTTCCTAAACCCAAAAGGGTAAAAATAGGACCGAAAACCGTTGATTGTGTTTTTATAGGATATGCGACTATTAGTAAAGTATATCGATTTTTGGTTCATAAATCAGAAAATCCGGACATTCATAATAATACAATTATAGAATTAGATAATACTAAGTTCTTTGAAAATATATATCCGTATAAAAAGGAATGTGAGTCTATTAGCAGAGGATCTAAATGACCTCGGGAAGAAGCAAAATAAAGTACACTTAACCAGGAGGATCCAAGGCGTAGTAAACGTCAAAGAACATCTACTTCATTTGGACTAGATTTTGGGACTTTCTTATTGGAAAATGAGCCTCAAACATTTAAAGAAGCTATGTCTTCTTCGGAATCATTGTTATAGAAAGAGGAAGTCAATAGTGAAATAGAATCCATATTGAACACCCATACATGGGAATTGGTTGATCTTCCTCCTGGAAATAAACCGTTGGGCTCCAAATGGATCTTTAAGAGGAAAATGAAAGATGATGGCACTATTGACAAATATAAGGCAAGACTTATGGTCAAAGTGTATAGACAACGAGAAGGTCTTGATTAATTTGATACATATTCTCCAGTTACAAGAATTACGTCCATACGAACGTTAGTAGCGTTAGATGCAGTTTATGGTCTTGAAATTCATCAAATGGATGTTAAGACGACCTTCTTAAATGGAGAGTTGGAGGAAGAAATCTACATGAAACAACCAAAAGGGTTTGTGGTTCCAGCCTTCCAGGTAAAGAAAAGAAGGTATGCAGACTTGTTAAGTCCCTTTACGGATTAAAACAAGCACCCAAACAATGGCATGTGAAATTTGATCAAACAATATTGTCAAATGGGTTTAAGATAAATGAATATGATAAATGTGTGTACTTAAAAATATTCCAAATCACATAGTCATTATTTGCTTATATATGGATGATATGCTTATAATGAGTAATGACATTGCTAATATAAATGCTACTAAGCGTATGCTAACTAGCAAGCTTCATATGAAAGACTTGGGAGTTGTTAATTTAATTCTGGGAATTAAAATCCATAAGACTTCTCAAGGTCTGGCGTTGTCACAATCTCATTATATCAAGATAGTACTTGAAAAATTAAAGCACTAGGGCTTTAAAGTTACAAAGACTCCAATTGACGTGAATCTTGCATTAGCAAAGAATAAAGGCCATAACATATCACAATTGGATTATGCTCGTGTGTTGGGTTGCTTAATGTACATCATGAATTGTACACGACCAGATATAGCCTGTGCCATTAGTAAATTGAGTCGATATACCAGTAATCCAGGTCAATCTCATTAGATGGCCATGAAACGAGTTTTGGGGTACTTAGTACATACCCAGGACTTTGCTTTGCACTACAGTAAATATCATGCGGTCATTGAGGGATACTATGATGTAAATTGGATCACCGGATCAACTGATTCCAAGTCCACAAGTGGATATGTATTCACCATTGGTGGAGGAGCGGTATCTTGGAAGTCGTCCAAACAAACTTGTATTGCCCGCTCTACAATGGATATTGAGTTCATAGCCTTGGATAAAGCCGATGAAGAAGCTGAATGGCTCCGAAATTTCTTGGAAGATATTCCATTTTGGCCCAAACCCTTGGCACCAATATGCATACATTGTGATAGTCAAGCGACAATTGGAAGGGCTGGGAGCGTTATGTATAACGGTAAATCTCGTCATATACGACGAAGACATAAAACCGTTAGATAATTACTCTCTAGAGGAATTATCACGATTGACTATGTAAAGTCAAGTGATAATGTGGAGGATCCACTTACAAAAGGCCTAACTAGAGATGTAGTTGAGAAATCATCAAGGGGAATGAGACTGTCGCCGAGGACAAGTCATAGTGGCGGTAACTCTACCTAGAAGACTGGAGATCCCAAGATCTAGGTTCAAGGAGATCAAACAAAGTCATTTATGACGGTTCAACATTGTCAAATAAACTTTTGGTCCATTCTCGTATAAGACAATGTTTAGTACCAAGGATAAAGCATTAAAGTTTTTTAATGATTTCTAAATATGATATGGGGTATATCAAATAGTATATCTATGGGATGACATGTTTAGGAATCACCTATGTAAGTGTGAAGTCTTAGCCGCTTCAAGGAGAACTTTGTAAGGCCAGTTCTCTACGCACTTATGAAACCAGGTGGTGTTCATGGCTGAAACATAAATAACAATGAGAACCAAAGACGGTTAAGGGTTAGTTGTGTGACTTATGGTTGTCTAGGTATACACCAACATTCGACGGTTCAAAGATATCAAATCTACCGATTGATCGAGTATATCCGACATAAGTTCACTACGGAAAGTTCAAAAGGAAACCTACTTATCCAGATGCAATTAATCCTTACTTGCGAATCACACAATTTTTCATGCATACTTCCATGATATAGCCATTCCCCATTCATGTACGGGATTGTTGGGGTTTTTTAATATATTTAATTAATATATTAAATACTTAAAAGAGGGTGAATGGGAAATGGAGGAAAATAAAAATTTTGAGTGAAATTTTAAGTTCTCCCTCTTTGGTAAATGAGTATTGTCCCATATCGGAAGACGAAGAGGTTTTTTATGGGTATATAAGCAATTGCTCTTCTTCTAGCTCTTAAAGAGTTGAGAAGAAAGCAAGCCTCGCAGCGTTGGCGTCGCTCGCTCGCTCGGCTCGGCTTCGACTACGACTACAGCTACGGCTTCGGCTTTGACTTTGGATTCGGATTTGGATTTGGACTTGGTCAAATGATCGATTGATTGATTAAATTTTTGAACCAAATTTATTTGTTAATAGTAAAATATTAACAGAAATGTTATTAAGTATTTATTTTAATAACAGAATATTAATATTAAATCCAAATTTGTTTTCTGTTTTTGTAACAGAAAATTAACTACCCATTAATTTTTCTTCTTTATTGTTGAGTAAATAGCCATTAAGCAATGGCATTTATGTTGTGGCCATTTTGCAGAAATAACCATTCTGAAGAGTTGCACCTCTTCAGATTTCAGCCCAACTTTTGGCTATAAATACAATACTATTCTACTCAGAATTTCACTATGAATTTTCCGAGTTTCTCCTCCTTTCTTCTTCATATTTTCACTACAAAAAAAGCAAAAAATAAGTGTGATTTGCTACCAAACTTTGTGTTCGTTAAAACACTGGGGTTTGAAGTACCACCACACCAGTGTGTAATTCGTTCTATCCTGGAGGAAATAATCCATAACCTTGGGTACTAGGAGGGAATTAAATTCCTTAAGAAAACACTGTGAATTTAGTGAGCTTGAATTGATTCTTTTTTGTTTCTGTTTATGCATATTTTTATTTGTATTTATTTATATTTCCAGAATTATTTTACAAATACAGTCTTATTCTAACAATACCTTCCACAAATCTTTCGATTGTATTTCATTTTGTCACAAATTAATGAGCATTTCTATCTTTAATATTGGCTATTTGATTTGATTATTAATATTACCTAACATGCTAGAGTATAATAATTACATTTTGTGATTCTTTGTAATCTTTTGTAGGGGTTACGGGTTGGTTTTGGTGATCCTTGCACTATAATATTGTAACTAGTCGCTTACGATGGCACTTTAATTAACATAGTATCTAATCCCTAAATATGTTAATAAATGTAAAGCCCCGACCATTGTTTTGAGTATTTGCACTTCGCTCGGTTGTTTGAGGGCATAAGTAGGTCTGTATGAAGTATTATGGCTTATGTGAATCGTCGATTTTGGTTTTTAGGTTATTTGGAAAACTAATTCTCAGCTAGAAGCTTTAAATTTGAAAGGTTTGACCAAGTTTAGCTTTTAGTATTTGGCCTCATATTGGATTTCTGATGATTCTGTTAGCTCCATTCGATGATTTCGGACTTAGGAGCGCGTCCATATTGTGAATTGGAGGTTTGTAATAGCATTTGGTTTGAAATGACGAAAGTTGAAATTTTGGAAAGTTTGAACGAGAGTGGGCTTTTTTATATCTGGGCCGGGTTCAGGTTCCGGATGTTAGAGCAAGTCCGTAATACCAAATGTGACTTGTTCACAAAATTTAAGGTCAATCGGACGTGATTTTATAGGTTTTCAACATCGGTTATGGAAGCTTGAAGTTTTAAAGTTCAATGATTTCGAGTTGAGGTGTGATTGATGGTTCCGGTGTTGTTATGTGTGTTTTGAGGCCTCGAGTAGGTCCGCATTATGTTATGGGACTTTTTGGTGTTTTGGATGGGGTCCCGAGGGGTTCGTGTGAGTTCCGAATGAGGTTCAGATCATTTTTATTTCATATTGTATTGCTGAAGATTTCTAGTTCTAATGTTTCTGCATCTGCGAAAGAATAGGCGCAAATGCGAGTCCGCCGATGAGGACAACTGGCCGCAGAAGTGTAGCAGGCTTGGCTGAGGGTCATTGCAAATGCAGAGGAAGAGTCACACCTACGAGTGCGCAGAAGCGGAAATTGTTCCGAATGTGCGAGGGGTCGATTGGTTAGTTGTGGTCGCAGAAGCGAAGCAGTTACCACAGATGTGGTGGTCGTAGATACGACAATTTGTCTGCAAAAGCGGAAAGTGATGGACAGAAGCTATAAAAATCGAGGGTTTTTTTTTCTTTCTTCGTATATTGAGATATGAGACTCAGATTTTGAGGCGATTTTTGAAGCCATTTTCATCACAAGGCTTGGGGTAAGTGTTCTACACCTGGTTTTGATCTTATTTCATGAATCTATCTTTATTTTTGGAAAATTCTTGATAAACTCCAAAGAGGAAATTGGGGGGGGGGGGGGGTTTGCCTAAAGTTTCATAATATGAATATTTGAATTTTGAACATTGATTTGGAGTTGGAATTGAGTGAAACTAGAATGGTTGGACTAGTAATCGGACTAATTGTAAGATTTTATAAGTTTCTGACTGATTAGGGTCGAGGGCATGTGTTGTGAGGATATCGTGGGATTGGGCTGCGCCCCACAACATGTTGTACGGATTGTGATATATGAGAGGCCGAGGGCCTAATTTATTATGCCATGAGATGGCTTGTTATATTGCTTGGAATGTAGGATCCCCTCTTGAGTCTGAACACCCCTAGTGAGCGAGGGTACCCAATGTGAGGGATGTGATGTTGCCCGAGGGCCTTATCTTGATTTATGTTGTTGCCCGAGGGCCTGATCTTGATTTATGTTGTTGCCCGAGGGCTGATCTTGATTTATGTTGTTGCCCGAGGTGCTGATTATGAGTGATTGATTTGTGAGATAGCCCGAATGGCTGGTTCTGTTGATATTTTGCTCGAGAGGTGGTTTATGGTACATGTATTGCCCGTGGGCTGTTTACCATTTTTACTCACTGTTTTCATCACTCGTTTGAAACTATTGAAAGATGTTTTTAAAAATGAAAGGTTTTTATTAAAATTGAGTTTGTTTTACGAGATAATTGATTTCTGTTCTAGTTTGGGGAATGTACTGTATATAATATA
This sequence comes from Nicotiana noctiflora, assembly GCA_032618575.1. Lineage (NCBI taxonomy): Eukaryota > Viridiplantae > Streptophyta > Magnoliopsida > Solanales > Solanaceae > Nicotiana > Nicotiana noctiflora. The sequence continues at coordinate 17,574 of JASVEL010012006.1, read as the reverse complement.
GTGATATGACATGGAATTATCTGTTTTCTTACTGCTCATATGTCATTTAATTTTATTACTTACTGAGCTGACGCACATTACTCTATGCACCTTGTGTGTGATTAAGGAGTTACGTGTCTTGATAGCAAGCGTTGATCGTCCATTCAGCAGTGGAGTCGATAAGGTAGCAACATGGTATTCACAGGCTTGTTCTTCTCCCTCTTATCTTCCATAAATTTTATTAGTATTATCCTCCATACTTTGTTAGACTTTATTGTACTTAGATAGATGATTGGCTCGGGCTGCGCGCTGCAGCGGTATTGTATTGATATTATTTTCCTCTGCACTGGTTATAACATTGTTGCGGATTGCACACCGCAACAGTGTTATAGTGATTTCTAGATATATGATTGGATCGGGTTGCGCGCTGCAGCGATATTGTATTGATATTGAGGCCGAGGACCTGGTTGGTGCCACGAGATGGCTTAATTATATGCGTTTGGGCTGTAGGAGCCCCTCCAGAGTCTGTACACACCCATAGTGAGCGCCGTCGACGTTAAGTATGGATCGCCCAGGCTGCAAGCCACAACGGTCATATGCATTGCATTGCACTCATGCATTGGTTCTAGTTTGTATTACGTGTCATGACATTCAGCACTGTCATTTCATTGGCATCCATGTTACTTCTCGCACTGTTTACCAGATACCCTGGTGATATTTGTTAATGGAGTGTTGTGCCCGAGGGGTTGACTTATGTGCTGACTTGCACTATCTGTTTCACATTTATTTACTTAACTGTTGATAAAGATATTTTTAAAAAGAGGTTTTAACTAAGCCCAGATATTTTCTAACGGATTCATACTGTTCTGTATAGCATGATGGAGTGCTTTACGTGATTTCTTGCTGCTCAGTTATTATTTACTCTTATTACTCACTGATTTGGAGTACTCACTTTACTCCCTGCACCTCGCGTACAGTTGCAGGTATTTGCTACCTTGTAGCGGGTTTGCGCTGATTGAGGACTTTGTCATCGTAGCTAAGCTAAGTGACCGCCAGCTTTCGTGGCACCGGACTTCGTCTTTTGACTCTAAATTTTATTTTGTATATTATCGGCCTTGTAGTTGTGTTCAGATTTCTTTAGATGCTCGTGACTTGTGATACCCCGGTCAGGCTGTATTGGGTTGTAAATATCTGTTATCAATGCCATTTAATCGGATTTATCCATTTATTTATGCTTATTAATCGTTAAAGAGACGAATAAGATTAGTTGGTTGGCCTTGTTTTTACAAGAGACGCTATCATAATCGGATTTGGAATTGGATCGTGACAATGGAAGCAATCACTAGAACTTAGCATTCGGTGAAGCTAAGCTATCTACTGAGTTTGGTCCTTGCCAAGCCTTGCATCAACAAGAAATACCTTACGGACCGAATTGACCTTTTTTTTTAAAAAAAAAAAATTTCATTCATTCCACTAGTATACAAGTTAAAGAAGTGGGAAAATCTGGCTAGAAAAACATTGTCCATTGTTGTCTCTTGGATACAACTCTACTATTTTGAGAGGCTGAATTGAAGTAGCTGAAAACAATCATCACCAATCACCTTTTAATTTCCAATTACGTGGCATTCTATAAATAAAAAATATCACATTGAGCTTCTTGCACATGGATCTTTAGCCCCACTTTATTGAAATATTTCTCACACACACACATCATTCATATTTGTTACTTCATTATATCTACTTTGTCTGTCCTTCCTTTTATTTGTTTTTAATATTTTGTATATTCTCAACGGGGTTAGTTGAAATCCTCACAAATCACAAAATCTGATAAAATATTTCAACTCCTACACTTTTGCAGTGCTACCACATTATAGACCTTGCAAAAAATTATAATTGCATGTGAAGAGTGCACTAGAAATATTGGATAATTAAATAGCCATTGCAACTGATTGATAAAGTACATGTTAATAGAAACATTGAACAAATTATTCTAACAAAAATATGTAGGAGTCTCGGAGCAATGGGAATCGACTACTAATGCTTGCGTTGGGATAGACTTTCTACATCACACCCCTTGAGGTATAGTCCCTTTTCCGGACCCTGTGTGAACATAAGATACTTTATGCGTGGCCGGACAGCCCTTTATATATATATATATATATATATATATATATATATATATATATATATATATATATATATATATATATATATATATATATAGTTATCTAGGTACCATTTTAGTCTATAGTCTAGCTAGGATATATAAATCAAGTAATCAACTGTCGAAGATCGTATATTTTGGTTAACACATGAAGCAAGCAAGATTATTAATTAAACTCCAATCATAACCACTAATTGGATCATGATCCAATGATTAACATATCCTAAAACAGATTAAAGGGAGTTATAACTTCTGTTGCTTGAGAATTGAAATTAGTAAAGGCGTGGGACCAGAAAATCTTCTTGCAGCTGCTTTTTTTAATTGTTTTTGCACCAAAATCAGAATCATAATGATCTTATGCTAGTATCCCTATCAGGCTATCAGAAAAACTTAACTACTCTCGAAATAATTCAAAATTTGTGTTGTGTTTTTTACATGGCACAGTATTAGAATTGTGGTAAGTTCTACTGAGAAAAATTACTAATTAGTAATGGAGACAATTGATAGTAATTAACTTGGAGCAACGATAAAGTTGGTTTCGTGTGATCTATAGGTCACGGGGTTCGATCGTGGAAGCGGCCATTGATACTTGTTATTAGGATATGCTACCTCACACCCCTTGGGGTGCGATCCTCCCGGACCTTGCATGAACATAGCATACTTTGTTCATCAGGCTGCCTTTAGTAATAGAAACAACTCAACAGTTGCAACCAGCGACAGATGCAGGATTTCCGCAAAGAGAGTTCAAAAAAGAAAAAAGCTAAAAAGGATTGTAGCTAGTAAGAATTGAACCAAAGAACTTACAAAAGTTTTGAACCCCCTTGACTACTAAGCTATGCTTTTGGACTATGTTGAGGGGATTCAAAACATAATATATATAGAGGTACAAAACATATAATTTTTCTTATATATGCGGTGTTTTTCCCGCTATGGGATTTGAGTAAACCCCCTTCCGCCTCCCCTAAATTTACCCATGGTTGCAAACAATTGGTTGTGTAGCTCATAATAATAATAAAAAATTATTTGAAATGTCTCAAGAGGTTTTCATTTTTATTCGTAAGAGATTAAATAAGAAATTTTTGCAGGATTATGTTCTTCGTCTATTAAAATTGTAAAGGGTTATATTGAACCATTTCCGCTCAACAATGTGCTTTGACATGCTAGCTCCTTTAAAATAGGGTTTATGAGTTCTATTAATTTCCAGTATTGACAACTGCATATGGTGGCAAGACTTAAATCTTGAACCACTAGAGTTTAAGTTTGATACACTAAAGTGTAAAAATTAGTATAATTTAACTGATTTGCTAAAATAGGTTATTATTTAATTTTCCAGATTTCATATTAAATTTGATATATAAGAAGTTTTACCTATTGTTGTTGCTTAACTTAATAGTATAAAAGTTGTTTATGCTTCCAGTATAACCAACAGGGGTTGTGACAGATTCGTAAGTGTTACTTTTCATCTTTAATCAAAGGTCTCGGGTTTGAGTCTTGATTATGGAATCGCCTTTATTAAAAAATACTTTATCTCCAATATAAAATTTTCCGGTACGAATCTAAATTTGATCGAACTTGGGTAAAAAATTACTAGACAAAGAACGTGAAATCAGAAAAAAGAGCATCTTGTATGACAAAGACGCATACAAATGTTGTAATATAGTGAGTACTTGTTTAATGCGGAAGAGAAATCAACAACCATAACATGATAAAGGTATAAATTCTAAGTCCGTCAAATATTGTAGAATGTGAATATAAATAATTAAGAAGAAAAAAAAGGGTGCAAGTTTTAGGAAGGAACAACAAAGTTAGAAAAAATGGGACTATCTTATATCTGTTTATCTATTTATACTATATTAAACGTACGAAAACAAAATAATCATTCAATTACTTCGCCAATATATTTTTAAATAGTATTTAATTATTTTCCTAATATTTAGAAATAATCATTAAACTATTTTTCTAATATTTACCACTATGAAATCAACTGAAAATCTACTTTAAAATTTTACTTTGTTTTTGTTTGAATTATGTCCTAATATTTAAGACTTTAAAAACAATTAAAACTCTTCCAAAAACTTAGTTTCTATTTAGGCAGGACTTCAAGCTTTGTCGTTTCCCTTTACTTCAAGAAAGTTTCACGCATGCTCTTTCTCGCCAACTAATAACCTCAAATCTTTTCCTCATTTGTAAAATTTCAATAATTTACTAAGCATCTTTATAGAGATAATTACTTTGTCAAATTCATAATTTCTTTCACTTTTGTGGCTTGCTAATTGCTATCTACCAAGAATTTACGATATTTTGTTGTCATAAATCTTGATTGATTCACTTTAATATAAATAAACTTTTCCAATCAAAATATGTATTTTTTGGTCAAATTTATATTTTAGTTTAAAAAATAGTGGTTTTGGTGTCATAAATATTTACTTGGATGATCATTCAACTAATATTTTTCTAATATATTTCGGAATAATCATTTCATCTTTTTAACATTTAGGAATAGTTATATAATTATTTTCTTAATATATATATTTACCACTTTAAAATCAACGGAAAATCCACATTAAATTTTTCACTTATTATTTGAACTATGCCATAATATTTAAGAATTTAAAATCAATTAGAACTCTTCTAAAAACTTAATTTCAGTTTAGGCATAACTTCAAGCTTCGTCGGTTTCTTTTACTTCAAAAAATTTCATGCATGCTCTTTCTCTCCAACTAATAACATTAAATATTTTCCTCATTAGTAAAATTTCAAAAATTTACTAAGCATATTTATAGAGATTACTTCCTCCGGTCCAAAATAAGTGATTTTTTGGTATTTTTTTGTGGTCCAAAATAAGTGAGTTTTTCGGATTTCAAAAATAAATAAATTATTATTTTTTCTATATTGGCCCTAGATTAAATAGTGTTGGAGTATGTGTTAGGAGTGTTTATGTGAAATAGAAAAGGATAATGTGATTAATTTTATTGTTAATTAATGTTAAAAGACAAATTTCATAATTTGTATGAAAACATTTAAGAATTTTTGCGGCTTGCTGCCCAGAATTTATGAGCTTTTGTTGTCATAAATCATGATTGATTCACTTTAGTATAAAGAAACTTTTCCAATCAAAGTATGTATTTTATGGTCAAATTTATATTTTAGTTAAAAAAAAATAAATAGTGATTTTTGTGTTATAAATATTTACTTGGAAGATGATCATTAATAAAATTTTCCTAATCATACGTTTTGTGTTATTTTGTTGATTTTATAATGCTGCTATTTACTGCTATATTATACTACTTACATCTATTATTTTACTACTATAAAAGTGGAACGACCGAATTAGAGAAATGTTATACTTTTACCTTTCATTCATTATTATACTTAATGTTATACCTAAGGTTTTTGTACAATAAAATAAGTATTGGTACAAAAAGAAGAATGACCAGAGCGAACCAAACTTAAACATGATTAATATTTATCATTTTCAGGAGCTTATATTTTTTTAAAAGAAATTATTTTTATAACGTAAATTCACTTTTTATGTTTTTAAAAAGCTTATTCTTATTGCCACAAATTATACGCGCACCGCCAGTATGTTAAGACTAATTTGTTAAAATACCCACCCCACCCCCATATTTCAACTACCATATTTGCTGTGTGATCTTTTAAGAGATTGAAATAATATAGAAGGTTTGAAAAGATGACAGAAGCCAACAGTTGTCACCAGCCATTTAATTTTAAACTATAGTATTTGTAAAAAGGTGATCTTTGATCTTCCTTACTATACAGTATCAATCATTGGTTATATATATATATATATATATAGGTGTTATTTGACATAAACTTCATTCAAACAGTTCTCATTTTGGTATAAACTACACATATTATTTCATATTTTCTTGATATCTATACAGAGAAAAGGCTCCAAAAGAAGAAGAAAGAAATGGCTATTGAGATTGAGAAATCAACAGTTAAGCTATCAAAAGTTGCAGTCTCAGATACACATGGAGAAAATTCACCTTATTTTGCAGGGTGGAAAGCATATGATGAAAATCCTTTTGATGAAGTTCATAATCCATCTGGAGTTATTCAAATGGGATTGGCAGAAAATCAAGTAAGTATAGTTGATGAATACATATATATAATTAAGTACACTTTTAGACGAGATGATTACATAATTCAATATAGTACTGGGGAGGTCACAATAAATTCTAGTCTCACCCCCTTTCATTCTGAGGTGAGGAAGGGTCGTGCCATTCGAGCTGCTTTTCCCTAGGCTAAAAGTGGGAACATGTTTGAAAAAAAAGCGTGGTTCACTAAGCTCCCGCTATGCGTGTGTGTCGTCTATTGTACGCAGTCTTACCCTATATTTCTGCAATAGGCTGTTTCCACGACTCGAACACGTGATCTCTTGGTCACATGGCAGTAACTTTACCAGTAAAAGTCAAGTCTCTCCTCCAAAAAAATTTTTTTTTTACGTGTTTGGCCTATAAAAAAGAATAAGCTCGCATGAGAGTGGGTGTATGGAAGTATAATTATGAGATAAAAGTTAAACAATTTCTAATAGCTTAAGTTTTTCGATATAATGATTAGAGAAACCACCACAAAACAGGCTAAAAACCCTCAGTAAGATGATATTATCATTAATTAGGATTATCTAATCTTATGTTGTTTTTGAATAGGTATCATTTGATTTGTTGGAAGAGTACTTGGAGAAACAAACAGAAGAAGGTAGCTGTGGAAGTGGAAGAATTTCTAGCTTTAGAGAAAATGCTTTATTTCAAGATTATCATGGACTTGTTTCATTCAGAAAAGCAATGGCTAGTTTCATGGAACAAATAAGAGGTGGAAGGGCAAAATTTAATCCTGAAAGAATTGTTATTACAGCTGGTGCAACAGCTGCTAATGAGTTATTAACTTTTATTCTTGCTGATCCTGGTGATGCTTTGCTTGTTCCAACTCCTTACTATCCAGGGTAAGTTTCTATATATAGTAACTAATGGAGTATTTATCCGATCCGGGAAAAGGTCAAAAGTACCCCTTTACTATATGAAACATCTTAAATTTACTATCCGTTATACTTTGAAGTTGTTCATAACCATGTCATTAATTAGCAAAAACATGTTGTATTTATTGTTGAGCCTGACGGAGCTCCAATCTGAAGTATAACGGAGGAGCTTCATTCAAGTCATGATAAATACGAGACGATTTTTTTACCGACAATGATATGAATTATCTGAAAGTACAACGGAGGATATACTTAATATTTTGTATATTAAATAGGAAAAAATTGACATTTCTCCTATTTTTATTCACTCACAACTTAGGTATTATGTTACGCTATTAACTTATAATCCTCCTTTTAATTTAATTTTACAGGTTTGACAGAGATTTGAGGTGGAGAACAGGTGTAAAAATAATTCCAGTTCATTGTGATAGTTCAAATAATTTCCAAGTTACACCACAAGCCTTAGAATTAGCCTATGAAGAAGCAAAATCCAAAAACATCAAAGTTAGAGGAATACTTATAACAAACCCTTCAAATCCTTTAGGTGCAACAATTCAAAGAACAGTCCTTGAGGAAATTCTCGAATTCGCGGTCCGAAAAAACATCCATCTTGTCTCAGATGAAATCTACTCTGGTTCAGTATTCAATTCCTCAGAATTCATCAGCATTGCGGAAATTCTTGAATCAAGAAATTACAAGGATTCAGAGAGAGTTCACATTGTTTATAGCCTTTCTAAAGACTTAGGACTCCCTGGATTTCGAGTTGGGACAATTTATTCTTACAACGATAAAGTTGTCACAACAGCTAGGAGAATGTCGAGTTTTACCTTAATTTCATCTCAGACACAACAACTCCTGGCTTCCATGTTGTCGGACAAGAATTTCACGAACAAATACATTAAGACGAATCGCGAGAGATTGAGGAAGAGATATGAAATGATCATTGACGGATTGAGGAGTGCTGGAATTGAATGTTTGAAAGGAAATGCAGGTTTATTTTGTTGGATGAATTTGAGTCAATTATTGGATAAGCCAACAAGGGAATGTGAATTGGAACTTTGGAATTCAATATTGTGTGAAGTGAAGTTGAATATTTCTCCAGGATCTTCTTGTCATTGCTCAGAACCTGGTTGGTTTAGAGTTTGTTTTGCTAATATGAGTGAAGAAACACTAGAAATTGCACTCAAAAGATTGCATAATTTCATGCAAAAGAGAACACAAAAGAGTATAATATGATTGCCTCATATTATTCTTGATTTTTTCAACTTTCTTTTTTAGTTTTTTTTTTTTTTTGTTTCAGGGAATTAATTCCAGTTTTGATTGCTATTGGATTAGTGCTGTTATGATGCCAATTCCAAGAATTGGATTTTGTACTCAAATACATCATATTGAATTCAAAGCTATATACACATAGAATTATTCATTTTGTTCTATCTTATGTGATATTTTTCTTAGGTCCGTCTAAAAAAGAATAATATCGTCAATACTCAGAAATTAATGTTTAGTTTTAAACTTTTTTATTTTATTTTATTACATACTTTATTTATAGTCATGAAGATATCATGGCATGTTTAATACCACATTTATTTAATGATACTTTCAATATGGGTTTAAAAAATATTTTTAAATTTAAGTTTGTGTACTTCAGCCAACACCTTTGATTGTTGTGGATAATACTGATATATTGTTTTTTTTTTCCTTTTATTAGCTGAGTATCTTTTCTAAAACAATCTATCTACTCTTTTGAGGGTAGGGGTTAAATTTACATACATAATAATTTTCCTATAAAAATCTCCCTAGACCCACTAGTAGATTTTACTCGATCCTTATTGTTGTTGTTGTTCAGCCAACAACAACCATAATTAAAATGATCCAAAGTAGAGTAGTATTCTAGTTCTGCTTAGAATATTTTTTTTCCTCGTGCAACAGTTTCTGTAGGTGTATCAGTGTGGTTGGAGAAAGTGCAATAAGCTTATCTCATGCTATATTTTATTAAGAGTTGACCAAGTCATTATTTAATTCCAGCAAGAAATGTATTTCCTTTCCAAGTTTTTTCTACAGTGACAAAGGTAAAAATATTTTCAAAAGTGTTCGAACTTAAAAAAGTAAAAATATTTTTTGATAAAGTATATTTAATGTACATTTATAATTAATATTTTATTTATATATATACTATAATTTTTCGTGATATTTTAACGAACATGTTTAGAATTTATAGTTTAATATGATTTAATTAGTTGTAATTAGGAGAAACGAATTCATAATTTAAATTCGATGAATTCTGCCTCAATTTAAGACTCTCGACGCTGTACTTTTTATTTATGCCCCACGTTAAGAATATTGATAAATTTGGATGGACCTGTTCGATAGGAGCTACATCCGGCTAACAATAAGTTATACTACTATTTATTTTTCAAATAAGCATATTAACTTTACAAAAAAAATTTATATATTGAAGGTCAACTTAATATGTGACATGAAGCATTCTTGGTGTTAAAAAAGAAATAACTAAATGAATGATCCACAAAATGCATGGGAACTCTCATATATCGTGGCTGTATTTAAAAAGATCGATTTTAATGGGAATGTCAAAGTTGAACCTCCCAAAACTCAAGATTGAATCTCTAATAAACTTCTAAATAAAACTTTTGGTTTTTTTCAAAAGATCGCGTCAATGCCGTGTTGTTTTTCTACCAAACAACTTTAAAATTCCCTGTAAAATATCACCAGCAATCACTCTAATCTAAACGTGGCATGAAAATTTAATCTCAAACCCGAAATATTATCGCCCATTTTACAATAGAAAGGAGTCAAATATATCACTATACTATAAAAAAAAGTTTAAATAAACCCATCATTATCCTTTAAGTTCATATATATCTATATTATTATATTATTGGTTCAAATATATCCTTTTTCTGTTAAGTATGTCCAAGGTGGACATCATATCCTACGTGACACCGATATTTGATGGGGTGGATGCGACATGACTTACCATCTCAGCGCCCCTAACCCATTTTACCCCTCGCTTATATTTTTTTTTCCACCACTAAAATTTTCTTCCCTCCACCACTATTGCCACCATTACCGCTATCATAAAAAATATTATCATGTGGCATTCACCTCATCAAATATTATTGTCACTTAAGATTAGATATCCACCTTGAACAAACTTAACAGAAAAATATATATTTGAACCAGTAATATTACGATAAAAATATATTTGGACCCAAAATATAACGAATAATATATTTAAACTTTTTCTACATAGGTATATTTGGCCATTTGCGTCAACAAAAAAGTAAAGTGACACATACTAAGAGTAGCGGTTGTTTCTTAAAACACAGAACTCCGCTATAAGTGATAATATGATGTCTAGAGTCTTTGGTATAAAGTGAAAACGCGGAGAAAATATAGAGTACTTAAGGGTGTGTTTGGTACGAAGGAAAATGTTTGGTACGAAGGAAAATGTTTTCCTAGAAAATGTTTTCATGGAAAATGAGTGGTTTTATCACTTATTTTCTCTTGTTTGGTTGGTAAGTGGAAAATATTTTCTGGAAAATATTTTCTATTGTTTGGTTAGAGAGTAAAAAATAGTTTTTTTTAGAAAATTATTTTTATGCAACTCTCCTCACCCCTCCCCCTCCCCTCCCACCTCCCCCCACCCCTCCCCCACCCCTTCCCTAAGTCTCTAAAAATTGACACAATCTAAAGGAACTAGTGGTGATGCTTTACTTTTAAACGCAAAAACAGCATATTTTCGAACCCGTAAACTTTATAAATTTTAGACCCGTAAAATTCCAAACACATAAACCTCCAAACTCATAATTTTGGAACTTGTAAATTTTGAGTCTTTAAACCGATAAATAATAAAATTAAAAACTAAAAAACATATTTTAATTTTGGGGGAGGGGGGCAGAGGGTGGGAGCGGGGCTGGGGGGCAGTAAAACGAAAAAAATAAAAATTTGAAATTTCAAAAAAAAAAAAATTGAGGTAAAAAAATACTTTTTTTTGTGGGGGAGTGGGGGCTGGATGATGCAGAAAAATAAAAAAAGAAATAATTGCAAAAAAAAAAATTTGAGGTAAAAAAATGATTTTTGGGGGAGGGGGTAGGGGGTAGGGGTAGGGTGGGGGCTGGGTGGTGTAGAAAAATAAAAAAATAGAAATTTGAAATTGCAAAAAAAAAAAAAAATTAAGGTAAAAAAAATACATTTTTTTCGGGGGAAGGGGGTAGGGGTAGGGGTGGGGGCTGCGTGGTGCAGAAAAATCAAAAAATAGAAATTTGAAATTGCAAAAAAAAAAAATTAAGGTAAAAAAATATTTTTTTTTCGGTGAGTGGTGGTAGAGGGGTAGTAGGGTGGATGAAAAAACTGAAATTTAAAACAAAAAAAAATCTTTTTTTGGTGAAGGGGTGTGGTGGATTGGTGAGGATGATAATGGTTGAGAAGGAGCTTTGAAAAATGTTTTCCCTTCTTTTGATAAGGAAAACATTTTCCTTCAATTAGAGGAAAATGAATTGATAAGGAAAATATTTTCCAAAACATTTAAGCCAACCAAACATGAAAAAATTGGAAAACATTTTCCAGAAAATATTTTCCACCATACCAAACACACCCTAAGTTTCCTTCCTCTTAGGTTTGGCGACTGACCTTTTCTTAATTTCTTTTCTCTTGTATTACGTGAAATGAAATCGACAAGGAATAAACTATTGCAAGTTGGAGGATATATATTAAAAAATAAATTGACATATATAAGGAGGTCAAAAGCTATTTAACATAAATTAAGACATACAAGTGGTCAAAAACTATTTAAGCTATAACTTATGGCTTACTCATTTATATATATGTGATAAATATAAGAAAGTAAAACATCTAAAGTTTGACATTAGGAGTTGATCATGTCATCGTCATGCCTGACCTTTGTTATGACCAATACAAACTGGTTTTGATTATGATGTCTTAATTTAATTTTATTTTTAGAGCTTGTGTTGCTCCCCTTTTCTTTTTCTTTTTTGGAAAAATTTCGAGCGAAACTCGCAATCGCTATCCTTCGGATACACATTGAATAACTTAACTTTCTGTGCAATAGCTTGCAAATCACACAGGAGGTGTAAAATGTACTAGGCAAGCACGCTGTGACGAGCTATGACTGAAAAAGCTACTGCCGAAAGGAATCGGTCGATCCCAGTTCTCCCATGCGAGAAAACTCTTACCCAACCAACCTTTATGGATGTTGCGCATCTTTTCATCACAGACCATTTGACGCATTTTGTTTTAATACAATGATGTTCGAACACGTTTATCTCCTTTTTTTTTTCTTTTTTAATCTTTGTTGGGATTTGAACCTAGGTCTCCAACATCCCCTTTATTGAATTGACACATCAAGCTTAATTACCCCAATATTTTTAACGTAGAAAGCCAGATATTCTCGTAAAGAAAATACACCGGCATGAGTAAGTTTTGTTTTGATGATTGACAAAGAAGCACTTGCATGAACAGGTTCATTCATAGTGCAAATTCAAGAAAAAGGCATGCACATAAAAAGGATAAGCATGAGTGGTTATATATGATATTCCCTTAACGTAAAGGTTGCATAATTGATAAGGAGCAAAACTCCTTCCTTGAAGACAACTCTATTCTAGATAAGAGAGGAGTTAGAAGTTGAAAATAACTAAAATTCTTCCATCAAGGAAAAGTATAACACTAGAACTCTAGTTAATCTTTATTCTACTAACTCTATATATTCAGTTGTGTTCTCTTTTATGGGTGACGCACAAACGCCGAAGCTAAGCAAAAATTGAGAGCAAAATAGCAAGGCATTTTGCAAGCACTTTCTGTATGTTTTAAGTGTGCGAACTTGAAGCTACAAGAACCAGATAGAAGAACCAGTTCCAAGTGTGTGTCTTTTATTCTAGTTCAATTGTAGTAAGGCTTTTGAGTTGTGCCTTACAGCTTGGATAGTGTGGGGTAGATCAACTAACTGGGGTTTTTAATCCAGCTTCTTAATAAGGTGGTTTCTAGTACTAAAATTCGTGTCAAACCCTATGAGTTCATACTCACTGTAGTGCTTGCTCACTTTTAGGGTTCCCTCAAAAAATGAGATGTAAGCACAAGTAAAAATTATTTTGGAGCCAACACTTTGCTTGATTGTGACCATGAATTCCTTGCCGCTCCCAGATAACCTGGTTCATCCAAGAAGATATCCATAAACAGCAAAATGAGAGCCCGGAGCATGAGAGTGGGCTTAAGAGTGATGAGATTGAAAGGCTAAAGAATGGGCTGCCTAAAGTAGAAACTGAGAGGGACGCTCTCAGGTTTGAGCTTGCAAAGGATAAAGAGAGGAATGAGGGCATTCTTCAATACATGTTGAAGGTACCTTACGCCAGAAACCAAGAACCTGGTCCTTCCCAGTCTTAAACCTTTCCTAGCCTAATTTGTAACTAGTGATCCGAGTGGGATTTTTTTTTGTCTTTTTGCTAATGGTTCAGTGCATTCGTTTCTTTTTATGCGTCGTGGTTGAATCTTATTAATAAAAATCGCTACTTTTGCACTAATTGTTTATTAATATTTCTTATATGGCTAATATCCTTAGATTGATAAGAGAAACTTGAATCTATAATTGCATTTGAAGTAGCCTCAATGGCCATGAATAATATCTGCTTAAGTATGGTTATATAACTTAATTATGCAACATTTCAATGATGCCAAAAGGGGAAAGATGGGCTTTGTTTTTGCCTTAGACTGTGATATTTACGACCTAATGAACATGGTCTTTAATGATTTGTGACTTTTAAAATAAAAAGTGTTCTAGCATTATGTTGATGTTGAGCTAAGTTGAAGGGGGTTTCATGCTTATGAAAAGCACAGAGTTGGTCATCATCCAAAGAAAGTGTTCTAGCATTTTGTTGATGTTGAGTTGGGTTAAAATATGTTTCATGCTTATGAAAGGCGCAAAGTTTGTCATTATCAAAAAGGAAAAATTTGTTTTCTTGAGTAAGTTTTGTTTTGATGATTGGCAAAGAAATAAATACATGGACCAGATCCATACACAGTGTACACAGGGCACATGCAAATTCAAGCACAAGGCATACACGTGAAGAGGATAAGCATAAGTGGTTATATCTGATATTCCCTGAACGAATAGGTTGCATAATTGGTAAGGAGTAGGACTCCTTACTTGAAGAAAACTATATTCTAGATAAAGGGGAAGTTAGAAGTTGAAGATAACTAGAACTCCTCCACCAAGGAAGAGTATAGCATTAAAACTATAGTTAATCCTTATTTTACTAACTCTATATATTCTACAGAGATGGAGTAAATGGCTTTCTTAATTGGGCATTTAGTCAACCAAAGGAAAGTACTATGATTCGATGTCCTTGTAAAGGGTGTATGAATACTGCATTCAAGCTAAAGCCTGATGTAAGAGGAGACTTATTGAAAAAGGGTTTCTGGGATTCTTACAAAGTGTGGGACTTGCATGGAGAAATGTTAGTTAGAGTTGAAAATTCTAACGTAATACTCAATAATGAAGTAGAAGATGATAACATTGAAGAGGATAATATTATAGAAATGATTTACGATGCGTGGGGACATACGAATGTGGAGGATAACAATAATACTTCTATGGACAATGAAGAGCCAAATTTACATGCAGCAAAGTTCTACAAATTGTTAGAAGATACTCAAACAGAGTGTAAATAGCTATGCGTAATTGCAGTGCCATCTCCAGGAATTTGTGTCTCAGCAACAATCTGAAGAGATCGAGCATCCCATGACTAGAGATGAGATTTTATCCTCTGTTCTTGGTGAAAGGACAGGCTATGTTCGTGGTAAAGGTTATGGAAAGAAGCCTCCAAAGAAGTAGTCACACGCAAGCGGCAAGCATAGAGGCTAGTGTGTCTTCTGCAATAGAAACTGTGCGTTAAGAGATGCAAGCTGATATGGATCGAAAGTTGCAAGCGGAACGTGAACAAATGGCTGCGGAGTTGAATAGGAACATGGAGCAAGAGCTACAAAGAAAGTTGGATGAAAAGCTTGAACATGTGAATCTGGAAGTAGAGAACAAGGTCAGTGTAGAAGTAGCCAAGAAGATCCAAGAACAACTGGGTGCTCTTATGACCAAAATGCAACAGGTAATTTACTCTTAATGTTTTTATACTCTTCCTTTTTGATATTTCTTCTTTTTAGCGACTTGAATCTTCTTCGATCCTTCTTGACAATATATGGGGGAACCTAGTTGATGATCTCTTTGTTGTTGGAGCTGGTGAGTCTTGTGAGGTTGGTGCAATTGTTGTGGAGTGTTGGAGGTGTGTTGTTATGGTATTTTGTGGTTTTGTCTTGGTTCAGGGGTTTGGTTGTGGTAGTTTGGAGTTGTCTGTGTGGTACATAGAGAAGTAGTTTTTAGTTTGTAAAGGGTGAGAGACTGCAGGTAGTGTGACAAGGTTAAGGGTGTGCTATATGAAAGATGAAGTTCCTTAGACAACTCCCTGTGCTTTATACCTGCAAAAGGAAACAAACAGTTAGTTACAAAAGGGGCATTACTGCCCTTTTGTTTCTCTTTTCTGCCTAGAAACTGACCAGTTAAATGAGACAGTGGAACTTGTGTGATGGTGATGAAGGTATGTGTTGATTGTGTTAAAGAGAAAATATTTTAGAAATGTGCTTCTATAGAAAAGGCTTGTGATTTGTTAGGTTTGTGAGCTTGTTACTGTATGAGGTAGGAAGTAGGCATACGTTATGCAATTACTTTGTTTATGAGTGGCCTTGTGTTCCCATCTCTGCCAGTGAGTGTCAATTGCTTTCAAAACTTTGACAGAAACTGGTGCCTTGATCCATAGCCACTGCTTAGTCATATAGTATTATTACTATAAACTTATAAACAACCTTTTATTATTATGTTCCATCAGAGTAAATTGTTTGGTTTTTGGTTAACTACCTAATGTTTTCTTCTCCTTTCGAATGCTTGTCCTTTTGATGTTGCCTTTTCAATTACAGTGGTATGAAACAGAAGTGCAAATCTATATGCTTGTCCTTGCTCTCACAATTATACTATTTGTGTTGTTGTCGTTGTTGTTATTATTATGACGTACTTATGCTACAACTACGGATTATAGACATGTGTTAAACAATATTAAATTCTCAACAAATGTTTGATTTGAATCCATAATTTTAACAGTACCATGAGTTTAGTATAAAGTTGAACAGTTTTAAATATAAATCCGGGATCTCTTATGTTCATGGATGATCATAGTTGGATCCAAAGACAAGCATGTCACTTCTGTTGAATCTCGAGCTTCCATTGCTAGGAAATTTTCTCAGCTTCAGAATACCCAAAGAAAAAGAATAATAGCAAGTTTGGAAATTTTCACTTAATGATCGCTGGTACATTTGGTTAAGAAATATTTTGGAGTCTTTTGCTCATTCCAAGCATTTGAGTTTGATTTCCGAGAATGAACAGGTAAACCTTTCGTTTTAATTTCCTCTTGTTTTTCTTGTTCAATGACTCTAAATCCTACAAGCAATGGATCTGTTACTGTACAACCTTTTTCACCCAATATGTTTACCCAAATCAGTAGATATATAGTTTTTTGTTGTTGCAAATTGTACCGTTATATCATGGTTATTTGATATGTATTGCTTTCTCATTAAAACAATAACAACAACAACAACCTAGTAATTGGAAGCTGTTACACTATTATTTATTTGAATCTCATCTGATATTTGATGTGTACTATAGTGTTGCTTGTACCATTTCTTTCTCCTTGTATTATTTTTTCAGGAAAAAGGGATACAGAATTATTTGGTGATGGTACTTACATACATATTTCAGTAATTGGAAATTATGGTTTTATGTTTGCTAAAATGACCTTATTAAGGGGTAGTGTTGCTCTTGTTAAGGTCTGAACCGAACTATATACATCAAAGAATATTCGTCTTTTCAACTTTTTGAATGTAAAAGAATTGTTCTGTTGACTGTTGAGCGCGGGAGGGGATAATTCCTAGTGAATATTATGGGGGTTGGATCATGACCAATTATTGTTCTACTCTCTTCCTAATTTGTGAAAGAAATTGCATTCTCCTCATTTATGTTCTTGTATGATATACTTGTAGTGTTGCTAAGTGGCTGAAATCTTTTATGCAGTGCACTTATGGTACATGCATTAAAGTGATCTTGTATTTTTTTGTGTAATAGCAGGGACAAGATTCTTAAACAATAGAGACAATCAATGAGGGGCTTCAAGGCACTTAGTATTTTGCTCTTTTGGGATGTATATGCATACAATTACAATGAAGTATTATGCATTATATATGTAATTTGCATTTTAGTAATGGAAGTATGTAACATCCAACTTAAGATATTCTTTTGGTGTTTGTGAAATACTATTGGATGCGTTTATATAATTTTGGTCATTATAATTCCTGAATTAAATGT
>JASVEL010012005.1:0-96139 GCA_032618575.1 Nicotiana noctiflora | reverse complement strand
TGACTAATGGCTAGAGGTTGGTAAGCTGGGATTTTTTTGGGACATTTATTTAAGTTTCCCAAAATAAAACCATCAGGAAATCACTATGACCAAGAAATATTGAAAAATGAAACCACCATCCAAATGCTTAACTCAATTCCATATTTCACACTATCAAAGATGACAAACTATAGCAAACAAATAAAGAAAGATAGAATCTTAGTACTCAATACAAAATTACAAATAAATTAAGTTGTATTTGAATATACATTTACATTAGTTTTTCTCTAAGTTCCATACGTCCAAGCCAACCATTAAGTAGCTCACAATTGCGGAAGTAAGGAATTGAGAAAAACAAAAAAGACTGGAACTCTGAAAAAATGTTCAGGTTTAAGCAAATTTATTAATCCTAACTCTGTAAGCATAATATATTTAAATTCAATAGTTAGATAGTAGGTAAGTACTCTGATTTTTTCAGTTTTTATTTTGAGAAATATGGAAAACCAAAAATCTTAAATTTAATCCAAACCACACCCGAAAACCAATATTTTCTATTTGGTCTGGTTTACGGTTTAATCCAAATGAGTGCACACTCCTGTTGAGAGGTTTGGCTAACTCGTTAACAGATTTTTTATCACAATTTTGTTTAATGGATGTGGATGCTTCTCATATTCTGATGTTTTAGACATAATCTGTTGTTAGATGCCAGGTACTCAAAATGTTATTCTTTTCTCTTTAATGAAATGAGATAAACTACATTTTCAAGCCACTATATTTTGTGCTTATGGACTTACCTAGATGAATCCGACCTTGGTTAGTATATGATAATGTTATGGTGACATTAGTTTTATCTTTAGGCTAACTGCGTTTCTGGCTCTTTTCTCTTTCTCAGTGTTTTGGTTCATAGTGGTGGGGTGCATGGTGGACATTATTATGCTTTCATCAGGCCGACGTTATCAGATCAATGGTATGCTTTCCTCCGTCTCTGTTTATATTTCTTTTAATCCCCTACTTAGACTCGTTGACAGGCACATAACCCCGTGACATGACTTTGCTCATGCATTCAGAAATCATTGATGTATGTAATATTATATACTATAAGAATGTTGAGCTCTAGGAGGATCCAAAAATACCTTCGTCACCTCTATTTCTAAGATTCTGTTGTTGTAACAGCTCACTTTCGTCTAGTTTAGTATGATTACAAGACACACCTCCTCTCCCGTTTATAGAAACTCAAACTGAGAGCCATTTTACTAAAAAGGACCATTGATGGTTGCTAGAATATCTGAACGACAATTATATCCTTCCTTGATTACTTGTATTGTTTTCTCCTTCTCCTTTTTTTTTTTTTTTTTTTTTTTTGAGAAGGTAACAATTTTGTATATATATCAACTGCACCAAGGAGGTGCTTTTTCAAATTTACAGAAGATGGTGTAGGAAGATCTTAAATCCCTACTGTACTACAAAGAGCCTAGGACATCAATAATGGAATCTGGATCTTCCATATACTTTTGCTTACACCAAAAATGGAGAAGAACTAAACATTTCATTTTCAATTTCTGTATGGTGCTACTTCTGTCTTCAAAGCATCTCCGATTTCTCTTTGACCAAACTGTCCACCAAATGCAAGCTGGGACTATTTTTCATCTTTCTTTGTTATTGGAAAGGTATTGAAATTGCTCCAGCATCTGAGGACGTCCATTATATCCCTATCCATCTCCTCCTTCTGTGGTGCAACCTTCACTTTTTTCTTCCAAATTCCTAACAAAATCTTTTTTTGTATTTCTCTCGTTGAAGAGCAAACACTTTTTAGCACTTCTCTCGAGTCAGAAACAAATAATTTTATATTCTGAACTCTGTCTAGGGAAGACAGTCTGAAATTAGTTAAATTATACAGCCAGTAGAGAAATATTCTTTATCATGACGTCTTGCTTCTGTTAGCTGGGTGGAAAGGAATTTTGAGAATTTTAAATTGGTTTATTTAGCATGTGTTCCTGTATATTATTACTTAATAAGAATATAATTGGAAACTATTTTTAAAGATAAATTAGGATTTTACATGGAATAATAACAAATTAAAGTTAAGGCTAATGTTATACCAAGAATGATACTGATCCAGTGGGAGAAGGGAAGTTTTGGCAATATGTCATTAATTTCAACTGAAATCATATTTTCTTGGTTGACCTTTTACCAAGAAACAAGTGTAGTGGAGGTCTTTATGATGGAAGTTTTAAAAAATGGATGTTGCCGTGAGATTTAAACATAAGATTTTGGCAGCTTAATATTCATAAACTAGAGGAGAGGTAGCCTTAAGGTAAAAAAGAGCTGAGTTGGTTTGGGTGGGGTGATGAGAAGAGGGGCTGCATCTGCATGTATAGGTTTGTTGGGGGGTCAGATATCATGAAGAGACTGTTACTAGGTAGTTCTTGTATGTGAAAAGGCACACTTCTGTGGGTACGACAATTAAAGTCAATGTCATTTGAGTTTTCAGTAGACAGTTATATTTAGCCAATGCTGGTAAACTCTGTTCAATGTGATCTGTTGTTCTATGATAGGTACAAATTTGATGATGAACGGGTGACAAAAGAAGACATGAAGAGGGCTTTAGAGGAACAGTATGGTGGTGAGGAGGAGGTATGTCTCAATGATTCTATAAATTTGTGTTTCTGTGTCCATACTTTGGTTTGGATTCACTTTTGCTTTTGTGCAACAGTTGCCACAGACAAATCCAGGTTTCAATAACGCTCCCTTTAAGTTTACAAAATACTCAAATGCTTACATGCTGGTTTACATACGTGAGAGTGACAAGGATAAAATAATTTGTGATGTGGATGAGAAGGATATTGCAGAACATCTGAGAGTAAGTTTTAAGGTTTGCCTGGTCTAGAAATAAATTGTCCACTCCGTTACTCGGTTTACATATAATAAATGCCTTTTTGATCATCTTAGATAAGGTTAAAGAAAGAACAAGAAGAGAAAGAGGACAAGAGAAGATACAAAGCGCAGGCCCACCTTTATACAATTATCAAGGTCATTTAGAGAAGTTAAATATCTCATTAAAAATTGATCTGTCTCCTACAAAATATTGTGTTGAATCCACTCGTGTTTGTAGGTTGCACGTGATGAGGATCTTAAGGAACAGATTGGAAGGGAGATATATTTTGATCTTGTGGATCATGACAAAGTTCATAGCTTTCGGATTCAGAAACAGATGCCTTTTAACCTTTTCAAGGTACTGATTACTTTCTGTTTGTCATTGCTAACTCAGGTGAAATGAAGCATTACATCCAGTGATTGACCTGGACCTCATCTATACCTTTTCTGCAAACTTAAATGAAACAAGGATATATTTTCTACTGTAGCACCCATGAGAGATTTGGTGGGAGGTCGGGGAGGAAGGAGACACAGAGACATGAATGTATATGCATGTATGGGTAAACAGTTCGTGAATGGGAAAAATAAACATTTACAAGAGGCAAAGATATCTGTGAATAGAGGATAGAAGGTTCCTAGAGGCAAACGGAGTTGTATTTACACTTCTGAGGTTGTTTTAGTGGTTTGGCCTGTAGTTTCATATGAAGATTGTCCAGTGAAGGGATGCCTGTTCCCAGGTATTGATGGAATGTTATAAGCTTGGGTCTCTATCGTTTTCTCTAGACCAAGTAGATAGTGATGCAGGCTGCAGACAGTGGGGCAGTTACACAAACTATAAACAAATCCAGAATAATCTCACATAGTGGAGTTTGGGGAGGGTAGTATGTACGGAGCCTTACCCCTACCTTGTGGAGATAAAGTGGCTATTTCCAATAGACCCTCGACTCAGAGAAGCATAAGCACCACATCACTGAATTGAAAAACAAGAAGCGCAACCACGAGAAGCCATGTCAAAGCAGCATAAATAACAACCGGATAGTGAGATGACCGAAATGAAAGAAACCTCAATTAACACGTAGTCATATAAATCTAATACCAACAGAATACATAAGTACTTACAAATACAACTGGTATGACAAGGAGAACACTATACTAACTACCCTGCTTCCCAAATCCTCGACTAAAAAACCTTCTTATCAAGGGTCATGTCCTCGGTCAGCTGAACCTGCGCCAAGTCTTGCCTAATCATCTCTTCCATATTCTTTTTCGGCCTACCTCTACCTCTCCTTAGGCCCTCCAATGTCAACCTCTCACACCTCCTGACCGGAGTGTCAACCATCTAAGCCTCGCTTCACGCATTTTTCCTCAATAAGGGTCACAACCACCTTGTCCCGAATAACTCATTTTTAATCCTATCTAATCTTATATGCCCGCACATCCATCGCAACATCCTCATCTCTGCTACCTTCGGAAGAGCTCTAATCGTAAACGCTCTTCTTTTGGACTCAAAAGCAAGAACTTTGCTGTTCTTATAGATCTACTTCATTGAAATTCCATCCAATAAAACGGAAGAATTATAAATCTTCAAATTAATAGATAGAAATGCCGCAAATAAGGCTATTGCGATATCACCTGCCGGTGTATCATTGACGCGGGCGGGGTTTCCTCGCATCATATCGTCGTTTCATTGAAAGATGATTCGCCGTCGTGATGCAAAGGCTGACCGATTCTGCTTTGTCTCTCATGCTTTTTGATATTGCGGGTAGTCCACTTATATCGTAAGATAAGTATGGCTACCATCGGGTCGATCTTTGAGAGATGTAGTTCCTGCTACGGACATGGGAGCTATTGACTGGCCAACACTTAGCCCCATACAACATAGTCGGCCTAACCACCACTATGTGAACTTACCTCTAAATTTTGCTGCACCTTATCGCACAAAACACCGGAAGCAAGTCTCGGCAGTTACACAGCATAAGGAGAAAAATAAATTCATGACAGAAGTGCCACAGTAAGTTGATCAGAAATCGAAGCCTGTGAAGTCGAAACAAATATGATTTGCAGAGGTTGCCAGTTGTATAAACTATGCCAGAAGGAATGTAGAATGTAACAAAAGCCTGTAAAAAAAGCCAAGGGGTGATACTTTTTTCTGAATGCCTTTTGACTCTAGGTTTTAGGCAATTTTTTGTTCTTCTCATCTTTTTGGTTTCTTATTGGCGAACTGCATGCTGTATCCAGAGCCTTGAGGTCATATCAACGTGTGATTTTTGTTGGTTTTCCTGTAACGGCATATCATATCACATCATCCTTCATGATGTGTGAATTTCGTCATTCTTCCAACTGACGGGAGATTTAAAGCGGTTGTAATGATAGAAATATGAGAGTTGAAAATTTAGTTTCAGTAACTTGTAACATATGTTTCCTTTAAACCATTAGATTTCCATAAACATAATTTGCTTAACCTAATTAATGAAGCTTGCATTCAATGAAGCATTTCTCTTCTTCCTAGTTGCTGCCGGCTTAGGAAAACTGTACTAATTTCTCCTTCTGAACGCCTCACTCTTATTATGTTACTTTTGGCAATTTGTATTACTATTATATCTGTAAATATCTTATGTATGTTAAATTTTTGTTCACTTCCCTTGAACTACGGGTACCTAACCAAACTATTGGTTGTTGCAGGAGGAAGTTGCAAAGGAATTGGGTATACCTGTACCATTTCAGCGTTTCTGGATTTGGGCAAAGCGGCAAAATCACACTTATCGGCCTAATCGTCCATTGAGTCCACAGGAGGAACTACAAACAGTAAGTTCTAGTTTTAATACCATGTTAAGACAATGGAACCAGCATTGGGTAAACCGGGGATGCAAATAGGTCTGGTTCTGATACCATGTTAATACAATGGAACTTGGATCTAACTCAATCCCAAATGTTAGCTCATGAGGCAAGGGTTGTCCGGCACCATATACGAAGACAATAACTTCCCTCAACCAATATTTGACACTCTAACATACTCGGTGGAAATGCTTGTGTGATTTGTCACTTGGTGTCAGTTGTATGTTAGTATCTGCTGGTGAGAGTATAAGAGATTCATTTGGTTGCCCCGATGTTAAATTGACTACCTCCGGCAAGGCAATAAATTTGTTGGTCCTTTTTTGAAATGGTGTGTTGTAAGGGAAGTACATGTAATGATGTTGTATTGCCTTCTTGAGATGTTAGAGTTTGCATTGATGTCGAAGCTTAAACTTTCCATTGAAGTGCTTCAGGTTTTTTTGGTTGATAAGCTGGCTGTAAAGTTGCTTCATCTCGGAATTTACCTTGTGATTTGAGTGAAATAGATCTCGTGTAGGAAAAAACTGCTGGGAATATCAATGCAGTTAATTATAACATTTTCTTATTAATTCCGTAAAGTCCATGTAATGATCAATACTATCTACCATACTGCTATTACACCAAGGAAATAGATTATGCAAACACTTAATTTATTCTGAAGATATGATATTTCTGCCCATCAAAGCAAGCACTATTTCACTCTAGCCAAATAGCACAGAATATGCACAGAGGTATGGTTCTCCAAATCTGTTTAAGAGATTTATGTGTCTTCTGATGCTGCCAACTATTCATAGGGCTTGACATCCAAGAAATCCAACATATATTGAAAGAAAGCTCCCAGCACTGTTTAGCATATCTACAATGCAAAAGAAGGTGATTAGTAGCATTTAATGAATCCTTCTTACTAAGATAAATGTGGGTAGAGCTCAACTGAAGGAGCAACTGACGGAAATTTTCTATCTCCCAATCATTCAATTCCTTCTGAAGTTTTCCACCAGCCAGAATCTGAATAGAGATCAGCCACCACTCGATCCCTATTATTGCAGCAGTTAAATAGAACAGGAATTTATTTTTCAAACATTCCTCACCATTCCATAAATCAATCCAAAATTTTAATCTTTCTTCCTAGTAAACTACTTGAACTCCTCCCATAGTTTGCAAACCTCTTTCCAGATTCCCCCTCTAGTATACATACTACTGAAAGGGGGTTTCCATCCTTGTCGACTACTATAAATAGATTCAATTATTTTAACCCAGTCTGCTTCTTCATCCCTATGAAATCTCCACAACCACTTGAACTTCGTACTTTTATTATGAAGTCTCAAGTTCCTAACCCCTAGACCCCCCCTCCCCTCCCCCTTTGATCACTGAGAACTGTCTGCCATTTGATTAAGTGAATCTTTTTATTTTCATTATTTCCATACCATTGAAACTTATCCTCATGGAGTTGAATTTCTTTTCAATTGCAGTAGGCATAGGAAATAAAGACATTAAGTAGGAAGGCTTCCCATCCAAAATGTATTTATCAGAGTTAGTCTGCCTCCGAATGATAGATAATGCTTCTTCCATGGAGTCATTTTATTAGCACGCTTATCCAAAATTCCTTGCCAAATACTTTGGTCATTTCTTCTCACACTGAGGGGGAATCTTAGATAAACTGTAGGGAGTTTGTCCATCTGGCACCCTAGAATATTTTCTAGTTCTTATATATTGTCATCAGCATTAAAGCTATAAATATTGCTCTTCCCCAGATTGACATTCAACCCAGAAGCTGCTTTAAAAGGCAGTAAAATTCCTCTGAGATATAAGCATTGTCCCTTCCTCCATCCTTAAAAAGCAAGGGGTTCACTAAACCAATATTTACTGGATTGTGCTTTCTTCCCTGTGGTGACGAAGAAAAATGTTTTGAATCTCTTTTCTTGTAGAGCTGCATATTTTCATGCATGTCACTTAGGTAGAATGAGAAATATTAAACGAAATAATAGGCAGGGGTGGATCTAGTGGAGGAGCTATGTTTCCTTCTTAGCCCAATAGCTTTGGCCTAGATACCATATATATGTTAAAAGACCTACTCAATAAGTACAAATAATGAACTTTGGACCCAATAAATTAGATTGGATGTAGTAGAATTTCGACTATGAACTGAAAGTTCAAATCCTGGATCAGCTTCTGATATTAGGAAATTGAAATTGTGGAAGAATTGTTAGGGCGGCTCTTTGATGTTAATATTCAATTTTTTGCAAAATTCTTTAAGGTTATTCTATTTGTTTTATATCCTTGTGCAAATAATATTTTTCGATAACTACGGTGTTTGGGCAACTTGCGTGCACCTCCACTAATTCCACTGAATTCCTGCCACCTCCCACCAATAACAGGTACCAAAGTAACTCTATCCACCAAGGCTTGGACATATGAGAATTAATCACCTAGTGTTTTGCCTCTGCTAGGGTTTGACCAGGTTCTCAACCCACTTCATTGACCACTAAGCCAGTATTATCAAAGGGGGAAAGCGCAAAAAAGTTATAATGTCTATTGGAGCGTTAAGCGCAAAGCGCAAATAAAGTTTGGGCTTTAATGAAGATAGACACTAATGGGGAAATACAAATATGTATGTGTAGTCTAAAACTGATCTCTATAGCATGAATGCCAAATATACGGATAAAGAAATTGAAGAAAATTTATTATAAAATGAAATCAATTATTTAGTGTCGCCTCTTCAGGATTACGCTCATTGGCAAGGAAAAGTATGCTTTAGGGCCTTGATGACAATACTGGAGCGCCCCTAGGTGAGGCGAAGTGCTTAACATGTTTTGAGCCTTGCTTTAGAATCTAAGCGCGCCTGTGATTATATTGCACTAGGCCACACACTTGGGTGTATCCTCGTCCAACTAATCATGGAGTAGTTATTGGAATACTATTTTCTGCAAGCTTGCCCATTCAGCTTTCTTAAGTTATTTAAGGATGTACTTTCATAACTCCTTGGCGTACCTATAATCCAATACTCTCAACTAGTTGAGAATTTATTGGAGGTGTGAACGTTGTTTTCCCAATATATGTTTAGACTAACTAGTAATATGTACTGATCCTTTACAAAAGTTTGATTCCCCCGCAGTGGTTTCATAGCTGGTTTGGTTACTTATTTTCTTCTAACAACCTAATCAAAATCTTTGAAAAGTAAATTGCGCCTTGCAGTCCTAAACATACGAACTGTACATTTTAATCAGAGTATCAAGTGAGTGTGGTTATGTTGTTAGTCATAATACAGGAATGCTTGCTAATTATGTCGGATACTTTTAATTCGAAGGATTTTCTTTAATGTCAATCACTTGCTTCCTCTATTTCTAATTTTTTAATTCCATTATATTGTTAAACAGTGACTAAGATTTTTGTTTGACTAAACTTGTGGACTTAAAAGCTAAATGAAAATGAGTAGTATCACTTTCAATTTCAAATTTTATCTTAATAATCTTAGTGTCTTACTTTCCTTTTTAGTCTCTTTCAAAAAGAGTGCCTCTTTCCAATTTGGTAACTCTCTAATTCCAATATTCTACATGACTTGTTTAAGACCACAAGAATTAAAGGGTGTTTTGGTACTTTACATACTTCTTTTGTTTTAGACCACAAGATTGAAAAGTCCTTTATTTTCTTGAACTCCGTGCCTAATCAAACTACATCAACAACAACATTCCCAGTATTATCTCACACCGTGGGATCTGGAGAGGGTAGTGTGTACGCAAACCTTATCTCTATCCTGTGAGGATAGCGATGTTGTTTCCAGTAGACCGTGCCTAATCAAACTAAGACACTTAATTTGAATTGGAGGGAGAAGAAAATATTTCAAAAACTTTATGGTTTGGAGGTAATATATTTTTGACTATTTGACTAGTCACTAGGTCAAACAAAGCAGACACAATGAGTATGGTAGGTAATAAAATATTTTTCAAGTATATAATCAAGTTTTTAATAGTATAATTCTGTGTAACTGGAGCTGAACGAGGACATGGACATGAGAGTGTGGAGGTCAAAGATTAGGGTAGAAAGTTCGTAGTCGAGCATTTTCCTTTGTCTTACTCAGTTCCCTAGCATTAGTGTTAGTATGATATTTATTTTATTCATAGATAGCTATGACTACCTAGAGTTTTGACTGCATTCTTGGATTCAATCTTATTTCATCTTGCTGTTATTCCTACTTGTTGTAATTACCTTTTCTTTTTAAGTTGTTCTATAGACGAGGGTCTATCGGAAACAATCTCTCTGTCCTTCCCTGGGTAGGGGTGAGGTTGCGTACATTTTACCTTCCCCAAACCCCACTTGTGGGAAACTAATGTGTTTGTTGTTGTTGTTGTTGTTTAAATTGTCTGGATCATGCGAATAAGGCTTTCAGTTGTGGTGTAGAACGAATTTCAGTATATCCTTGTTTATCACCTAGTGATTCTTACTTTATACAAAGATATCGATAATTGCATTGTTGAACTATATTCTTGTTAATGGCTCTATTTTCCTTACCAATTGTTTGCTTACTTGTTCTTCAATGCTCTTATGACAACCCTCACCATTTGCCTTGTTGAGCTTGATTCTCCAGTTTTTTAATAATTCGCCTTTATCTTTTCATTAATCTGTGAATATTATCATATAAGAGAACCGTTTGCACGTGCAGGTTGGGCAGTTAAGAGAAGCTTCTAACAAAACCAACAGTGCGGAACTGAAGTTATTTTTGGAAGTGAACCATGGGCTGGTACCTCCTTAGATATCCTAAAGAAAATAATTCCAATTGCTTAGTTTTAGTTCTCGCTGTTGACATGTATTTTTTGAGTTTGCTATTTCTGACGACTTACATGGAAAAATATCAGGATTTGCTTCCTATTCCTCTACCTGAAAAAAGTAAAGATGATATACTCCTTTTCTTTAAGCTTTATGATCCTGTGAAAGAAGAACTACGGTACGTGTGTTTTCATTAGAGAATACATGCTACATTTTCTTGTGGAGGTATAGCAGCTAAGTTTCTTCCAAATTTGGAATTCCAGTTATATTGGTAGGCTGTTTGTGAAGAGTTCCAGTAAGCCAACTGATATACTTGGAAAGCTGAATGAATTGGCTGGATTTGCTCCCGACCAAGAAATTGAGCTTTTTGAGGTGTGTTAATGCTGCCTTCTTTTTGTTATTGATGCCATGGTGGTTGCATATCTAATGCTATTGATCCACTACAGGAAATAAAATTTGAACCGTCTGTCATGTGTGAACGCCTAGACAAGAAGGCTTCTTTTCGATTTAGCCAGGTTTTTGCTCATCCTGTAACCCCCCCCCCCCACACACACACACATACCCACCCACACTCTCTCTCTAATGCTAATTGTTTATCTTTCATTGTTCAGATTAGCTTTATTGACTTTCCTATTTCTGACAGATTGAAGATGGAGACATTATCTGCTTTCAGAAGAAACCTTCTCCTGAAGTTGAAGAACAAGTCCGATACCCGGATGTTTCTTCATTTTTGGAATATGTGAAAAATCGCCAGGTGAATCGCAACTTTCGGTTATGACTCCGTTCTCGCGATTATGCCTTTCTGTTTTAGTTGGAATATCTTCTTCCATTTATACTTTGGTTACGGGTGCCTATGTGTTGAGGAAGGGAATACTAATGTTCAACGCTAATTTTCACTGGATGCCTGTGTATGGTGCAGCAGGTTCTTTATAGTGTCTCCATTGTGGACATCAATTTTGATTGCTTATATTTGAAAAAATTGATTACAGATTGTCCATTTCAGAGCTCTGGAGAAGCCAAAGGAAGTTGATTTCTGTCTGGAGTTGTGAGTATATTTGATGTTTTCATGGCTTGCCGGCAGTAGTACAAAGCACTTGCTTCTAATGATTCATCCATCTTTCATGAATTTCAGAGCAAAAAGCAACACATATGATGAAGTAGTGGACAAAGTAGCTCAGCGTCTTGGTGTGGATGATCCTTCAAAAATTAGGCTGACTCCTCATAACTGCTACTCTCAGCAACCAAAGCCCAACCCGATTAAGTATCGGTCTGTCGATCATCTGGTTGACATGCTTATCCACTACAATCAGGTTCGTATACGTGGATTGACTTTGATAGGGAAGTGTATAGGCGCTTTTTGTATGCTGTAATTAACATGACAAAGTAGCACAGTATTTTGTTACAATGATGCAAGTGGCTGTGGACTTACTCTGTTTAGATTGTCTTTTCTTGTTCTTTCTGATTTGTTATTTTTATCCCTTTACAGATCTCTGATATTCTGTATTATGAAGTTCTGGACATCCCTCTGCCAGAGTTGCAATGTCTGAAGACGCTTAAGGTCGCCTTTCATCATTCCACAAAGGATGAGGTGCGGCTGAGATGACCAAGTTTGTTCTTTCTTCTTTGATTAGTGCTTTCTCTAATTGAGGTTTCATTGCTTTCAGATTGAAATTCTGAACATAAGATTGCCTAAGCAGAGTACTGTGGGTGATGTGCTTAATGAAATCAAATCAAAGGTAAGTACCGGGGTTTTACTATCTTGAATTCTGCGTTGAATATATGAAAGGGATTAGCAGGTTCCTCTTCATTTAAAATAAAGTTTCACTGAAGAGTGCCACCCCTTAGTAAAATCTTGTTGTTAGGTGGGAGGGTTTGTATCTGTCCCCAATTGCATTTTAGAAGATAATAGACATGTATTGGCTACTTGTCTCGTTGTGTCCATGTTTTTTATCTTGTAAATCGTGTTCCAAATGTGTGATATAATAGGCCGTTTTAATTTGTTTTCCCCCATTTTCTTTCAACTCATTGGTTGGGAGATGTTTTTCTTAATCACCCTCCTTTTTTACCCATAACTTGGGAGTTTAAAGCTGGATTCTTTATCCATGCACTTAATCAATGGGGAGAAACGATGACAGGTCCCAGGAAACCTTGCTTTTCTGATTCCTTTTTTCAGCCAGATCAGGGGTAAGTTATTTTTATTTTAGTAAGAGAAGTGCATAAAAGACGAGGAGCGTAGAGTGTTGATGGAGGAGGCATAGCTTAGGCGGAGGTGGTAGTCATACTTCCATAAACTCTTGAATGATAGGAGGTTAGGCGCATAACTGTGGCGGAAGTCGAGGGAGCGATGCGTAAGATGAGCATAGAGCGACCAGGCCAGATGAGAACTCGGTAAAATTCTGGAAGAGCGTGAGTAAGGCAGGCTTGAATGACTATCTAGGTTCAATGTCATTTTTAGGAGAAAAAGGATGCCTAAGGAATGAAGGTGGAGTACGGTGATTCCGTTGTACAAGAACAAGGGTGATATTCAGAATTGCAATAACTATATGGAAATTAAGCTACTGAGTTATACGATGAAAGTTTGGGAGGGTGGTGGACGGGAGGGTGAGGAGGAGTGTCTCTATTTCCGAGAACCAGGTCGTTAGACTGTGGAAGCCATTCCTCTGGCGAGGAGATTGATGGATCAGTATAGGACAATGAAAAAGGACTTGCATATGGTGTTTATTGACCTAGACAAAGCATACGATAAAGTCCCGAGATAGGTTCTATGGAGGTGTTTAGAGGCTAAAGGTGTGTCTATAGCCTACCTTATAGTGATTAAGGACATGTATAATGGAGCTAAGATACAGGTGGACATCAGGAGGAGACTTAGAACACTTCCCGGTTGAGATGAATTTGCATCATTATCAACCCTTGCTCGTTTTTATTTTGTTTGGCGATGGATGCATTAACGCGGCACATTCAATGGGAGGTGTCGTGGTGTATGTTATTTGAAGGTGATATAGTTCTGATTGACGAGACAAGAGTAGGTGTTGATGACATGTTGGAATTTTTGAGACAGATTCTTGAGTCTAAAGGTTTCAAGTTGAGTAGGACCAAGGTGGAGTATTTGGAGTGCAAGTTCAGCGACATGAAGCAGACATGGGTATGAGGCTTGATACACTAAGTCATCCCAGGAGAGACAGTTCTAAGTACCTTGGATCTATAATTCAAGGTAACGGGGATTAGGATGGATGAAGGCTCGCTTCTGGTGTCTTGTGTGATAAGAATGTGCCGCTGAAACTTAAAGTAAGTTCTACAAGGTAGTAGTTAGACGGACTATGTTGTATGAAGTAGAGTGTTGGCCTGTCAAGAACTCTCATGTTCATAAGATGACAATAGCTGAGATGAGGATGTTAAGGTGGATGGATGTGTGGGCATACCAGTTTAAATAAGATTAGGAATGAAATTACTCAGGATAAGGTAGGAGTGACCCAGTGGAGGATTAGATGTGGGAGGTGAGATTGAGATGGTTCGGGTATGTTAAGAGGAGAAATATAGTAGCCCCAGTTAGAAGGCGTGAGAGGTTAGCCCTGGTGGGTATCAGGAGGGGTAGAGATAGGCCTAAGAAGTCTTGAGGAGAGGTGATTAGGCAGGACATAGCGCAACTAGAGCTGACAGAGGACATGTCCCTAAATAGGAGGGTATGAAGGTTGAAAATTAGGATAGAAGGTCAGTAGGTTTTCGAGCGTTTTTTTTTTTGTCTTACTCGGTGTGCTAGCGTTAGCGTTACTGTTAATGTGATATCAATTTATTCATAGATTGCTCTTACTACCTAGAGTTTAACTGCTTTTTTGTCTTCGGTCTTTTTTATTTTCTTGTTGTTTATACTTATTGCCACTACTTTTCTTTTGATCCTTTTTCCAGTCGAGGGTCTATCTCAAAGCCTCGCTGCCCTTGCAGGGTAGGGGTGAGGCTGCGTACATCTTACCTTATACCCATTTGTGGAATTGTAATAGTTATAGAGAAGACACTACGATTAAGAAGAGGAATATTTTTAAGAAATAGTTACTTTTTGTGATATTTCCCTAGAGTTTTGGTTCAATGGCCAAGGCAGTAGAGCACGAGGTGTGCGGTAGTCGCACATCACGAGGTAAAAAATTGGCTGTTACTTTAAGTATGGTATGTTAGGTGGATAAGGGTAGAGGAGGGATACCAATTATCCCAGAGTTTTGAAGCTGAAATGAGGATTTCTGTGGTAAAAAAAATTATTGTTCGTGATATGACAGTATCGGCTTGTAATCCTTTTTGATTGTGCTGCAAATGCTCTTCCAAGGTTGTTGGATACCCGTTTAATCAAAATAATCCTTTTATTAAATTCTGATAAGTAATCAGGTAGTCGGTTATCATTTTTGGTTTTCCGTATTAATAATACTCATTTTTGCTATGTGGTAATTCCCGTAACATGGAATAACAATATTGCCTGCATTAGAGTATGTGTTAATAACAAAAGAATTCTCAACATTATTACTTGTTTTGTTCCATCTGTTGTTATGTCTTATTTGTTTGCAGTATTGATTCAAATTATAATGGGATGTTTAAATACAATTTTAATCTTTATAAGATGAATAATATTGATTTTATTTATCTCATATTTTAGAATCTTACCTTGAAATTGCTGAAAATGTTGTATATTTGAGATAATTAACATTAATGACAGTAAAATTTATATTTATTCTTATATTATATTTGGCTAATACTTTTTAATCAATTTTACAAGAGTACCTTAGCAAAAAGGATCACTTTAGAAGAGTAATGTTTTAGTTATATTTGTTTAATCATTTTTACCATTAGTATCCCCTATCTTAAAGTTCGTCCTATGGTGGTCTTTTTTTGAGATGATTAAAAGATAGGTAATTAAAATATACTTTTATTTTTAATTATATTAGACAATTTTTCAATTAGAATAACTGAAATAGTAATTTGATAAAGTATGTAAGCAGGTCAAGAGTATTATTGGAGAAACTTTTTTTATCTTACTTAAAAATAAAACATGATTTTTATAAACTATACACCAGTGTATCCAAATTTTATTATGATTAACCAACAATAATCCAGTGATTTATTTAATTGGAGTATAACCTGTCTGGGAACAAGATAACTCCTTAATGTATTCGGGTTATTTTTAAACAGCATTTAGAAAGTACAGTCTCGTCTATCTCCTATTCTTTTCAAGATTTTACGGTGTTCAATTTTTTTTCCTCTCGATGAATTGTTCAAATATCTATCTATCCTACACAAGACTATTGTCTGCTTTTTTGCTAATTGGATGATTCCCCTTCTTTCTCAGTTTGATTGGGGGATATTTCTTCTGAACGGTCTACTTGACCTTCTCTTTGAGTGGGATTGGCTCTACTCAAATTACTTCTGAGAATGAAGATTACAAACTATAATTTAGTCATAAAACTGCAGTTTCTTGCATTTATCTGTTAGACAACCGGAAATGCGATTTTTTTAGGGGGGAGGGGGGGGGGGGGAGTATTCTGATTATCTTGTTTAGCAAATAGCAACCGTTGCTTGATCAATATGCACCTCCATTCAGAGGAGGTAAGTGTGGAAGTCGAGCATTAAGGTTGTAGGTTAGGGGTAAGTGTGGATATTTCTCCAGCGCACTAGAGTGGAACTAGCCAATTAGGAGTTAACCTTAGGTCCAGCGCACTAGAGTGGAACTAGCCAATTAGGAGTTAACCTTAGGATGCTACTGATCAGTTACTGAGGCGGGGATTTATCTGCTGGATATTACTTTACCGTCTACCCTTTACTATATTTCTTATATTACTGTTTTTCTGTTATTTTATGTTATGTTATTTTAGTACGAGTCTATTTATAATACTAATATATTGTCTCTTGTTGCTGTCTTGAGTCGAGGGTCTCCTGGAAACAGTCTCTTTGCCCCTCAGGTAGGGGTAAGGTCTGCGTACTTATTATCCTCCCCGTACCCCACTTGTGGGGTTATAGTGGGTTGTTGTTGTTGTTGTTTGCTTGATCAATGTGCAGTCTAATCTAGAGATGGTCTCTTGTCGATTATCTGGTCGAGAGGACATCTGTACCTCCTTTTGCAGGAGTTCTAACGGAAGTGGAAAAGAATCATTCAGAAATTTACTTGTAATATGAGATTAAATCTATCATCCATTTTATGCATGCAATTGGTTAGGGGCAATTATGACATCTAGATATTGCCTGTGAAATAATTACTAACCGTTTCTGCTGAAACAGGTTGACTTGTCTCGTCAAGATGCAGAACTTAGATTACTTGAAGTCTTCTATCACAAGATCTATAAGGTTAGGATTCCGTGACAATTACTATCCTTCTGTCATTAATTCTACTTTATGCTTGAATTTATGTTATGCACAATATCATAGGTGATATTCAAAGAATGTTTAAACTTTAATCTTTATGTGTGTTTGCGCATCTCACCCTTGCTATTGTATGTGCAGATCTTTCCACTCACTGAAAAAATTGAGAATATAAATGACCAGTACTGGACATTGCGGGCAGAGGAGGTGAGTTCTCTTGGTTTTATATGCTTGCTCTTCTCTCTCCCTCATATCCTCGTCTGTTTTTTCTTAAAAAAAGAAAAAACCTCCTTAAAATGGCGGGAGTTTTGGAAAGTTATGCAGAGAAATTAAGCTTCTCCCTCCCTCCAACTCCACAAGCCCCCAAACTTTCAATATAGGGAATCTAGGACCCATCCTGTAACTCAATTCAGAGCTTTCCCCTCAGCTTTAATTGTTGAATGTACATTCACAAAAGTAAAGTAGTCAGAAATTAACTTTTTATGTTGTAATTTTTCTCTTACACCCACCTTTATTGCAATTGAGAGCTTCTGGGGCATATAATGATGGTACTGTTCAGCACTTATAATCGTTCTTTACTTGCTAACCATAGTGTTGTTTGTTACTAGATACCAGAAGAAGAGAAAAAACTTGGTCCCCATGATCGTTTAATTCATGTTTACCATTTCACGAAAGAGACTCCACAGAATCAAATGGTATTTAACTTTTAGTCTATGTTTAATGTATCAATACTGAATTCTGCTGCATTAGCAATAGATATTACTAATTGGATTGGTTTTCAACAGCAAGTGCAGAATTTCGGGGAACCTTTCTTTCTGGTTATCCATGAAGGTGAAACTTTAGCTGAGATTAAAGTGCGCATTCAAAAGAAATTGCAGGTTCCAGATGAGGAGTTCTCTAAGGTATATTGCTCAGGCAGCAAAATGTTTTGCATTCAAGTATACATACTTGACACCCATGCTTCGTGCTTCTAGCCGTTGCTGTTAATTGTTAAGAGTCTTATGACTGACTGTGTGCTTTTTTTGTGACTAGTGGAAGTTTGCATTTTTATCATTGGGGCGCCCAGATTACCTTCAGGACTCTGACATTCTATCCAGTCGTTTCCAGGTTAAAGTTCATTCTTGGTTTCCTTCTTCCCCTAGAAATTGATCGCAAGGTTTTACGGGTTCAATTAGGTTTCTGTTTTCATTGTTTCTTCTTCCTGCCCAAACTGAAAATGTTTAAATATTCCCGCGTGCAGAGAAGAGATGTTTATGGTGCTTGGGAACAGTATCTTGGGTTGGAGCATGCAGATAATACACCTAAGAGAGCTTACTCAGTTAGCCAGGTAAACTTTCTATTACCTAAAGCTGACTTGTGATCTCTAATAACTGGAAAGCACTTCTATGTCAGCAGTATAAATGGCACCTAAGTAACTGATTAGGAGACAGACAATAAAAAACCAATAAATAAATAAATAAAAAAACAACAAACTCACGTGCCTTAGATTTAGCCTTCGCTAAAGAGAGGAAAATCCTTAAGTCTAGAAAAATGTGTTCGTTGTTGTCTATTGTATGGGGACTTCGTTGTTGGTATCTCATAAAAGTATTTCTGCAGATGTCGAGTCTAACAGGTACCTATGCTTGGCAAAAGTCAAAATCAGTTCATTCAGGAACTCCCCATCCCAACATTTGTTTTTTGATAAGTAACTAGCCATCCCAACTTTTTCATCCTAATTACGTGAATAAGAGTAAATAATGCAAAAAGATGAATGACAATGTGTGACATGCCTTCCATCTTTGATGGAAAATGAGGAACCAAAAGAAAACCAGTAGTTATTCACTTATAATGCAAAATTCAGAAGTGAAAGAAAAACCAAAATGTTGAATTGCAACATAATCTGCTACTCCTTTTTTTTTTTTTTCCTTTTTAACATTTTAACAAGTTACTCTCTTTTCTAGAATGAAACAAGTTTCTTTTCCCTTGGATTTCGTGGAGATTTAGGTATAGAGATTAAATACATATTTGTACTAGACATATCAGGGGAAAGTCTGGAGGTCTAGTATCAGGGTTGTAGGATAGGGACTTCTAGATTTTTCGTACTCCTTTCCCGGGGTGGGTGAGGTGTGGTAGGGCCGCCCATAGATGATTAGTTTGTGTTCTCTTGTGGTAGTCATTTCTGATAGTTACTGTTTTAATATCATCGCATGCATACCTGTTTATTTATAGTATTTATGCCTCTTATGTTTAGATAATTTTTTGCGATGTATGCTGGTATAACTAATGCGGTTTTTGTTTTTGTTTGCCTTTATTTTCCCTGCGCCGAGGGTCGATTGGAAACGACCTCTCTGCCCTCTCGGGTAGAGGTAAGGTTTGTCTACATATTACCCTCCCCAGACCCCACCTTGTGGGAATATACTGGGTTGTTGTTGTTGTTGTACTAGACATAGATTACGGAATATTTGAATACTAGTAGGAATATTAAAGGTAAATAGTTTATGAAACAATATGGTGACATCAAAATGGAAGTGGTCATGTATGTCTATTCAAGCTTTTGGGAGAGGAATTTTGTCATTTAGAGCTTGGGTTTTAGTGATCAGGACCTATTTTAGGTTTACTATGAGATAAGAATTCAGTTGACACCAAGGACGGATCTATGTATGCGGTTGGGGGTGACACGCCACCCGGTCGCTCGGATAAAATCTTATATATATGCTAGTATATTCCTAAAAATAATCCTACATACACGAGTGGCACCCCTAATCACAAAATGACGGTAGGTGCCACGGTTGAAGTGCTAAAATACCATATGCAAGACTCAAGATCGACTCTTTGTATTATGATGGTCCTAATTGTTCCTTTGTTACCTTTCCTTCTTTTCTTTATGCTCCTTTTCTTAATTTCTTTTCTTTTCTTCATCTTTGTTATTCACTTTTTTTATACAATGCCATTTTTATTGCTTATTTAAATTGTGCTTCCATTGTTTTTTTCTCAATCTTCAATTTTTATTTAGCTCTAATTTTAATCATTTTCTCTTTTTATCCATCTGATGTTATTTTATCAATTTCAGAAAATATGTAGAGTGATGCATCAAAGACATAATATTAACCAGCTACATGCAGATTGAAGGGGCGTATCCCATATTGATTTATGCATTAAAGATCTTTCAAATTGAACTAAATTAATTCAAAATGGATTGAAACCAACCGAATTAATCTAAAGCGGATCAAGTTGACTGAATGTACATCCTAATTCAATCTCCTTCAATAGTGGTCGATTTGCATTAATATAGTGGCACCCATAGACATCAAATCCGAAATCCGCCTCTGGTTGACAGCCTTCATCAAGCATTAGACAAGGATTCAATGTGTATGTAATCTCCAAAAAGAAAAAAGAAAAAAAGTATTCATGCTTAATCTTCAATTTTAATTGCAGAACCGACACACCTTTGAAAAGCCTGTTAAGATATACAACTGAAAGGTCTTGTAATTCACCGCCCGTGCAATGGAGCTAGCGAAGACCCTCTCATTATAGAAGGGACACGTCAAAGTTTTGAGAGCTGTGGAATGACAGACGAGGAAGCCAGAGAATTGGCATCAAGTTCATTCAGTTAGATAAAAGGGACTTGCGTTCTCTGTTTTCTCAAGGTGATTTCTTCAGTTTCGGCAATTATTCTTCCTTTGATTTGGTTGGGGAAGCGAATGTAGTACTCGCTCCTTTCTTTGTGGTTAGGATGTGGCTTTAGTTATCGTCGTCAATCTTCAGCGTTATTGCTCTATTGAGGGCTGGGACTTCTTCCCCCTTCCCCCCTTTTTCCCCCCCTTTTTTTACAAGTTTTTATATCTTTTCACGTCTTTTGCATTATTTCTCCTGCATAGAAGATTTTGAAGGGAATGTATAGTTTGATAGTTCGGCACATTCTAGATTTGTGATATCTGTTAATCCTTTTCTCCTGTCCCCTCTTCCAGCTGTATGTAATATCGTGTCAATGGGCAATGGGTTGTAAAATTTTGTTTTTTTTATAGTAGTAATATATAGTTAAGCATATGTTTCTTGGCTTCCTTTGTTTTGTTCGTCTCTGTTTTGTCCTCCTTGAAAGCACGAGTGCCTCTTTGCCCGTAAGTTGCTAAAGACCTTTGTATGCTGCAGCTGACTTAGTGAATGATGCTCTTTCTAACATGTATTTCTTTTTTCTTTCTTTTGGGAGCACCAACGGTCATAAGTATTAATCCAGAATTAGGATTTACTAAAAAAAAAAGAAATAATCCAGCTATTTCTCCGAGGCAAATATTATGACGGTCATGACGACCTGTTTAAATAGTCAACTAGTGTAATTCGGATAAACTCTAGTGAATTAGCGGA
Organism: Nicotiana noctiflora; assembly: GCA_032618575.1. Taxonomy (NCBI): domain Eukaryota; kingdom Viridiplantae; phylum Streptophyta; class Magnoliopsida; order Solanales; family Solanaceae; genus Nicotiana; species Nicotiana noctiflora. The sequence continues at coordinate 75,019 of JASVEL010012005.1, read as the reverse complement.
GATAAAAGCATCACACATCAAGTTCATTAACTAAATGATAATACTCTCGTTTAAGAGATATTTAGTAAATGATATGGAGCCTGGAGGTGTCAGTGGTTAGTGAAGTAGTTTTCTCTTAATTCTTTCAAAAATCCGGTGTTATAAGTGCATAGCAATTCTTTGGTAGATCTTAAACAAAGATTATTTTTTACTTTGGTTGTGAAATAATTAAACTTTGCATCTTTAACCACCTTGAATTATATTATGGATACATTGCAAGATGCACAATACACTTTATATATAAATTTTATGCAATGTATATACAAATCGGTTTATCGATAAATCGAATTGATTATTTGTTATCGGTTCATCGATAAACGAAATCATTGAAATTTTATTGAAACGATAACGATAAGCATATATACAAATCGATAATCGATAAGTAATTATCAATAAATATCAAAATCGAATCGATAAATCGAATGCACACCCCTAATTATTTCATCTACCACATTTAAGGAATGATCATATTTAAAGCTGAGGGTAATGAAGTTCAAATTAATGGAAAATAGAATTGGCAGTGATGATGTAATTTTATTTTTGTATATACCGTTGGCGTATTGGTGACATACATCTAATCTCTTGCTTTTAGTTTTGTTGCATGTGCTTGTTGGCACAATTTTTATGTTATAAATGGTGTTTGTCGTATTTTAGCTTCTTTTTGTCCATATTAGTTAGGCGCGTTTATAGTGATATACTTTTTGTGTCCCGCAATTTTTTTTATTTGTGTAATCGATTAACCGAATCGATAAGCCCCCAAAATCGATAAATCGAAATCGAAAAAATCGAAACCTTATTGAAACGATAACGATAAGCATATGTACAAGTCGATAATCGATAAGAAATTATCGATAAGGGTCAAAATCGAATCGATAAATCGATTGCACACCCCTAGATATTACTTCAATTCCATTTTACAATAGTAATAATAACCAAAAAATTTATATTATTCAAAATAATAAAAATCAACGAGCTAATGTAGAATAGCTCCTTTGCTTAAAAAGATTTGCCTTTTACAAAATACTAGAGTTTGGAGCACTAGTGCTCCAGTCTCCCGCAAATTTTACAGGAGTTAGCAAAGTATACCGGTCCAATATAATATACTGGAGTTCGTACATAAATGCACTAGAACTCCCGTATATTATACTAGACCGGTCCCTGTTGTAGCAAACTAGTGGCTATTTTTCATTGACTTCGTAAACAGCGACTATTTTTCATTGACCATTGTAAAAATTGGCTATACCATGAAATTTTAACGGTCAAGCTAGTGCTTCTCATCCCCTCTTCTGAATATGTATCTCATCCTCTTTCTTCTTAGCTTGCTGTTATAGTTCATCTTTTAAGGTTTATAGCAAAATATTTAATTTTGGCTTCCTCCTAGCCCTAAGCCACTACGCTAATTAGTTACACTATTTTCTTTACATCTCATTCTCTTCAAACATTCCATTAAAATTTATGATTTCTTCCTCCTTCCACCCTATTTGTCCAAAAAAACATAGCAAACATATGAACCTTTCTCAGAGAACAATTGTAATACAATTGTTTCGTCTTCCATAAACAAGTGATTTATGGAAAGGTTGCAAACTGTTTACAATTGTAGTTTGTCTTCCATAAACAAATGAGATTGCAAACTATTTACAATTGTACATATTTTTCATAAACAAATCAACACGGGAAAAGCAAAATTGTTTGCACTATGTTCCGTATATTCCTTATTTTCAATGATATAACTACGAGAAAGTTCACAATGAGTTTTTAGCCCCTTCTTTGGTTTGTACCAGTTTTTAGCCTATACGAGAAAGTTCAAAATTGATTCTTGAAGATTGTTATGTACAAGATTTTCACCAACAATAACAGTCGCCGACATTAAACTGATTCTTGAATAGCAACCGCCGATATATAATCCGGCTGGTTTGTTCTTGAACGAATACGATAGATTTTGGGGTTGGGCAACTTGATTTTCTATTAATATATTTCCATGTATTTCATTGTATTCATTATTTTTTTTTTCAATATAATTAATTGTATTTCACTATATTTCATGTATTTTATTATATTCTTTATCTTTTTTTCATTGTATTTCAGTGTATCTCGTTGTAGTTTATATGTTTCATCGTATTCACTGTTTTGCTATATGCCATGAATGTTTTCATAAGTTCTTTTTAATTAATATAATTTATGTATTCATATGTATTATATAATTTCTCTAAAGATCGCTATATATTAATTGATTCACTTTTCCTTTTTTAAAAACAATGTAATTACCTGTTTCACGCCATGAATACAGTTGAATACAATAATCTGTCCAGTTGTAGTCCCATATTTCACTCCATGAAACTCCATGTTTCACGCCATGAATACAGTCAAATATACTCGAATACAACAACTGATTAGACGGACTTTCCTGATTCATGCCTATTTTTGCTACTGTATTCATGAATACAATAGCTTAAATACATCAAATACATCTTATAACCACAAAAAATGTATCTATTTTTCGTAATGTAGCAAATTTTATCTATAGATGGCTAATTACTACTAAAAGATAATGCTTTATGAAAATTTCTCTTAAACTTTCCACCACTATGTTGAGGCCCAACCATCATCCTTGGGCCATTTTTTGTAATTAGTATAAAACATGGGCTATTAAAATTTTGAGGGGCCATAGAGGGTAGTTTTCTCAAATTTAAACCCTATAGACATGAATACGGAAAGATCTTGTACCAAAATATACCGCCGGATAACAACCTGAGAGTGAAGTAAATGCGTTCTACACATCACCTCGTTGTATTTTACGTCAAAAGACACCATCTATAATCGTCTACAATCTAAAAGGACAATATATAGGAAGCAAAAAAAAAGATTTTTAAAAGCTTTTATGCCACGAACTATCTACATATTCTACAACAGAGAGAAGGGGGAGGAAGCACTTCCTTTACTTCTACCTTATTGCACGTACAATGCACATCCCATACTTACAGCAACTTCTTATACTTAAAACTTGCATCAACTTCTTGAACCAAATTCTATTTATGAGACTCCTTAGTTGGCTTCACAATAAGCAAAGGGCATTTCGCATGGTGGGCACAGTAGTCGCTTACGCTTCCCAGAAACGCCCTGCAACATTGAAAAATTTTATCTTTGTCATGAGCTCTCAGAAATGGATAGTTGGTTATAAGAGTGAAATTTCTGTCAAAAGTTCTTTTTTTTTTGTTCTTTAACCAGAGAAAGTTTGCTTCTTAAATGTAATGACGCGGCCAGTTTTGTGTACTAAGACCTTGTTCCCCCATTTTTGGCTTACCCCACGTTGTTTGATGTTTGATGACATGCAGGGATGATTTGTTTAGTTTTGTGACTCAAACTGAATTTGAACACTCATTTTGGAAGCTTAAGTTGTAATATGTTGATATGGTGATTTTAGACTTGGACGTATGTTCGAATTTGAATTTGGAAGTTCCTGGAAGGTTTTGCCTTTGTTTGCCGAAAGTTAGGCAATTTGAAGATTGAAAGGTTCATATGTTTGACCCGAAGTTGATTTGGTGTCATTAAATTCCGACTATGCTAATTTCCAACCACATTCAGACTGAATAACGCGGTTGCAAAATATAAGCTGGTCTGAAATAATTTGTGAATGAATCCATCCATAATTTGCAACTTCATCGGTCATAAACAGAAAATAGAATTATAAAATGTCGTGTTCAAAACGTGTTTAAAATAAAATTATATATTCATAACCTTTCTCTTTTTCTCTTTTCCACGTCTCTGTATAAGTGTCTTTATCTATTCTCTCTTTTCTCTCTTTGTATACTTTTCTTTCTTCTCTGCATTTGGATTCTATTCTTGGTGTGTTCCTTATTCTGTTAGTAACTTTTTAATGAAAAATTTCTCTTTATTTTCTTTGGAGAGGTTACTTTGATACATTAAAATGTTGTTGAGGTAATGAAGTGATTAAATATTGACTGCTAAAATCGAATTGATATTTGGATGCTAAGACTTCTGTTGTTCGGTTGAAATCGCGAGTATTTTGAGTTAATAAATACTTACGGCCAGGTAGCACTAATAAATAAGTATAAACCAACTAACTATTTCTGTTTTTCTTATTTCCAACAAAAAAGCATTATCGGAAAATATACATACTATAGGAAAGTTACCTTTTTATTTGGCCCAATCCACGGCTACCAACAGCAAGAAGATCGATGTTCATTTTTTCTGTCGCTTCACACAGCATGTTCTTTGGATCACCCTCAAGAATTAGACTTTCTGCTTTGATCTAAACACCAAATTAAATATATAAATTTACTGAACAAAATGAATCATAATTGGGGAAAAGGAATAAAAAGGGAACATTCCATTAAATTGTGCAGGTATATTTTAAATATTCCTTTTCACCTGTGTTTGTCAAATTTTAGTGAATAAAACTTTTTCGACATTTAAAAAATGCCATAATAACTTATGAATGTTTAGAGGATAAATTAGAGAAACGAACCATTTTGTCTTTGCACATTTCAGAGGCACGCGCCAGTATGCGTGCTGCCTCTTGCGCTTGCGCCCGAGTTGCTGATTCTATCACTATGCCCAAACACAAAAATACATCAATAAAATCGTCGTTTCATTCATGGCACGAAGCAATTGTCAAATACGTTGGGAAAAAAAACTATTCCATTTTAATATTTTTTCTATATATCGAGAAACCTACGCTCGAAAATTTGAATCTGTCTCTTTGTTATTTTGTCGAAATGAAAATAGCCAACCGTGAGTTTGGAGAAAGGGAGTACAGACCATGAGTCCCAGGATAGGAGTATTGAGGGAATGGCTCCATTACATGTACAAGACTGAGCTTTGTAGAAGGCTCCTTCTCCTTCTCCTTCTCTTCCTCCATTATAGGAGATGGCTGCCTGAGGAGATAGTCAAGGATCCATTTTAGAGCGTTGAAGCTCTCTTCACTATTGTCAATCGCCACTAGCACTCTCATCTTCTTCTTTTCTTGTTTCTTATTTTTGCTTCGAGTGAATCAGGTTCTTTCGATATACATAGAGAGCCCGTTTCGACGTAAGATTTTTATTATTTTTTCCAACTATTCACTTTTCTTTCGAAGTTAATATTTGATCATAAAATTTTTTATTTTTATGAATTTTAAAATTTTTTGAAAATTTAAAAAGTTATTTTTTAAAATTTTCACTCATATCACTCATAAAATCTTTAAAAATAATTCAAAATTATATTTAATATTTTTAAAATTATATCATTAAATAAGAAAGTTAAATCAGAACGATGTTAATGAGAGATTGGAAGTTTGGAGACGGACGCTTGAGTCTAAGGGTTTCAAGCTAAGCAGAGCGAAAACAGAACACTTTGAGTGTAAGTTTAGTATCAAGCCGGAGGAAGTGAATGTGGATGTGAGGATTGAGTCACAGGTTATCCCAAGTAGAGACAGCTTCAAGTATCTTGATTCGGTTATCCACGGGGAAGGAGATATACGATAATATTACATGCCGTATTGGGGTAGGATGGATGAAGTGGAGGTTTGCATATGGAATCGTGTGTGACAAGAAAGTGCCAACGATACTCAAAGATAAGCTCTATAAAAGTGGTGGTTAGACCGGCCATGATGTATGGGGCTGAGTGTTGGCCTGTAAAGAACTCACATATCCAAAAGATGAAAGTAGCAGATATGAGGATGTTGAGGTGGATGTGCGATCACACTAGGATGGATAAGATTAGGAATGATGATATTCGGGAGAAGGTGCACGTGGCTGCCATTAATGAGAAGATGCAGGAAACGAGGCTCAAATGGTTCGGCATGCACAGAGGAAAAGCCCAGATGCTCTAGTAAGGAGGTGTGAGTGGCTGGTTGTAGAAGGCACAAGAAGAGATAGAGGGCGGCCTAAGAAATATTGGGGAGAGGATCAAGCAGGATATGGCGAGGCTTCGGGTTTCTGAAGACATGATACTTGATAAGAAGCTGTGGAGGTCGAGTATTACGGTTATAGGCTAGGAGATAGTTGAGTCTTGCATTACTTTGTGTCTTTGTGAGCCTCGTCCGATAGGATTTTATCTAAGATAGTTAGGAATAATATCACTTTCTTACTATTTTTTATTTTCGACGCAGGCTCGACTTATTAGCTAGGGGTAATGTCATTTCTATTTGCTTTATATTTTTCTTCTGTATTTTATGTTCCTATTTTTCTTATGATCTCCGTGATAGATCTAATATTTTATACTTTTATCTTTTTATTATCTTGAGCTGAGTGTCTTTCGGAAACAGATTCTCTATTCCTTAGGGATAAGGCATGCATACACACTACCTTCCAAATCTTACTTTGTAAGATTTTAGTGGATCGTTGTTATTGTTTTAATTAAATCACAAATTAAAATAGTTTTTCACATAAACGGAGGGAGCAGTATATATGATACGGTGCTCGACAAAACCGAAAAAGACAAAAGGATGTACAAGGGGTATGTCAGCGTGAGACGACAAGTTGGGTTTATCGCATGTGAGGATAAGACTTAAGAATTTAGTCCACCAGAAAACAAATGGTAGCATTTGACAGGTTTTATTGAAGCTAACGTGGGGAGTTTTTGCTTCCTCACTATACTGCATGTCGAGTTGGTGTTTTCCTTCCTTTTTGCATTTCTGTCCGAATACTTGCGTGCATGGCAGCCACGTTTCTTCCTCAAAGTTATTGCTCTCCCAACCTTTTTTCTTTTAAGAAAAAAAATCAATCCATATCATATATGTTCTTAAAAATTTGAGCCTGTCTATGGACCGAAGATGTTTGAAACTTTGAATTGGATGTTAATAGAAAACACTGGAAGTTCCAGACAAAATAACGAGTAAACGTATGCTCTAAAATGTTTTTATACGTTTTATTTTCCATTTTAATTTATATATTTAATAATTTTTTAGTTTAACACTAAAGATGATAAGATTCAAGGTTATTTGAATATACGGCACATATTTTTATTTAAGACCATTAACTAAAGATAGAAGCAGCATTTATGTTCGATGGATTTCCTCCCATATAACTTTGAACATAATTTTTTTAATTTTAAATTATATAAGAATTATTACTATATAAGTCATTCTAGTTAATCATTTAAAATAAAATATTAGTATAAAATGTGATAGAAATTAATTTTATTTGGCTCCTTAAATGTAAAAAGTTTACGTAAATGAAAACGGAACGACTACTACTTTATACTCCATCCATTTTAATTTATGTGAACCTATTTGACTGAGCACAGAATTTAAAAAAAGAAAGAAGACTTTTGATCTTGTGGTGTAAAATGAGGCACCTTTATTTTGTGTGGCTATAAATCATTAAAAAAAAGGTAAATTATTTTCAAATAAGGAAAAGGTCATTCTTTTTTGCACGAACTAAAAAGAAAATAGGTTCACATAAATTCAAAACTACCATTCCATAGTAGTCGAGTTACTACTTGCTGGATCCTAGTATTGGTGTGTTTGTTTATTTTCCATTTAAGCCACCCAAACATTTAACTATCGAATTAACTGGGGACGAAATTGTCTCAATAGAGAAAGCAGGATATATAAAAGCTACCATATATATATATATATATATATATATATATATATATATATATATATATATAAAAGCTACCAAAGAGAGAAGAAAAGACCAACCGAAAGAGAGAGAGAGATGGACGGTAAAATGGATACAACAGCGGCGGAGACAAGTGCAGCTCCGGCAAGTGTGACGGAGGAGCAGCCACCGCACATGGCAGCAGCAGCAGCAGCGAGGGAGACGAAGAAGAAGATGATAATGGTGGCAATGGACGAGAGCGACGAGAGTTTCTATGCTCTCAATTGGGCATTGGATCACTTGCTCAACAATTCTGAAGAAGAAACCAGTACTATTATCACATTGATTAATGTCCAACCTCCTTTTAGCCCCATGGTTTATCCTGCTGGACCAGGTATTCTTTGTTTAATTTGTCTCATAACATAATTCTGTATTTATACATTTTTCCAAAACATTTACTTTTATTCCAATGCTTATATTTAGACAGTAAAACACCACACTTTTCTAACAATAATTAGTACTTTTTATGGATACTGCTAAAGAGAAACTATTCCTCTACATTATTCATATGTTCTAATTAAGAGGGCGCTTGGGTAAAAGCAGGTAAGATTATCTTTTAAATTTTTTTGGATTTTTTTAAATATTTAATAAACACCAAAGCTGCTTTAATTTTAAGCCTTTTCAGCTAATTAAAATGTGGCACTCCAATCTCTCCTTTTATTTGACCATGCCTGAGACATGCAATAGAGTTGATATAACTGTCGTCTATGATGTGATGAAAGTTGAGTTTTGGCGAGGTCCGGACGTATTTGCTACCTTCTTTTTTCTCTAGCATATTAATTAGGTTTACCGTCTGCTAACAGAAGACGAAATTGGCCATGATCTTTAATTACAAAAAGGATAAAAAAATTCTATATTTTTATCAATCAGCTAAAATCAAAGAATCCAATTTGAAACTATGACGAAGAATATTTAAAGTATTTATTAAGCATAACTTCATTTATTATAGAACCAGATTGGAGACATATATGTCATAATCTCCCCCTTCCTTTAATTAATGAATTAAATTGAAATTGAGTTTCCTGTTTTGATAATTTTCTGCATGATCCGTGCTTCATTAAATGGGAATTTGGGTACCTCAATTTGATTGATGCCAACTCTGTTTTTGTTATAGTTGTCTTTGCAGCACCTAGTATGGTAGAAGCGATGAAAAAAGCAAAACAAGAGAATGCAACTACAATACTGTCTCGGGCATTCCGTATGTGCACGCAAAAGAGGGTATCTTTAACGATTTTCTTGTCATTCTTAATTTTTTATACGTTATTTATGTACATAAAAAGAATAAATGAATTAGTCTGAACCAATATTTTGTAGAAAGCATATTTTTTTAGGATGAATCTAGTCTTTGAATTGTTTGAGCATGGATCTAGCCAACTCATATTTGGAGACCGTTTGCTTTGCAGTATAAGAAAATATAATTCCTCAAAAAAAAGAAAAAGATTATACAACATTTGGTTTCAAGTGTGGAACTCTTCATTATTATTACATTATATTATTACCATTTATTAGCTTTCGTTTCAAGATTGTATACTTGCACTTTCCTAACTTATATGAGAATTCATGTATGTTTTATACCAGTTAGATCGTAGAATTGGAATAGGCGTGTTAAAATATCATGATGAAGCTAGTTCTTCATGTTGGTAACATGGTACCATAATTTCGGTATTATAAGGCACGCCTTATTATATTATAATAATTTGCTATATATATATATATATATATATATATATATATATATATATATATATATATATTATAATAATTTGTTATATATATATATATATATATATATATATTGCTATTACCGTGTGGAAGATATATAAATATTTAATTTGTACACGTAGTTTGTGAATCATCATCACCTAATATGTATTGCACACTTATTAAGGAAAAATGTAATGTAATTCAAATCAAAATGCAATTGATTTGATAAGATGATAAACATACCAAATGTGATAGACCAAAGCAATATCTGCAATTCCTTATAGTTTTTCTTTAAATGACATCCTTAACGTGCAACTCATGAAGTAACAGAAAACATACGCTACATATATATCAGGTAAAAATATTGACTGAGTATTTCACATTAATTTTTTCCTGTACTTGTTGTTGGATCAGGATTTGGAAACATTCTATGCCATATAAATTGGTTCTTATTTCAGTTCTTCTAGTTGGTGATTCTGTGACTCATGTTTAAATTAACCTTGATTCTTTCAGGTGAAAGCGGAGACTCTGATCCTTGAAGGGGACCCAAAAGATAAGATATGTCAAGCCGCTGATGAGTTGCATGTTGACCTTCTAGTTATGGGTAGCCGTGGGCTTGGCAAAATCAAAAGGTAAGTTTTCTTTTTCCAAATAAATTGCGAGATAAACAGCAGTAGCAGCACATAGTTGAATAGGCAGTAGAGCGCTGCCTTTTACTGTCCGAAAGTCCTTGTCCAGTACGAAGAACAAATAAGGAAGACAGAGAGGATATGTAGAATAATTCTTATTATTTACGTGATGATTCTAAAGAAACTTATATTATATAGGAGGATTATATAGTTTGACAAAATAAACGTCCATCGGAAGGGCAAAGGTAGTTTTTGCATCGGTCGGAATCTGGGCACGGGGGCGGTGATGATCTTGTCCCAGCTATCCTGCGGTGGTAGCTAACGAATTCGACCCCGTCTGATCATTGGTAATTACAAGATAAGCGTCAAGATTGGAGCACCTCTATGAGGAGAAATCACCCTCCCCTCGACCCGGTCGAGGTAAGGTGCGATGAGCACGAGAAATCTCTGACTATAAGTAGAGGGCAGGAGAGCCAAAGTAGAGGGAGAGGCTTCTCCATTTTTCTCTTCATCTTCCATCAGTACAAGAACATCAAAGGAGATGAAAATTCCACGAAAAGCTCGGAAAAAGGGAAAAAGGGAAAGAGGTCTTTCACCTTCGACAAGACAACTTGATTGTAATTTCCTGAACCTCCCCAATGTGAGGCGGGATAAATTTTGATGATCAATAAAAGCTCCCCTATATTTTTCTTGTTTAATTTTATAATTCTGTCTTTCAGTGCGGTTGATCCGGTATTAATTATAATTGATAATGAATTAACCCTTTATTTATATTAATTGATTTACTTAAAAAGTGTTCAACAACTTTTGAAGGAAAACAGTTTTAATTTTAAGTGAGACAGACCTGATGCTTAATGAAATACATTGTTATTTTGTGATGTTTAAGTACAAGTGTTGTATACTTTTGGAAATGAGGTTAGTCTGCTCGTAATAATAGTTCAGTTTGTTGCAGGGCTTTTCTGGGAAGTGTGAGTGACTACTGCGCTCAGCATGTGCATTGCCCCATTCTCATTGTGAAGCCACCCAAGGCACCGCACAAGTAGCTAAGGATATATGATTGTATATAATATTATATTATGCATCAAGTCTTTTGTTAGTTGAGGATTGTAAAACATATATATGATGGATATAAAAGCTTTATTACTAAATAATAAAGGAGGACATGGCAGCATTTCCCTATTTTTGGATAGCTTTCAATCATTGAGACAATTACAAATCGTCTCCACATTTTGGCTCAAGTGTTCAATCTTCTTGCCCTCTTTTGCTCATTTCAAGCTTTACACCTAAATCAAATTAAGTATATGCTGGTGAATTGCACGTGAGTTAATTTTTGACCATACATCATGCAATCCTATACTCTGAATCTTGCGCATTGGCACGTTATGTTAGTACTAGTATCGATGGCGGGTAATGCAAAGTTAAAACAAAATTGCGGGTCTTTTTTTATATGGATTAGGTAGACTGGTAGAGTTCTTTTTTGGAATTTTAAAATCTTATTATTTTAAATAAATATTATTTAAAAAATATATATATTCTATAATGGAATTGTATATTTAATGATGTATTATAATAAACTAAATTTAATTTAATGAATATATTAAAATATTTAGAATAAATAGATATAGAGCGGGTAGCGGGAATCAAACCTGCATCGTTAGCTTGGAAGGTTAGGGGTTATAGTCGACATCGATTCATTATTTTTAACGTCTCTAATTCAAAACCGAACATGAAACTTTGGTTACATTCGGCTCCTTTATGGAGATTAGTCAATTTATAGATCTAAGATGTGAATAAAATTCGGAAAAAAAAAATCTACTCATAACATCTAAGTAAGTTTTTGGTCTGAATACAGATAAAACGAATTGCTTTGTAGATGATCTTTCTTTTACTTTTTACTGTTTATAGCGAAATATCTAATTTTGATACCTCATATCCTTAAGTCATTAAATATGCAATTTAATTATACTATTTTTTTTGCCCTACATGAGAATTATTCCCAAAAAATTCAAAATAAAATAGTTTTGTGTTGAGTGTGATTTTTTGTGATTTTTGTTATTTTTCTCTTATTATTTGCATCTTTTGCGTGTGCATGTCTATTATTTAAATTAATATAAAATATAAAAATGTTTGCATTTTTTTTATATATTTGTAATTTAGAGTAATTAAGTTTGTTATAGAAAAATGAAAATCATAAAAAAATAATAATGTAGTTTTGCATTTTTAAACATTTAATGTCCAAATTGTGTGATTTTATTTTTTGCTATTTGATTGCATGGTGATTGTTATTGAGAGTTAATTAGCATTTTTATAAGTTAATTTGGTTCTATAGGTTAATTTGGGATTGTTAAAATTTTTAGTTTTAATTAATTGTTTAAATAAAAGAAAAGAAAAAAAAAAGAGAGAAACAAAAAGAACAAGAATAAAGAGAAAATCGGAATGGACTCAAAGAGGCCAAACCCAATCCAAAACCAGGCCCAATCAAATTATTCCAAACCCAGTCCGGCTCACTTTTAATCCTGGTCGTCCATTTCAAATTGATCCGATGGCCAAGATTCACCTCTACTACCCGTTTAGGAAGCATTCATCTGGGCCGTTTAACTAAGTTGATCCAACGGCCAGCACTTCACCCCCACAACCCGAGTTTGCCCGACCCATATCCACACAAAAACCCGCCCGGTCTCAAACCTACTCGAACGACCCCGTTTAGTTAAGTAGGTTGATCCAAGCCGTCAATCTTAATCGATCCAACGGCCTGGATCAAATCCCTTGGTTGGTATATATTCCTAAACCACACACCCGCCCCCCTAAACCCCCCTCGTCTTCGTCGTCTTAGAGACGCTCAGACCTCGCCGTCCACCGCCGTGCGCCGCCCGCCGGAAATCGCCTCACGGCGGTTCCGGTAGGCCAACGGCCACCAAATTAACACCAACCCTTCTCCTCACATCCCTCTCTTCGAATCCGGCCTCCGTTAGGCTCGAATATCGCTTGAGCGTCTCGAATATTCGTTCGAAGATCGCCGGAATTTGACATTCATGCCAAACCTCACCAAAATCACACCATAGCTTCCCCTCGCCTCCCTCATACCCCCACCGGCCTTGGTTTAGTTCGAATCTTGCCAGGGTTGTAAAAGCCCCAAATCTCGGCCATGAACCCTAGATGCCGATTTCTTCCTAATTGAGGTCTAATAGACCTTAATTGGGATGTTTTCATTATTGAAAACATCTCAATTAAGGTCCGTTGGCCTCAAAAACGAAGAACCCAAGTCCAAGTTGAATCCCAAGTTCGAATTGAACCCAAGACAGGTCCGGGTCCGTTCAAATGCAGAGTTGGTCTTCTCTTATGGTATTTCTTCCTTTATTTCTTCATATTCCATTTGTTAATCAATTGAATTTTGTCCTCGTGCTTTAGTTTTTCGGTTTTTGTTCTTCATCCCCAAAGACTTTTATTTGGTCAATTTGTATTCTGTTAATTGTTCGAATATGTTTGTCATAGGATAGTTATTCGTTTCGCTTAGCGTCGTCGAATATTTGGTTTTCATTTTTTGCCGAGACTTTCGCAATCACTGTTTGGATAATTAATTTGTTACCATTGTTATATGTTGTAGTTGATTAAATGTCGTCGATTAGCTGCATAGGTTGATTTGTTTGATATCCCAGACAGTGAATAACACTTTTGAATTGAATTGGAGTGTTTGATTGAAACTGAACTTAGGATGGGAATTAGCTGACTAGGAAATTAGGTGTTAGCATCTTTGAAATATCCCTGGTGCCCTGCACATGAAGCTGGACAGTGGAGTCTGCTGTCACTGCAGGGCACTTAGCCTTGTCTGGGCAGAAACCATAGTTAACTAATAAAGTCCATACATGGACAAGGGATAGTGGAAGTTCAGGGACAGTGGGCTGGAAACAGAGAGAGGTATGGGCAAATAGAGCCCCTGACATGGGGGGAGTAACTTAGGAGCTGTTGGTCTCAACTATAAGTTATATAAGGAGACAGTGAGAGGGGGATAGAGGGGATGAGGACAGACCTAGGACACCTGGGAGAGAGTTTTAAAAATAGAAGAGGGACAAGAGGGATACAATTCTGAAACGAGATATAGAGAGAGCAGGTTGGGGATATAGACACAGATTAAGAAGCATAGACACACATACAAAAAGGGGGGCTTGCAGATTCCTGAAGGGAGCTACATTTCCCTGTTCGATTGGTTCACTGGAGTCAGTAGCATCTGCTGGTTGGTTTTCAAGCAGACTTTGGGTTCAGTTGAGGCATTCTAATAAAAGTTTGGTGTTGTGTTGTTGTGGTTCTTGTGCTGTTTGCTGTTTGTTGTTACTGCTGGTCGTGGCTCTTTGCTGGTTGTTTATTTGGGTGTGACTGTTTGGTCTCTGCTACAATTGGCCTTGGGTGATTGACTGTTTTGAATTGCATTTGGATTGTGTTGTTGGTGCACGCTTGCATTGCTGTTGCTGTTGTTGCATACTACTACTGCTGACTTCTTCTTCTCCTTCTGTTTCCATTGTCCAGGTACTCTCTATATCCTTGTATACAATTGTAAAGAATCGATGAGAGTTTGACTTGGAAAATCAAATGAAGAAGCATATACGAAACAGTTGACTAAGTTCATTCGATGTTCTATTTTTGTATCCATTTGTGAAATGTTTAGCTAAATACTCGTCTATGATTGAAGATGTATGAAGTTTGATTAGGATTGAGTAAACCAGTTGTAATCATGACATGAAATAATTGAACATTTTTTCTATGAAGATTATGTGACTGTGATGATGATGTTCAATATTGTAGTATTAATACCTCATGTTGGTTTGGTTACTTTGATTATTGAAGTCTCGTGTGCCAAAATATACGGAGTAATACGATCTCATGGATACTTTGATAATAAATTCTAAAGGTAGCTTAATAGCTTAGCCATGTATATAAAGGAATCTGAAAGCTAGTACCATGTCTCACTACCATTTTTATAACAATCTGTCATGAACTTAGATTATTAGATAATTGCAATTGGGGTTGGGCTATTAATTGGAACTTAAATAAATCATGCAAACGAGGACTTTAATGTGAATCATTCGCATATGTCAAATAGTTGCGGGTTCGACGTCGGAATTTGATAGCCAACTCTATAGTATAAATGACAAATTCCTTGGCCTCGTCTCATTAGAAATGGATCCATAAGTCCGTTGGTATAAACTTGACTGGGAGGTTTTAATGTATAGTTTTAAAATATCGTTTAACCAGGACCTTGGTTTATTGTTTGAGACCAGTTAAATAAAAAGGCATAATCATGTTAGGTCTGGCCTTTAATAAAAGAGCAAGATGAGCCTCGCCGCACTAAACACCTAATTGTGGGGTCCTCGAATAATTGTCATGGAAATTTAGACTTGGCAGGACCGTCTAGTGAATTTCACGGGCCTTTCCTAAAGTTAAATAGACGATAAACTCTTTAGGTACAATTTGAAATAAAATTACTTTCCTGAATACGGGTGTGCATTTATGTGACCCAAATCTTACTCTCGGCGAAACTGAAATACATTAAAGTCACAGGCGTACTGGTTGCGGTGTGACTCGAAATGTGTTTTCGTAACGTCGCAATTCTTCTAAAAATAAGAGCAGAGCATTAAAAGCACATAGTTAAAATATATAAAAGAATCAGATAGAAACAAAAATTGCAATTGAGCGACCGTGCTAAAACCACGGAATCCGAGAGTGCCTAACACCTTCTCCCGGGTTAACAGAATTCCTTATCCAGGTTTCTAGTTTCGCAGACTACATTATAGAGTCATAAAATTTCCTCGGTTCGGGATTAAATCGGTGACTTGGGACACCATTATTTTTCCAAGTGGCGACTCTGAATAATTAAATAAATTAATCCCGTTTCGATTGTCCTTTAATTGGAAAAACTCCCTCGCGCCCTCGCGGGCGCGTAAAAAGGAGGTGTGACAGCTCTGGCGACTCTGCTGGGGATAATGACCTCTGAACTTCGGTTCAGGGTCTAAGAATTCGAGCTCAGTTAAATTGTTGTTTTGTCTATATCTGATTTTACTACATGTTTAATTAACGTGCTACATGTCTACCGCTTTGATACTTGTTGCACTGTATATACAAACTGTTATATGTTTACCGCTTTGATATTACGTGAACTGTATATAAAACTGTGCCGCAAACCCTTCACTTCTCACCCCGGGGATGTGCTCACTGGTTGAGACTCCTTATTCTGTTAGTGTCATACCCCGAAATAATAAAGAGGCTCGGAAAGTTTCTAAGCCGACTGGCCTTTTGGTTCCCGGAAAGGAGCTCCTTCCTCAGCCCGAGTTGTCCGCTTGGGTACACAGTCTAGAACACATACCCAGGTTTTGAACTTAGAATAACGTGACTTCATGCCGGATCCCTAGTAGGAACGCTTATTTGCATCATGACTTAGGGGACTCAACACAGGGGTTGGGTCCGTCTAGGACAGGTGACCCAGTAATCAAAGACCGAGCATATTATATGTTGCATTTATTTATCATGTATTATTATGATGATTGGTTAAATTCCTGAAAAACAAAAAAAAAAGAAATAGAATTTTGGAATAGAAAAATATCAAAAATATTGACGAAATGCTGTCGAAAATTTGAAAATTTGAAAAATAGGAAGAGCAATTTTGTTGAAATAATTGGTCATAAAATAATCTGACCGAACTACGCTGGTTTGATTCTCCCCATTAGGTGGGATACGTAGGCAACCCTCATCGGGTCCAACCACCCCTTCAAAAAATTAAAAAAAAAATGTCGAAGTTTTAGTTTTCAATAAAATCAAAGTGACGCTGTTTTTGAAAATAGCCGAATGTTCCGAAAGGACGCTGGAAGGTTGTTTTTTGCAAAAATAGCCACTTTGAATCATTTTTAATAATTTGCGGGCACAACCTTGAAATATTCCTTGTGGAAATATTGCAAGGCCATAGCCGCAAAATCAAGTCCGGGTTCACACCCTTTTTGCAAAAATAACCAAAAATGTCAAAATTTTTATTTTTGTTATAAATAAGTCGGGTAATGCTATTCTTGCTTAAAATAAGCCGAATGTCCCTTAAAAGGACGTCGGAAGGCCGTTTTTGCAAAAATAGCCACTTTGAGTCATTTGTAAATAATTTTGAATAATAGCCTTGAAATATTTCATGTGGAAATGTTGAAAGGCCGTAGCCTCAAAATCAAGGTTGAGTCATCACTCAACTTTACAAAAATAACCACTTTATCAAATAAGCCATTACATGGCGGGAATTTTGCTGAAATAGCCACATTTTTGCATTTTAACTTCCTCAGTCTTGTATTGGCATGTGTCCGTGCTGAACGATGCCCCATAGGCCCCAGGATAAAAAATTTTGAATTTGCATCTTCTTAAATAAAATTTTGCAAAAAGAGCCACTTTGTCTAAATAAGTCATTACATGGCCAATTTATGAAAAATAGTCTTGTGTTGGTTTATGGTGATGCCGAACGATGCCCCATGAGCCACAAGATAAAAAAAAAAAAGTCAAGTTTATCTTTCTTAAATAAATTTTGCAAAAATAGTCATTTTGTCAAATAAGCCATTATGTGGCCAATTTTGTAGAAATAGGCATAATTGACACCAAAAAAAAAAAAAAATATTCTTTTTCTTGTAGAAATCTCCTACACAAGTTTGTAGTTGGAGTCGGCTTCTACAATTTTTATTCAAAAAAAAATAATAATAAACATCTCTTTATTTCTTGCATTAATTTGCAAGAACTACGCTCGGTCCGATTCATGCGGGGTCATGATACGTAGGCAATCCACATAGGATTCGACCATATCCATAACCAAAAAAAAAATGAAAAAAAAAAAAAAAAAAAAAAAAAAAAGAAGAATGATCAATAAGCGGGATACCTTAATGCTGACATGCCGGCTTTGTTTTGTTGTGTCCATTTCCAGAAAGGTGGTTGGTTGTGGTTCTGAAATAACTCTTCCCCGTAAGACGAAGTCAGAGGACAATGGCAGATAATCTCGAGACTGAGTGGGTTGGTACAGGTACCCGACAACAGCTGGTTGAACGGAACCACGGGTTAGTAGAGGAGGTCAAGATATTGAGACAACACGTGGCTGATATGTATCGGGCGTGGATGGATGGAAAAGCACCACCTCCGCCACCACCTAGCTTCCTGGACTCTGTCCTTACCCGTACCATGAACCCGATGCCGGATGATCTCCCGCACTCTCCATATATACCCGCCTATCACAACTTCTCCAGCCATTCGAGTAACTCAATTACTCGTCCCCCAACTATGTTTTCACAACGCTACTCCCGTCCCCAACACCACTACTCTCCCCGGGACAACCAAAATCGTACTTCACCTTCCAGGTACCCAGCTCCACAAAAGGCTTACCAACCCCCACGAACATACCGGAAACCCCCGGGTCAGGTTTCAGGCCAAATAAGGCGTTTAGGGAGGAAAGGTTGCTGAAGCGAGAAAAGGCGCTCACCCCTATCGGAGAGTCCTATGCAAGTCTGTTTGAAAAGTTAAAACATGTCGGCTTGATTACGCCGCTCCCCGAATACACTCCCGATCCACGTGCAAGAAGCTTCGATCCTACTGCACGATGTGCATACCATTCCAACGTCAGAGGGCACGATATTGAGAGTTGCCGTACCTTGAAAAAGGAAATAGAAAGAATGATTCAAAAAGGGTGGTTGATTGTGGTCAATGATGATGACATGGGGCACACAAATCCTCTGGGGGGTGTATTGACTGGAGCTAAAAATGTTGAAGCAGTTGGCAGCCTTGGCAATATTGATGCAGAACTTAGTGGCTAAAATGTGGTGCTTGGCAATTGGGAAGATACTCCATCTTTTGGTCAGCTAGATGGAGCTTTGGTGGTTCGTTTTTGTGGTCATTTTGTTGCCCGAGTTATTTTCAGGGTTTTCTTGTGGTCAAACCCTTTTTGTCCTAGCAGTTTGCTTTGGTCTTGCCCAGTTTTGTTTCAGGGTTGTACTCTAGTTTGTTTTGCTTGTTTTATCATTGAACCATTTCGTCATTAGTTTAATGAAGCTTTCGGTCTTTTGTTACTTCGGTCATTTTATTTGTTTAGTTCTTTTACCCTTTAGATTTGTCTTGTGCTCAAACGCCGAATCTAGTGACACGACATGCGCACACATAATTATGGTTTAATTCTAAAAGTTAATCATTAAGCAATTGGAAGATGATCGGGTCATCTAAAGGAAACAAAAACAACTTGAGACTATCTGGATCCTGAGTCATCTGAAACCGGGGCAAGTAAAAAGAAACAGTCAAAGGCAAGCTGGCCAAAATTGACATGGGGTCGTTCATAATGAGAGTGTTGCCCGACAGTGCTTTAAAGATATGATGAATATTAATTGTGTTACGCTTGGCATGTTTTGAAGATTGGAATGACGAAGGCATTTTGTTCTGCTATCCAAACACTTTATCCATCGTCAACCCTTTGAGCCTGAATTTAAATTCTTTCATACCCCTCCTTCGGAATTAGTTGCAAAGACTAGAAACACAAGTTTGAAAGGTAAGAGAAGAAATGGCTAAAGAAAAATAAAGAAAAAAAAAAAAAAAAACAACAACAAAAAGAGATAAAGAAAAGAAAAGAAAAATGTGTGAAAAAAAAGAAACTTGAAAAAGAGGAATTGGGAACTACGTTTGACCTTGATTCCTTAAAGAGGATACGTAGGCGCTTCACAGCTCGGTCATAGTGTAAATAAAGAAATAAAAATCCCCAAGTAAAAACTGGGGCAAAGAAAAATTGTGTTTATTGTAAATAAATTTAGGTCCGAAGGTTGTAAATTTTGAACCCAAAATTGATTTTGTTTTGAGCCTTCAATACCCTTTCTTTCTAGCCCTATCCAAATCCCGCATTACGGTCCAAAGAAAGACCTTCCGATCAGTCTTCAAAAGATGCCGCGTCAGGCGAGGGATAGAGTCCTATCAGAATATAACACGCTGATTCTCAGCAGAAAAGACTCTGATTCCCAGCAGAAAGGAAACACGAGAGAGTCTTAGCAGTGACACCCCAATCCCCAACTAAAAGTGATACAAATGAGAGAGTCTTACCGGTGAAAACCTTCACAGGCACCATAAGGCGACGAAAGCTGAGAGAAAATCAAAATGAGAGAGGCTTGAAAGTGAAAACCCTTCGGGCACTACAAGTCGAATAAAGGTGATAATCGGATGGAAATCACGAGACAGAAATCGTGAAAGGAAATTAACGACGGAGGATAGGCCATATGTGCATCTCATGACCAGTAGAGTTGGTATCCGCGTTTGATAAGTTTTTATAGTTGTTTCTGGTTAGAGAGTCAGTCCTCCCTTGTCTTCTATTTGTTGTTTCTTTTTATCTTTCTCCTTTTGTCAAAACTCTCCATCAAAGCCAGTCTAGTCAAAACATAGTGAGAAATGACTTCAAAACTTGCCACCAATTGTCCAATTATTATGCAAGGCAAGGAAATGCCATTGACGACAAAGAAGTATGGTGCAAAGAAGATTATTAAACTGGGGCAGAAAATTTTCTTTTCAGTTTGAAAATTTTCTGGAAGTCAATACCCACTTGGGGAAGAAGGAAAAATGGTCTTCGAACCAATGTCATCCTCGACAGCCTTCAAGAAGAATGAAACACCAATTTTGAGGAAATGAAAATCCACCAACAGTGTTATCTACAACAAGTTCCGAGGTGGTTGGACAACACAGAGTGGTAAAGGAAGAAAGGAAATCTCATCTTCAACAAAATAAACCCCAGCAAGTTGAGAGACACAGAACGGGGAAGGGATAAATGGAAAAACCCATCCCCAGCATGAGTATCATCAAATAATAACATCCCCAGCAAGTTCTGATAATGAAACACAGAGCAGGGAAAGAGGAGGAGAACAATCCCCAGCAGGAGCACCACAACCAGCCACCACATTTTAAAACTAACCAATTTTTCTTTGATTTGAAACGGGAAAAAAGGGGTTGTCAGCAGCAAAGCATGCCACGAAGAAGATTCACAAACTGGGGCAGAAAATTTTCTCCTGTTGCGAAAATTTTCTCGAAACCAAATACTTGGTTAGGGAAAGAAGCTAGATAACGCGAGGAAATGATCTTTGAACCCGGTTATCCCAGCAGATTTGAAAGAAAGAAAACAACAAGCTGTGATAGATGAAATTATACCCCCGACAGACAGGACAAGACGAGGAAGCTTGCGTTCAGAAAGGCAAGAAGCCGGTATCACCCTCAGCAGTCCTCGGAAAATGAAACATTGATTTCGAGATTTCACCGGCAACATTATATCCTACAAGTTTTTCAAGGGAGCGAAGCGCGAGCCCCGAAGGAGGTTTGGAAAGAGGAAGAAGGAAAGGGGATCCACCGACAGGGTAATCCCCAGCTGATGACACTTCAATCCCCAGCGATCTCGAGAGAGAATAAAGGTTCTGAAGGAAGTAGAAAAGGAGGAAATAAAGAAGATTTTCCCAGCAGCATTACCCCAGCAGGTAAGTAATTAGTTCCAAAGACATCCCCAGCGGTCAAGAGAAAAATAACACAACCCGGGAGGAAAGCAATTCCAAAACAAGGTAATTCGGAAGAAAGGATGGCCCAAGAAGCGATGCAGGAAGAAGAAAGTGGTGCAGGAAGCAAAGGAAGAGAGGAATGGCGTTTAATTTTCAGAGTTGATGATTGAAGTCAGGAGCCCGCCTGAAGAGAGGAATGGCGATTTAATTTTCAGAGTTGATGATTGAAGTCAGGAGCCCGCCTGAAGAGAGGAATGGCGTTTAATTTTCAGAGTTGATGATTGAAGTCAGGAGCCCGCCTGAAGAGAGGAATGGCGTTTATTTTCAAAAGATGTTGTTGAAGTCGGGAGCCCGCCCGAAGAGAGGAATGGCGATTTATTTTCAAAAGTTGATGATTGAAGTCAGGAGCCCGCCTGAAGAGAGGAATGGCGTTTATTTTCAAAAGATGTTGTTAAAGTCAGAAGCCCGCCAGAAAAGCAGAACGCCGTCTCAGTTTCCAAGATTTGATAAGGATGGTGAACAATCGAAAGTGACATAGTGTAACGGAAATCCCCAGCATGAATCAGAAGGAAGGCGACAAGGATCAGAAAAGATAGATTCAGACTTCGAAGGAGAATAGCTCGAAGATCAGAGTTGATGATTGAAGTCAGGAGCCCGCCCGAAGAGAGGAATGGCGATTTATTTTCAAAAGATGTTGTTGAAGTCAGGAGCCCGCCTGAAGAGAGGAATGGCGATTTATTTTCAAAAGATGTTGTTGAAGTCGGGAGCCCGCCTGAAGAGAGGAATGGCGATTTATTTTCAAAAGATGTTGTTGAAGTCAGGAGCCCGCCTGAAGAGAGGAATGGCGATTTATTTTCAAAAGATGTTGTTGAAGTCAGGAGCCCGCCTGAAGAGAGGAATGGCGATTTATTTTCAAAAGTTGATGTTGAAGTTAGGAGCCCGCCTGAAGAGAGGAATGGCGATTTATTTTCAAAAGATGTTGTTGAAGTCGGGAGCCCGCCTGAAGAGAGGAATGACGATTTATTTTCAAAAGATGTTGAAGTCAGGAGCCCGCCTGAAGAGAGGAATGGCGATTTATTTTCAAAAGATGTTGAAGTCAGGAGCCCGCCTGAAGAAAGGAATGGCGATTTATTTTTGAAGTTGGTCGAGGAAAGCGGTAGAGTATAACGGAAATCCCCAGCATGAACCCCGTTCATAATCAAAGGAAGGCAACAAGGATCAGAAAGATAGATTCAGACTTCGAAGGAGAATAGTTCGAAGATCACAAGGAAGGGACCAACGGTCGGAGTTCGGCAATCAAGATAGGCCGAAATAACAATTGGCAGAAGAGAAGAAGCATCAGAAGAAACACCAAGTCAGACAGGATGGCAAGGAGCGCGACACGATCAAGTTAAAAAGGATAGATAAGAACTTGTAGTACTGTAACTTAGTCTAGCTTTTTGTTTTTGTTGTTTAGTACGGTGTAACAAGGAGGTCAGCTAAGCAGTGGCAACAGCAGTAACAGCAGTAACAGCAGTAACAGCGAGATCGCAACAGCCATGGTAGTCCCAGCTACCAGAGCTTCCCGAACTACATTGACCTGATTCCTTTTAGCCAGGGATATGTAGGAGACCTTTTTGAAGCAAAGGTTCGGTCAAACTTTTCCAAAAAAATGCTTCATACGGAGTGCTCCAACGGGCAAAAATCGCTCGTATCCGCTCACTTATCTTTGCACGAAAACTCTTCGTGTTTTCGCGCAAAGAGGGGCAGCTGTGAGCACGTGATTTTTGCCCTACATGAGAATTATTCCCAAAAAAAAAAATTCAAAATAAAATAGTTTTGTGTTGAGTGTGATTTTTTGTGATTTTTGTTATTTTTCTCTTATTATTTGCATCTTTTGCGTGTGCATGTCTATTATTTAAATTAATATAAAATATAAAAATGTTTGCATTTTTTTATATATTTGTAATTTAGAGTAATTAAGTTTGTTATAGAAAAATGAAAATCATAAAAAAATAATAATGTAGTTTTGCATTTTTAAACATTTAATGTCCAAATTGTGTGATTTTATTTTTTGCTATTTGATTGCATGGTGATTGTTATTGAGAGTTAATTAGCATTTTTATAAGTTAATTTGGTTCTATAGGTTAATTTGGGATTGTTAAAATTTTTAGTTTTAATTAATTGTTTAAATAAAAGAAAAGAAAAAAAAAGAGAAACAAAAAGAACAAGAATAAAGAGAAAATCGGAATGGACTCAAAGAGGCCAAACCCAGTCCAAAACCAGGCCCAATCAAATTATTCCAAACCCAGTCCGGCTCACTTTTAATCCTGGTCGTCCATTTCAAATTGATCCGATGGCCAAGATTCACCTCTACTACCCGTTTAGGAAGCATTCATCTGGGCCGTTTAACTAAGTTGATCCAACGGCCAGCACTTCACCCCCACAACCCGAGTTTGCCCGACCCATATCCACACAAAAACCCGCCCGGTCTCAAACCTACTCGAACGACCCCGTTTAGTTAAGTAGGTTGATCCAAGCCGTCAATCTTAATCGATCCAACGGCCTGGATCAAATCCCTTGGTTGGTATATATTCCTAAACCACACACCCGCCCCCCTAAACCCCCCCTCGTCTTCGTCGTCTTAGAGACGCTCAGACCTCGCCGTCCACCGCCGTGCGCCGCCCGCCGGAAATCGCCTCACGGCGGTTCCGGTAGGCCAACGGCCACCAAATTAACACCAACCCTTCTCCTCACATCCCTCTCTTCGAATCCGGCCTCCGTTAGGCTCGAATATCGCTTGAGCGTCTCGAATATTCGTTCGAAGGTCGCCGGAATTTGACATTCATGCCAAACCTCACCAAAATCACACCATAGCTTCCCCTCGCCTCCCTCGTACCCCCACCGGCCTTGGTTTAGCTCGAATCTTACCAGGATTGTAAAAGCCCCAAATCTCGGCCATGAACCCTAGATGTCGATTTCTTCCTAATTGAGGTCTAATAGACCTTAGTTGGGATGTTTTCCTTGTTGAAAACATCTCAATTAAGGTCCATTGGCCTCAAAAACGAAAGGTCCCAAGTCCAAGTTGAATCCCAAGTTCGAATTGAACCCAAGACAGGTCCGGGTCCGTTCAAATGCAGAGTTGGTCTTCTCTTATGGTATTTCTTCCTTTATTTCTTCATATTCCATTTGTTAATCAATTGAATTTTGTCCTCGTGCTTTAGTTTTTCGGTTTTTGTTCTTCATCCCCAAAGACTTTTATTTGGTCAATTTGTATTCTGTTAATTGTTCGAATATGTTTGTCATAGGATAGTTATTCGTTTCGCTTAGCGTCGTCGAATATTTGGTTTTCATTTTTTGCCGAGACTTTCAGAATCACTGTTTGGATAATTAATTTGTTACCATTGTTATATGTTGTAGTTGATTAAATGTCGTCGATTAGCTGCATAGGTTGATTTGTTTGATATCCCAGACAGTGAATAACACTTTTGAATTGAATTGGAGTGTTTGATTGAAACTGAACTTAGGATGGGAATTAGCTGACTAGGAAATTAGGTGTTAGCATCTTTGAAATATCCCTGATGCCCTGCACATGAAGCTGGACAGTGGAGCCTGCTGTCACTGCAGGGCACTTAGCCTTGTCTGGGCGGAAACCATAGTTAACTAATAAAGTCCATACATGGACAAGGGATAGTGGAAGTTCAGGGACAGTGGGCTGGAAACAGAGAGAGGTATGGGCAAATAGAGCCCCTGACATGGGGGGAGTAACTTAGGAGCTGTTGGTCTCAACTATAAGAAGAGACACACAGACCTTAGAGAGGGGGACACAGATTAGGACACAGACCTAGGACACCTGGGAGAGAGTTTTAAAAATAGAAGAGGGACAAGAGGGATACAATTCTGAAACGAGATATAGAGAGAGCAGTTTGGGCATTCATATAGACACAGATTAAGAAGCATAGACACACATACAAAAAGGGGGGCTTGGAGATTCCTGAATTAAGCTACATTTCCCTGTTCGATTGGTTCACTAGAGTCAGTAGCATTTGCTGGTTGGCTTTCAAGCAGACTTTGGGTTCAGTTGAGGCATTCTAATAAAAGTTTGGTGTTGTGTTGTTGTGGTTCTTGTGCTGTTTGCTGTTTGTTGTTATTGCTGGTCGTGGCTCTTTGCTGGTGGTTTATTTGGGTGTGACTGTTTGGTCTCTGCTACAATTGGCCTTGGGTGATTGACTGTTTTGAATTGCATTTGGATTGTGTTGTTGGTGCACGCTTGCATTGCTGTTGCTGTTGTTGCATACTACTACTGCTGACTTCTTCTTCTCCTTCTGTTTCCATTGTCCAGGTACTCTCTATATCCTTGTATACAATTGTAAAGAATCGATGAGAGTTTGACTTGGAAAATCAAATGAAGAAGCATATACGAAACAGTTGACTAAGTTCATTCGATGTTCTATTTTTGTATCCATTTGTGAAATGTTTAGCTAAATACTCGTCTATGATTGAAGATGTATGAAGTTTGATTAGGATTGAGTAAACCAGTTGTAATCATGACATGAAATAATTGAACATTTTTTCTATGAAGATTATGTGACTGTGATGATGATGTTCAATATTGTAGTATTAATACCTCATGTTGGTTTGGTTACTTTGATTATTGAAGTCTCGTGTGCCAAAATATACGGAGTAATACGATCTCATGGATACTTTGATAATAAATTCTAAAGGTAGCTTAATAGCTTAGCCATGTATATAAAGGAATCTGAAAGCTAGTACCATGTCTCACTACCATTTTTATAACAATCTGTCATGAACTTAGATTATTAGATAATTGCAATTGGGGTTGGGCTATTAATTGGAACTTAAATAAATCATGCAAACGAGGACTTTAATGTGAATCATTCGCATATGTCAAATAGTTGCGGGTTCGACGTCGGAATTTGATAGCCAACTCTATAGTATAAATGACAAATTCCTTGGCCTCGTCTCATTAGAAATGGATCCATAAGTCCGTTGGTATAAACTTGACTGGGAGGTTTTAATGTATAGTTTTAAAATATCGTTTAACCAGGACCTTGGTTTATTGTTTGAGACCAGTTAAATAAAAAGGCATAATCATGTTAGGTCTGGCCTTTAATAAAAGAGCGAGATGAGCCTCGCCGCACTAAACACCTAATTGTGGGGTCCTCGAATAATTGTCATGGAAATTTAGACTTGGCAGGACCGTCTAGTGAATTTCACGGGCCTTTCCTAAAGTTAAATAGACGATAAACTCTTTAGGTACAATTTGAAATAAAATTACTTTCCTGAATACGGGTGTGCATTTATGTGACCCAAATCTTACTCTCGGCGAAACTGAAATACATTAAAGTCACAGGCGTACTGGTTGCGGTGTGACTCGAAATGTGTTTTCGTAACGTCGCAATTCTTCTAAAAAATAAGAGCAGAGCATTAAAAGCACATAGTTAAAATATATAAAAGAATCAGATAGAAACAAAAATCGCAATTGAGCGACCGTGCTAAAACCACGGAATCCGAGAGTGCCTAACACCTTCTCCCGGGTTAACAGAATTCCTTATCCAGGTTTCTAGTTTCGCAGACTACATTATAGAGTCATAAAATTTCCTCGGTTCGGGATTAAATCGGTGACTTGGGACACCATTATTTTTCCAAGTGGCGACTCTGAATAATTAAATAAATTAATCCCGTTTCGATTATATCTAATTTTGATACCTCATATCCTTAATTCATTAAATATGCAATTTAATTATACAATTTTTTTTGTCTCTATGGTTAGATTCCTTTTCACCATTAATAACCTCCGAGTTCAAAGAAACCTCACATCTAGGCTAAAAGAATGCAATTTCGTCAAATAAACCACTTGCTTAATTCTTCGACCATTCCCGAATAATCTAACTTGACGAAGAAAACAACCCACAGAAGGAGAAAAAGACGAAGAACAAGACTTAGAACTTAAATTATCACAATGAAAATTGTCACCTACAAAAGAGGTCGCTAAGCCACTCGCTACCACCGTTGAAACGCAATTTTGAGAACCCGATTCAAAAGGTAGAGGTATTTGATGTTTGGGGGATTGACTTCATGATTCCCTTCATCAACTCATTTGGCAATAAGTACAATACTTGTTGCAGTGGATTATGTGTAAGTTGTAGTTTTTCCCACTAATGATGCAAGAGTGGTGATAGGATTTTTGAAAAAGAACATATTCACTCGATTTTGGACACTAAGAGCGATCATCAGTATGAATGCACTCACTTCTGTAAGAGAGCCTTCGAGAAATTGCTTGCAAAGTATGATGTACGCCACAAGGTGGCTACCCCTTATCATCCGCAAACTAGTGGGCAGGTTGAAGTGTCCAACAGAGAGATAAAAAGTGTGCTAACCAAGACTGTGAACGCCACAAGAACTGATTAGGCAAAAAAGCTTGACGATGCACTCCGGGCCTATATAACTGCATTTAAAATACCAATAGGTATGTCACCGTACAAGTTGGTATTTGGGAAGGCCTGTCATCTGCCTGTCGAGCTAGAACATCGAGTTTGGTGGGCATTAAAGCAAAGAACATGGATCCCGATGCAGCTAGGCAAAATCGACTGACAGAGTTGCATGAGCTGGAAGAATTTCGATATCAAGCCTTTGAAAGCATGAGGCTCTATAGAGAATGAAGAAGCGCATGACAAGCACATAGTGGATAGAAATTTCAAACCCGATGACAAGGTATTATTGTATAATTCAAGGTTGGGATTGTTTTTGGGTAAGTTAAAGTCCCAATGGTCAGGACCATTTAGAGTGGTGCAAATGTTCGCAAGTGGCGCTGTAGATATCGAATCAGAAGATGGGACAAACAAGTTCATAGTAAATAGGAAAATGTTGAAACATTACCTTGGAATTGCTGAAGAATAAGGGGATACTATGGTGCTCAATTTGAAAGAACCTCAGTATCCGAATTGGAGTGATGATCAAATACTAGCGTTGTGCCGCGACGTTAAATCAGGTGTTACGTGGGAGGCAACCCACGAATGTGTTGTTAAGTGTAGTATGCAACTTCATGTATTAAAAAATTAAAAACTAACACCTCAGATTTAACCAACTAGCGCGGCCGCGCTAAGCCAGCGCGTAGCCCACGCTAGTTAGGTTTTTTTCTGCCTCAGTTTTAACCAACTAGGGCGTCCGCGCTAAGCCAGTGTGCAGCCCGCACTAGATAAGTTTAAATCTGCTTCATGTTAATTAAACTAGCGCGCCTACGCTAGTCCAGGTAAGTTTCGACTTTTTTTTTAATTTAATTTTTTTATTATTTTATTTTCTTCTCCTACCCAATTAATTCAAAACCTACCCGCCCCACCCATTCTAATTTCCCCAATCTCTCTTCCTCTGACACACGACTAATAAACCTTAACCCCTTCTCTTCTTATTCTTATTCTTCTTCATCCATCCCTCCATTCTTCCTCTTCCATACCCAACCACACACAACACCACCTTCATTCTCTTCCACAATCTGTACCCTTTTGCTCATTTTCTCTACTGGTATGTGTTCCTCTCTTTAATTTTTATGTAGTTTTTTTTTAGTTTCTTTTGTTTTTTTTACTTTGTATAGTAGAATGTAGTCTTATTCTTGCTTTGTTTGAAATTAGCTATATTTTGTGTGTTTGAATAAGTAAAAATTAGAAAAAATCAAAAAAATTAGGCTAGTTAATTACTTTGTTTAACTAGTTAGATTTTAAGAAAATTAGCAAAAAATAGTGTTAATTAGGGAGAAATAGTAGAAAATTGCCAAAAAATACTAAATAATTAGAGTAGGTAGGAAATTAGGTTTTATATTTTTCCATAAAAGAAAAAGAAAAAAAAATATAAAAGAAAATACATAAAAATAGATTAATATCAGAAAATACAAAAATTGGTAGTGTATTAAGCTTGGGCCAATTTGAATTGAATTTGGAGGCCCAAGCACTTAAGCCCAACGGACCCGGTCCAATGTTTTAAGCAGAGGTGATCTCAGCCGTTCGCTTCCTCAAATCAACGGCTGAGAATAATAGTTGAATTATAAGGGGATTGATTAATGCTGAGATTTGATCTCAGCCGTCCGTTTAAGATTGATCCAACGACTAAAGACCTTGGTCTCATAAGCAATCAAACGACGCCGTTTTAGTAACGTGCGTGTGAGCCGTTGATCTCCATCAATTGGACGGCTCAGATTATCTCGGACGCCTTGCCTATATAAGGCTCTTGTCTGAATAGATGGCCATTCTCTCGAACCTTCTAACCCTAGCCGCCCCCCAAGCCCTTCTTCTCTCATCACCATCCTCATCTTCAACCAGAGAAACTTTAGTCGGCCATGGCGGCCACCACCCTCTACGGTGGTCGCCGACTCCCTTCAACCCCTCCTCTCTTCTTTTCTTCTTCTTTTCTTTCTTCTTCACCTCATCACACACCCAAAACCCTAAAAACAAACCCTGTTCTTCAAATCCCGGTCACCGGAACCTCGCCGGTGACCACCCAAACAATGAGGATCCCCGTCAAACCAATGCCATTCGAATCGTCTTTGCTTGATCTATCACCCTACCCCACTGGTTCCCCTCGAATCTGCCCCAATCGCTTCGAATATCCCAAAAAGGGTCGTCGGAACCCTAACTCCGGCGACCCCCAAACCTCGAACCACCCAAAGATCCATCCTTTACTCTCCCAAACACCCCTCTGCAACTCAAACCTCAAAAAAGTTTCCGTTTTTAAGCCTAAAAGGAAAAACAGAAGAGAAAAAATGAAAGAAAAAAGGAATAAAGAAAAGAAACAAGGGAAAGGGTCTGAAGAGGCTGAGAGAATAGAGAAAAGAAAAGAAAAAGGAGTAGGAAGCTCGGGGGACAGGCCCCGCTAAGCTAAGTCCCCCTCCTCTGTTTTGATTAGTTGCTTTGCTCCTTAGCTGTTTAATTTTTGTTTTTTTTTGCATGCTTCTCGTTCTTCTCTGATTTTTGTTTCCATGAGTTGGTCCTGTTTATGTTCTTGTGGTTCATCCTTTTCTCTGTTCGCATGTTTCTCTATGTTTCTTGCCGATCTTTGTTTCTACAAGCTAGTCACAGTGTTATGTTAGTTTTCTTATCTCTTGATATCTAGATCCTGTTATGTTAGTTTTCTTATCTCTTGATATCTAGATCCTGTTATGTTAGTTTTCTTATCTCTTGATATCTAGATTCTTTGCTTCACATGCTAGCCTAAGGCCTCTCTGCTTATCTTCTCATGGCTATGATTCTTCACGTGTTTAGCTGTTTAGTCATTTGCTATAGCTTTTCACTTGTCTGTTTCTCCCGTTCTGACATCTTTTCTGTTTTTATCCTCTGTTAGTATTAGGCATTTCAATATTGTTGGTCCTCGACATCCTTTTTTGCATGTTTAAGTTTTGATTCCAGTCTTCTTGGTTAATTCTCAATAGTTGGATGACGTTTCTCCTCTGTTACTTCACATGATAGATACATTATGTTGCTTCACTGTTTCTTCATGATTCTTCTTTTCTTTTCTTCATCTACATGTCTATATCAAGCTAGGGTTAGCACTTAAAGTGAATTCTAATTACCCTGCTTAGGTTAGTTTGAGCTATGTTGATTGTTTGTGAAAGCCTATGCTTATATGGGTAACTATGTTTAATCTGGGGTTCACTTCTCTGCTTTAGAGATCTTCACATCCTTTGTTTACATTTTGGTTGTCTTATTTGTTGGTTTTTCAATATTACTTATGTTTATTTTAGTGCAAGTCTAGTTTCATGTCATATCACCTCTCAAGTGTTTTTATTTGCCGAATAAGTATGCCAATCTGAGTCTGTTTCTCTTCATGTCACCCTCACATGATAGATTTAGGTTTCTCCTTCACTGTTTCTCCATATTCTTCTTTTCTTCATCTCCATGTTCTTCTTTCCTTCATTTTTGTCTTATCTGTCATGCACTTGTGTTAGATTTAGGTTGGTTGGTTACTATTCCCATATTACTCTGTTAGACCCATTGTTCTCATGTTTGATATAAGCCTTATGTCATATCTTGAATGATTGTTATAGTCTTTACTGTACCCATATCATGAATCCTGGTGGTTTTTGAAGTTTTTCAAACTCTTTTGGGGACTTGAACTAGTAGTAATTAGATATGAAGTTGACATGAATTCATACTGTATTGCATGTAGTCTGATGATGTGAATTAATTGACTGAAATTCAACCATATCAATTGTTTCCTCTGAGTTTAAGTTAATTAATGCATGTTGATTTGATCATATATGTTCCTGTGTGCAATAAATGTTGAAAGATGATTAAGTTCTGCTAGTTCCTGTTAAGCATGATTGTTTGGTTAACAATTGAACCCTAGGTGAATTGGCTATAGCTGCTAGTGCTAGGTCTCATTAATTAGTTAGTTTTTAAATAGGAATTAGCTGAAAATGAACAAAAATAGGCTGTTAGTTAAATAATTGGCCTAAGAATGGTTAACCTTGCAAAGGGTTGACCTATTCTATAAGGCCCTAACACACAGCCCACTTTAAAAGTGGCTGGTTGTGCAAAAGGGCTATGTTTGCAAATGCAGACTAGCCCAGGCTCTCTTTAGAGCCCTGAACAACAAAGTGGCCAAACCTATAAAGGTTTTGGGCCCAGCTGTTTAGTATTTGGCTTTGATAGCCCAAGCTAAGTCTCAACTTGAGACTGGCTAGTTCTTAAATAGTTAATCATAATAATAAAACAGGCTAGTGCCTGCAATTAGCTTAAATTTGAAATAACTTAGTGTTAATTAACTGAAATAGATCCAGAAGTGGCTAAAATTGAAATAGTCCCTTAAAATAAATCTGGCCAGCCCTTAAATACTAATGCCAGGGCCGGCTATTAGTTAAATAGGTTCAAAGGTTGCTGAAATTTAACCTAGGTAAGCTAGTAAATAAACAGTGCCCTTAGGGACACAATTGGGAATTTAAAAGGTGAAATAGTAAATAGTTTAGAACCTAAGAGGGTAAGGGAGTCCTTTGTACCCCTGATTTCTGCAATTTTGCAGAGATTTAAGGGTATAATGGTCTCCCTAAAAATGGGAAATCTGTAAAAATCTCAAACCCTTAGGGATACATTGGTAAAAACCCACTAAAAGGAATCTTTAGAACCTTCTAGCACATGTTGGAAGGGTTTTTCATAACTGAAATGGGGCTTAAGTATACATTTCATAATTTTAGGAGGGGGAGAAGTGGGATTAATCCCATACTTTCTCCCCAAGTCATCAGCTCTTAGCCTCAACTATATATACCTCTAAAAAGGGGCTGAAAAGGGGGGTTCCAATTTGGAGTAATCTGAATTCACCTTAAGCTAGCTTTTGGATAACAGTTTCAGAGTAAAAACATAGCAATTTAGCAATAGTGTTTCTGGTATTCTTCGAGTGAGAATTTGCTGATTTCTGTTGATTGTTGGGTTCGTCTGTTCGAGTTTGATCTGGGTTTCTATTGCTTTGCTGATTCCCGCTTGCTATTGCTGTGTTGTTTGGTTTTGGCATCCAATTCCACTGTTGCATTGCTGTTTCAATCCTTGCTATACTTATTTGCCTGAATCCCCTAGACTCATCGGATTTTCTTCTTGATTCAGGTACATTACCCTTTCATTTGAAGCTGTAATGCTGAGTTATTGAAATAGAAATGAAGCTCCAGATTTGAATATGTTGCTGTGAAGTTGTATTTTAATTTTGCTAGTTTAAGTTTGTAACTAATCCATTGTAGTAGTATGTAGTAGATGAAGAGTAGAAAACCAAACACTAATGATGTAATAATTTAGTAGTAGTGGTAGTATAGTAGTAGTGGTAATTAGTACCTCACCTAGTTAATTAGGTAAAATCCTTAAAATGAAGTTAAATAACTATCACATAGGTCTACAATAACAGAAGCTCATATAGGAGTTGATTAGTATGCTGGCGAAATTAGCTTATCTTGTCGATATCCCAAATTCAAATGAGTTAGAATAGGAAATAACCATTGAAGTAACGTTAATGTAAAATTGGTTTTAGGAGCATCAAATAAATCTGGCTCATATCAGTATTAGTAATTGAACACCAGCAACTGGGTAATACAGTACTAAAAATGGAAGTGATTAATAAAATCCAGTGTTAGGATCTAAAACAAACCTCTTAGTCCGCTTAGTGTAGTTATATCAGTACTCATTAGTAAGCTTATAAACTATAGATCTTATTTATTTCCTAGTTTAAAAGCTTCAGTGTCAATTCAACAGAAATGAAAGTGAAAGTAGTCAGTAGTTTAATTCTTGTTAATGAGCGGTTAATTTAGAAATAATGTTGACACCTTTAGACTTAATCCTTAATCAAATTGTTTACCCAGAATTAGTATGAACTTCAATGGTTAGTTTAAAAGTTAGAAGTAGCTTGTTAAACTCCATGTACATAGTTATTGAATTTGAAGCTAGCACTTCATGTATTGAATCTCCTCTTTCTCTGATTAATAAAAGATTTTCAAATTCTACCTCTTGATTACGTGTGTTTATCGCATTGTGAAATTGTGTTTCTGTTTTTGTTACTTCATTCGGTTTGGGTCCAAAACGTAGCGTGGGCCTGAACTATGGCGATACTTGACTAGGCTGCCCAAATATAAATCTGGAAACTGATTGGGCACATCTGGCATTAAGCTGAAGACCATTCCAAGACCCAGGCCCAACAACAAATTGCGACGGGCCTGGAATGTTTAATGATACATAAATCGGCTAAGGCAAAAACAATATATAGCAAATGTAGTTGATAAAAAATAGGATAGAGACTTTAAAATTAAATTGGGACGAGCCTCGCCCGAATAACAAGCGGGGCCCCCATTTAGTAATGGTTTAACATAATTAGATTCGGGAAGACTACTAGTTAATTCCATAGTCTTACCCAAAACGATTAAAAGCCGATAGACTATTTTAGAGGCACGATTTTAATATACCTTCCTATGAACGAGTGTGCACTTGGTGCGACTCAAATCCAAATCTCGGTAAAGCTGAAATACACCAAAAGTCATAGGCGTACTGGTTGCGGTATGACTCGAGGCGTGTTTTCGCGATACCGCAAATTCTTAAAAAATAATACTTTAGCGTAAAAGCATTATGTTGTTAAAACCTATAATTGAGTCAAACAAAAGTCAAGAACGACAGTGGAGCGACCGTGCTAAAACCACGGAATCCGGGAGTGCCTAACACCTTCTCCCGGGTTAACAGAGTTCCTTATCCGGATCTCTGCTTCGCAAACATTTATAAGAGTCAAAATTCCTCGGATTCGGGATTAACCGGTGACTTGGGACACCATTGTCATTCCCAAGTGGCGACTCTGATTAATCTCTAATAAAATCCCGAACCGATTGTCCTTTAATTGGAAAAACTCCTTCCCTTACGTTATTTTATCCGTCTTGGGTAATTGAGCGTCGGGGTATACCCTACAAGTGTATTTATACGCTTTTAAGTGTGTGGGGTAGTAAAAAGGGAGGTGTGACAAGTATTTTCACAATTAATGAATTCCAACCCTGAACTTCGGTTTCAGGGTTTAAGAACTCGAGCTCCTTAGAACTGCCGTTCGCGTTTTTATTTGACTTCGTTATGTGATTTGAACAACATGCTATGTGCTTTATCGCTTTTGATATTATGTGGACTGTATATAAAATTGTGCCGAAAACCCTTCTCTCTTCTCCCCCGGGGATGTGCTTACTGGTTGAGACTCCCCTTTCTGTTAAAGTCACCCTAAATTAAGAAAAGAGAGGCCGGATAAGTTACAAAGCCGATTGACTCCGCGGGTCACCGGTACGTAGCCCCCTCCTCGATTCGAGTTGTCCGCTCGGGTACACGGTCTAGCAATCCATGAAACCATAAGATTTTGAACATAGGTCTAGGACGATTATTTGCATCATATTTGACTTAGGGGACTCGACACAGGGGTTGGGTCCGTCTAGGACAGGTGACCCGGTATTGAAAAGACCGAGCATGCTATGTGTTGCATTTTATTGTCCTTGATCGTTATGCGGACCGGCGAAAATCCCGAGGATAGAAAAATTGTTGAAAAAGGAAAAAAGAGAGAGAGGAAAATAATTTGTAGAAAATAGGTACATGGAAAATTTGAAAATTTGAAAAAAATAGGTGGAACATTTTTGAAATAATTGGTCAAATAATCTGACCGAACTACGCAGGTTTGATTCTCGCCATTAGGTGGGATACGTAGGCAACCCTTAAACGGGTCCAACCACACTTTTAGAAAAAGACCAAAAAAGATTTTCTTTTCAAATAATCGAGGTGATCGCTATTTTTGGAAATTGCCGAATGTTCTGAAAGGACGACGGAAGGCTGTTTTTGCAAAAATGGCCACTTCGAAAGCCATTTTCTTTTCTTTCCTTCAAAAATTGAAAACTTGCATTGAAAAAGATTTTTCTTTCTTCTAAATAAAATCACCTTAATAAATGTGCAGGACGAGCACGATGATGAATGAACACTTTTCCCTAAATAAAATCCCCTTGGAGTTGAGATTATGGTGGCAGGACATGGGATCCGATGGTCAAGACTGGGTCAAAAAGTACTTAAAAGGCCTTACGGGGTTACTAGACATGGTTCCGCGAGGTGATGTGGTTAGAGCGTTGGTCACGTTTTGGGATTCGGCACACAACGTATTTCATTTCCCAGATTTTGAACTTACCCCAACTTTGGAGGAGATTGCCTTTTACATTGGGAAGACCGAGGTTCCGCTGAAAGGAAAATACCCGGTATCTCCGAGGACGGTGACAGTACATCGCTTCCTCGACTCTTTGAAAATTGCCCGGAATGTTCATAATGAAGATCCGGCCGACGGGTTTTGTTCTTTAAGCTTCATTTACAATAGGTTTGGACACGTTGGGGGTTTCAATGATCTTACCAACAAATTATGCTGTAAGTCCAACCGAGCGAAATGGGAGGAACACCGGAGGTTCGCATTTTTGGTGGCATTTCTCGGAGTTGTTGTATTCCCGAGGAAAGATGGACATATTAATATAAAAGTTGCCGGAGTAGCTACCACGCTGATAGTACAAGAAAACTGTACTCTGGCCCCGATGATTGTTGCGGATATCTATCGTGCTCTGACTGCGTGCAAAGCAGGGGCTAGCTTCTTCGAAGGGTGTAACTTGATCTTGCAAATCTGGCTAATCGAGCATCTATGCCACCATCCTTCGTACTCGAGCTATGGTTCGGCCGATCGGACATGTTTGGAAGAGTTCAATGCGAGGACAAAGGAAGTAAAGTTGCCAGAAGGAGTCCAAGGTTGGATTGTGTATCTTCGATCACTAACTGACGGTCAAATCGATTGGACGTATGACTGGTTACCTCTTGACGAGGTGATATACATGCCAACGGAGGGATCGCCGTTTTTGATCATGGGTTTGAAGAGTATACAACCCTATGCCCCGTACAGAGCCCTGCGACAGTTGGGTCGGTGTCAGATTATTCCGAGGGATGGGGATCTCAGTGTGCAAG
This sequence comes from Nicotiana noctiflora, assembly GCA_032618575.1. Taxonomy (NCBI): domain Eukaryota; kingdom Viridiplantae; phylum Streptophyta; class Magnoliopsida; order Solanales; family Solanaceae; genus Nicotiana; species Nicotiana noctiflora. The sequence continues at coordinate 38,072 of JASVEL010012005.1, read as the reverse complement.
CTGTGGAGATTGGTCCAGATGGGCAATTCCCGGAAGCAAAAATCCGGCAAATCTGGAATGAGTGCCAAAATTTGAAGATTGATACTTGTGTGCCGAATAGAGCAAAGGGGGAGATATCACTTGGGTACTCCACATGGTACCGACGAGGGGTTGAACACGAACGTCTTTCAAAGAGACCTCACTTGCAAGACCTGATAGAGCAATCCGAGGAAAATCTGAAATGGGCGGCCAAGGAAAAAGAATATAAGGCCAAAATCAGTCTGTTGGAAGATAAACTGAGAAATCTTCATTTCGAAAGCGGCTTGCAAGCAGCATCCGATGAAGTGGAAAAGAAACAGCTGAAAAAAGAAAATGATATGTTGAAGGCTCAAATAGCTCAAATGAAAATTGCATCCGAGACCCCAGTTCGTTCAGCCCGAGATGAAAAGTTAATTGAGATTCTCCGGCGGAAAGTAAATGACTATAGCTTTGATTTGGACATAGCCGAAAGAGAGTTAGTCAAGGCTCGGAAGCAAATGGGCAGAGACGCCGATGAAAGAGCTAAGTTGGTTCGGCGGCTACAAGACAAGCACGATGTTGAAGTAGCTCAGCTTAGAAAGAAAATAATCTCAGCCACAGTCAAGAGTAACAAGATTATCAAAGATCTTGAAGAAGAAAGAGAGCACTGCTACACGACTATGGCTAGATTAGAATTGGAGCTGCAACAAGTGCAAAAGGACAACCAACACACCTTGGATGCTCGCACTCGACAAATAAGCCGGCTATTGCAAGAAAAAGGGGTCATCAGAGAAAAGATTGTTCGCATCGCCCAATACATCACCCGGAAGACTCAGCTTTGTGAAGATATGTCTCGGAGGACTTTTGTATCTGCGGTGAAGTTTTTTGTACAACAAGTCATGGCCGACCTGGATAGGCTTCAAAGGGGTTTAGCATATAGGCCCGCGGCAAGGCCGAACGATGCCTCGCGGGCACTAGGTGCATTAATGTACTCTTAGGTCATGCATCATCTTTTATTTTTCTTTTTAAAAACATCACTTTGTAATCAATGTTTTGAATTATCAATGAAAAAACAAGTGTTGTCACCAATTCTTTTGCTTTATGTCATTTCCTTTGAATCCGCTAGGCAAATAAATAGGAACGTAATTATGAAAACGACAAGGAAAAAGAGAGAAAAGAAAAAGCAAAAAAAAGAAAAAAAAAAGAAAAAAAAAGCAAGAAAAGAGAAAAAGCAAAAGAGAAAAGAAAAGAAAAGAAGAAAAGAAAGAAAGAAAACAAAAGAGCGGAAAAAGAAAAAGATGATTGAAGTGAGCAGCGGCCGGGATGATGCATAACGACTCGAGGAAATGTATTTGTTTTTAAAGTCGTTGCATCTTATTCATGCGCTAACAACTAACGAGTGTTGATGTTTGTGAGTCCAGATTTTCTAGGCAGCTGGCATTCTGGCTACCCACCCATACAACACCAGATACAAAAAGATGACAAAGGCTGTGTCCCAGGAGATCGAGGCAACTATTGTGGACCCTGCTCACGAAGAAGAGATCGTGGATGTGGCAGGGATGAAAGAAGAAATGTACAAGTTAAGACAACAGATGGCTGAAATGTACCAGGCTTGGTCGAGAGGTCAACCACTACCAGCCTATCCTGCTAACCCTGCATATGTCCCTCCAGCCAATCCTAACCCCGAGCCACCAACACTGAACTCATCATCCACCTACCCCGATTACCCTCACTACTATGCTTCCACCTCCCAGATACCACCACCTCCAGCCAAGCAGGCACCGCCTCAGATACCACAAGTCGCTCCTGTGTATGTGGCACCTCCGCCCGCTGTTATCCACAAATCCTCTAGTGAACCAATGTTTCATATCCAGGATCCTCACTACTACCCTCCGGAGCCGACTTTCAGACAACACGAGTCTCGTGCTCCGATGATGGAAGCAAGTGCCGGGCAGGAAGAGATGGCTCGGAAAGTGAAAAGTCTTGAGAATGCTTTCCGTAATATGCAAGGACTGGGAGGGCAAGTGAGTGTAGCCTACAAAGACCTGTGTTTGTTCCCTGAGGTGCAGCTTCCAGTGGGATTCAAGTTGCCAAAGTTCGACATGTATAGCGGACACGGGGATCCGGTAGCTCATCTCAGAGGATACTGTAGCAAGATGAGAGGCGCGGGAGGTAGAGATGAATTGTTGATGGCGTACTTCGGCCAAAGTTTGAGTGGATCAGCTCTGGAATGGTACACCCGACAGGACCATACAAGGTGGTTCGTCTGGGATGACTTAGCACAAGCTTTCGCTAGTCACTTTCAGTACAATTTGGAGATCATACCCGACAAGTTATCCCTTACCAAGATGGAGAAGAAGCCAGGAGAAAGCTTTAGGGAATACGGTTTTAGATGGAGGGAACAGGCCGCTAGAGTGGATCCACCCATGAAAGAAGGGGAGATGGTGGATTGTTTTCTGCAAGCTTTGGAGCCAACATACTACGGCCATCTAGTGTCAGCAATTGGAAAGAGTTTTAATGAAGTTGTGAAAATGGGGAGTTTCGTAGAGGAAGGTTTGAAGACAAACAAAATTATGAGTTTTTCGGCTATCAAGGCCACCAATCAAGCTATACAGAGTGGAAACGGGGGAGTGATGGGAAAGAAGAAGAAGGAAGAAGTAGCAACCATAGAAAGTAGGCCATGGAGTCGCAACCCACATTATAACCCGCCAAGACCCTACCGCCAACACCCACCAAGCCCAACAACTCCATATAATCCACCACCACCATCTTACCCGCCGAACCCTTACAACACACCAAGCCCATATAACCCACCGCCACCATCATACCCACCAACTGTCCCACATTACCACCACCCGCAAGCCCAAACCTACCCACCACCACCACCCCACGTGTGGAGAGCTCAAGCTCCACACAATGTGTACCATACCCAAAACACATACCCAAACCCCAAACCTTAGCGAAACCAGAATAGACCCAGGCCGGACGCTGATTGGAGAAACAAAGCAAGAAAGACATTCCCCGCTCGGAGAATCATATACCAGTCTTTACCACAGGTTGAAAGAGTTGGGGATGTTAAGACCAGTCGCACCAAAAGTTCCAAACCCACCCCCGAAAAATCTTGATTCTTCTGTCAGATGTGAATACTGTTCGGGAACATTGGGCCACGATACTGAAAAGTGTTGGCAATTGAAGAATGCCATTCAAGATCTTATCGATGAGAGGAGAATTGAAGTACAGGCTCCCGAAGCCCCAAACATTACCCAGAATCCGCTGCCAAATCACCACGAAACACATATGATAGAATTGGTGCAGGGTGATGGCAGTCAAAAACCATCTCAGGCCGTAATGATGATAAAGTCGAGTGACAAGTTAGAAAAGGAAGTTGTGAAGGAGAAAGCAATTGTTGAGAAACCAAAGCCAGTAGTGGTGGGAGGTTTAAAAGTGGTAGTGCCGGGCGCAAAGACGATCGTGACTGTGAAAGGAGCAAGTGCAGAGCCAGTAATCATAAAACCAGTAGTGCAAATGCCAGTGGTGAGTACAAAGGCTGTACCTTGGAACTATAACAAGGTAGCAGTAGTTTACAAGGGAAAAGAGATTTCTGGTGAAATTAACGAAACGCATGGACTCACCCGATCTGGAAGGTGTTTTGCTCCAGAGGAACTGAGAAAGATGAAGACGGTAAAAGAAAGTCAATTGAAGAAGCCAGTGTCGGAGGAGGAAGCAGAAGAATTCCTTAAGAAAATGAAGTCACAAGAGTACTCAGTGGTTGAGCAGTTAAGAAAGACCCCGGCCCAGATTTCTTTGCTATCCTTGCTGATAAATTCAGAAGAACACCGGAAGGCTCTTATGAAGATTCTAAATGAGGCTCATGTTCCGGAAAAAATTTCAGTGTGTCACTTGGAGAAGATTACCAGCAAAATTTTCGAGTCTAATAGGATCACCTTCTCTGATAAGGAGCTGCCGGTGGAGGGAACTGAACACAATAAAGCATTGTACCTTACAGTAAAAAGTGAAGAATCAGTAGTGACCAGGGTATTGATTGACAACGGATCGAGCGCTAATATTTGCCCGCTGTCAACTTTAGGGAAGCTGAACATTAGCCCGGACAGAATCCGGAGGAACAGTATCAATGTGAGAGGGTTTGACGGCGGAGGTAAAAACACGTTGGGAGATATTATTTTGGAAGTGACCATCGGTCCCGTTGATTTTACTATGGAGTTCCAGGTGCTCGACATTGCCGTGTCGTATAACTTGCTGTTAGGTCGACCCTGGATTCATGCAGCTAAGGCAGTACCATCTTCTCTACACCAGATGGTCAAGTTTGAATGGGAACAACAAGAGATTGTCGTACACGGGGAGGAAAATGCTTGTAATGTGGTAGCACCTTTTGATGATACTAATGGTGATAGAGGTCCTTGGGTCTACCAGGTGACGGATGCTGTTGTGGTGAATAGAGTTGCTGAAGGTGAAAAGTTACCAACCCCTATGATGGCACCAACTGCTGTGATGGTGGCCAGAGAAATGCTGAGAAACGGATTTGCACCGGGGAGGGGATTAGGCAGAACATTGCAGGGAGTCATTCAACCAGTTCAGCTTCCGGAAAACAAAGGTACATTCGGCTTAGGGTTCAAACCCACCTTTGCCGACATCCAAAGAGCTTCTAAAGCCAAGAAGAACTGGACCTTGCCCAAACCCATACCCAAATTATCCGACACCTTCATCAGGCCTGGTACAAAATATCAACCATCTGCTGCAACAAAGTGCATTGAGACCCAACTTGATGAAGAAATGCTTGGTTTTGAGAAAATGATTTGGGAGGTGAATACGATTGAAGCAGGGGAAGGCACGAGCAAAATGGACGTGCAATTTGTGGGACCTGGGATTATGTTGAACAATTGGGAAGCTACTCCTTTCCCTATCTGGAAGGAGTCTTGGTAGTTAGCTCAAAATTTCATCATTGCTTTCCCGAAAGTTGTTATTTTATAGTTTTCCCATTCCCCTCATGAAAAGAAAATCACCATGTATCCCGAACATTGTTCACTCTTTTATCAATGAAATGCAGTTTTCCTTTTTCTTCACTTTTGCCTTATTTTTCTTTATTTTTTCTTTTTGTACAGTTTTGCATGTGTTGATTCCAATGCCATGTCATGCGTGAAGGATTCTAGACCCAGTTCTGACAATCACGTTACTATACGAGAAATCGAGGAAGATAGTGAAATAGAATGTGAGGATGAGGAAGCCCTGGAGGAAATAAGTAAGGACATGAAACAATACGAGGAAAAACCCAAACCGAATCTAAGTGATACGGAATTTGTAAATTTGGGGAGCGAAGATGATGTCCGAGAAACAAAGATTAGTGTACATTTGGAGGCACCCCTCAGGGATGAATTGATAAGGTTGTTACATGAATTTAAGGACATCTTTGCCTGGTCCTATGATGACATGCCCGGGCTTAGCACAGATTTAGTGGTACACAAGTTGCCTATCTACTCGGAATGCCGGCCAGTAAAACAAAAGCTGAGGAAATTCAAAACGGACATTAGCGTGAAGATAAAAGAAGAGGTGAATAAGCAGTTTGAGGCAAAGGTCATAAGAGTTACCAAGTACCCCACCTGGTTGGCAAATGTTGTGCCGGTCCCGAAGAAAGATGGCAAAACCGGAGTGTGTGTAGACTATAGAGACCTCAACAAGGCCAGTCCGAAGGATGACTTCCCATTGCCAAACATTCACATATTGATCGACAATTGCGCCAAGCATGAAATCGGTTCGTTTGTGGATTGTTATGCTGGATATCACCAGATCCTTATGGACGAAGAAGATGCTGAGAAAACTGCCTTCATTACACCTTGGGGAACGTACTGTTACAGGAGTAATGCCGTTTGGATTGAAGAATGCCGGGGCAACTTACATGAGGGCAATGACCACAATGTTTCACGATATGATGCATCGAGAAATTGAAGTATATGTGGACGATGTCATCATAAAATCCAGAAAACAACCTGATCATGTGAGAGATTTGAGGAAGTTTTTCCAAAGACTCCGGAGGTACAATCTAAAGCTCAACCCGGCGAAGTGTGCTTTTGGAGTACCTTCAGGGAAATTACTAGGGTTTATAGTGAGTCGGCGAGGTATTGAACTGGATCCGTCAAAGATCAAGGCTATTCAAAGTCTACCTCCTCCGAAAAACAAGAAGGAGGTCATGAGCTTACTAGGAAGGTTGAATTACATTAGTCGGTTCATTGCTCAATTGACATCAACGTGTGAGCCGATATTCAAGTTGTTGAAGAAAGATGCAGCAGTGAAATGGACCGACGAGTGTCAGGAAGCCTTTGACAAGATCAAGGAATATTTGGCCAATCCTCCGGTGTTAGTACCTCCAGAACCAGGGCGACCTTTGATTTTGTATCTGACGGTGCTGGATAACTCTTTCGGTTGTGTACTGGGTCAACATGATGAGACAGGCAAGAAAGAACAAGCCATATACTACCTCAGCAAAAAGTTTACATCCTACGAGGTGAAGTATACCCAATTGGAAAGAACTTGTTGTGCATTGATTTGGGTAGCTCAGAAGCTAAAGCATTATTTGTCAGCATACACCACGTACTTGATATCACGATTGGATCCTCTCAAGTATATATTTCAGAAGCCTATGCCTACGGGAAGACTGGCCAAATGGCAGATTCTGCTCACGGAATTTGACATTGTCTATGTAACTCGTACGGCAATGAAGGCACAAGCTATTGCGGACCACTTAGCCGAGAATCCGGTGGATGATGAATATGAACCATTGAAAACATACTTTCCGGATGAAGAGGCAATGCTTGTCGAGGAAATGGAGCAAGATGAGAGACCAGGATGGAAAATGTACTTTGACGGAGCCGTCAACAGCAGGGGCGTTGGTATCGGAGCGGTACTCATTTCAAGTACGGGTCAACACTATCCCGTCACAGCTCAGCTTCGATTTTTCTGTACCAACAATATGGCTGAATATGAGGCGTGCATCTTGGGATTAAGGATGGCAATTGACATGGGTATTCAAGAGATTTTGGTCATGGGTGACTCGGATCTCTTGGTACACCAAATTCAAGGGGAATGGGAGACACGAGATTTGAAATTGATACCATATCGGTATTGTTTGCACGAGTTGTCTCAAAGATTCCGGTCTATAGAGTTCAAGCACATCCCGAGAATGCACAATGAGATCGCATATGCTTTGGCCACATTGTCCTCTATGTTGCATCATCCGGACAAGACATATATAGATCCGCTCCAGATCCAAGTCCGAGATCAGAATGCTTATTGCTTCGCTGTGGAAGAAGAGTCAGATGGAGAGCCGTGGTATCATGATATTAGAGAATACTTGAAAGGTGGCAAATACCCGGAGCAAGCCACTGGAGACCAGAAGAGAGCCATCAGGCGTCTAGCCAATGGATTATTCCTCAGTGGAGGAGTGATATACAAAAGAACACCAGATCTGGGCTTATTGCGGTGTGTGGACGCACAACAAGCAGATGAAATCATGATTGAAGTACATGCCGGAGTATGCGGGCCCCACATGAGCGGATATGTTTTAGCAAAGAAGATTTTGAGAGCTGGGTACTACTGGCTCACGATGGAGCGTGATTGTATCAGGTATGTAAAGAAATGCCATCAATGCCAGGTACATAGGGATCTGATCCATTCTCCGCCATACGAGTTGCACACGATGTCGGCACCTTGGCCCTTTGTTGCTTGGGGCATGGATGTCATCGGCCCAATAGATCCAGCCGCTTCTAATGGGCACAGGTTCATTCTGGTTGCAATAGATTATTTCACCAAGTGGGTTGAAGCTAAGACATTCAAGGCGGTGACGAAGAAAGCGGTGGTGGATTTTGTGCACGAGAATATCATATGCCGATTTGGAATCCCCAAGGTGATTATCACAGACAATGGAGCCAATTTAAACAGTCATCTCATGGCGGAAGTTTGTGAAAGGTTTAAGATCACGCACCGCAATTCCACACCTTACAGGGCCAAAGGCGAATGGAGCAGTAGAAGCGGCTAACAAGAATATCAAGAAGATTCTCCGAAAAATGGTGGAGGGATCCAAGCAATGGCATGAAAAGTTACCCTTTGCTCTCATGGGTTACCGCACGACGGTACGTACTTCTATCGGAACCACACCTTATACACGGGTGTACGGAACGGAGGCTGTTATACCCGCAGAAATAGAAATACCGTCATTGCGAATTATAGCCGAATCTGAGATAGATGACGATGAATGGGTAAAGGCCCGATTAGAACAGTTGAATTTGATTGATGAGAAGAGGTTGGCCGCAGTTTGCCATGGACAGTTGTATCAGCGAAGAATGGCCCGAGCATATAATAAAAAGGTACGACCTCGAAAGTTTGAAGTCGGACAGCTTGTTTTGAGGCATATCTTACCACATTGGGCAGAGGCAAAAGGCAAGTTTGCGCCAAATTGGCAAGGGCCGTTCGTGGTATCACGGGTGTTGTCCAATGGAGCATTATATTTAACAGATGTTGAAGGAAAGTGCGTAGAGACTGCTATCAATTCAGATGCGGTCAAAAGATACTATGTATGATTCTTTTTCAATTATATGTTTTGTATTTTGTTGTGATTTTGGAATTGAAATGACGAAGGCGTTTTATTCTCTATCCAAACACTTTATCCATTGATAACCCCTTTGAGCCTTAATGAATGAATTCTTTCATATCCTTCTCTCGGAATCGCTCTAGTGCAATAAGATCGAAATTGCCAGAATGAAAAATGAAATGATGGAAAAATGAAAAAAAAAAGGAAAAAAAAATGAAATGAAAAATGAAAAAATGATGAAAAAAAAGAGAAAAAGACAAAAAATCGGGAAAAAGTCAAAAAGAAATCCATCTAACTTATGAAGTTGGATGAACTACGTCTGACTTGATCCCGAAAGGGTACGTAGGCAGCCTCTCTGAGGTTCAGTCACAACAAAGGAAAAATCCAAAAATTCCCCACATATTGAAACTGGGGCAGAAGTTATGTTTAATAATTTCGAGAGTTGTAAATATTTTTAACCCTCGTTGAAATTTTGAGCCTTTATATCTTTCTTTCTTAACCCACCCAAAAGCCACGTTACAGTCCAAAGAAAGACCTTCTGATCAATTTTGAAATGATAACAAATACAACGAAGGAGGAGCGAAGCGTCGGATAATACCCGTGGTACAGAAAACAAAATACAAAAGGAAAAAATGAAAAAAGAAAATATAAAAAATGAGAGAGTCTCATCGGTGAAAACCTTAGCCGGCACTGTGAGACGATTGTAAGGTTGAGAGAAATAAAATGAGAGAGTCTCATCAGTGAAAACCTTAATCGGCACTGTGAGACGATTGTGAGGTTGAGAGAATAAATGAGAGAGTCTTATTGGTGAAAACCTTTCGAGGCACCGTTGGGCGATCGTAAGGATTACCATGAAAAGAGAAAAGGCAACAAAAAATAGTATCTGTTTGGGTTGAAAACAATTCGGAGTCAGAATAATGATTGGAACGAACCGGGTCGGAGTTTAAATACATGGCATGGTCAGCGGAATCAGCCAAACAAATGCCCAGATAAGTTCTATTATCTCTCCAAAACACCCTTACCCTCTTTCATTTTTCTGCATTTCATTGTTTACCTTTTTGAGAGCTAACTACCGGCTCCCGATAACGGAAGTTGAAACAACACTGGATCAGAAAGGAAAGAAGATTCGGGAAGGGAATAAAGAAGCTTGGCAAACATGGCCAAAGAAAAAGAAAACAAAACAAAAATGGAGAAATGAGAAAAATACAAAAAGAGTCTGCAAGGGACAAGAAGACTATGCAACATGAGAAAGCAAAAACAAAGGAAGCAATAAGAATGTGGGGACGGCAGATGCCAGTTGCCAGCAGTTTATATCTAATAAATTTTGTTTCATGCGGGAACAAATTGTCACTAATCACTTTAAAGTGAATGTGGCCAATGTGGAAAATTTAAAAATACCAAAAAAAGAGAAAGTCCGCCGAATAAGTGGAGAAATTCACAGGCAAGAGATAAGTTGGTAAAAGGAAAATACCAAAAAGAGGAAGGTAACATCTTTTAAAATCCACTCCCGAGTCCTCAGGCTGCGGGGATACTTTTCTGCATTCGCATTGCACGTTTAATTTCTGTTAGGTGCCCACCTTCTAATACGGGAATATTTTCTGTATCACATTGCACGTTTAATTTCTGTTAGGTGCCCACCTTCTAATACGGGAATATTTTTCTGCGTTTGCATTGCACGTTTAAATTACGTTAGGTGCCCACCTTCTAATACGGGAATATTTTCTGCATTTGCATTGCACGTTTAAATTTTGTTAGGTGCCCACCTTCTAATACGGGAATATTTTCTGTATCACATTGCACGTTTAATTTCTGTTAGGTGCCCACCTTCTAATACGGGAATATTTTTCTGCGTTTGCATTGCACGTTTAAATTACGTTAGGTGCCCACCTTCTAATACGGGAATATTTTCTGCATTTGCATTGCACGTTTAAATTCTGTTAGGTGCCCACCTTCTAATACGGGAATATTTTCTGCATCGCATTGCACGTTTAAATTCTGTTAGGTGCCCACCTTCTAATACGGGAATATTTTTCTGCGTTTGCATTGCACGTTTAAATTACGTTAGGTGCCCACCTTCTAATACGGGAATATTTTCTGCATTTGCATTGCACGTTTAAATTCTGTTAGGTGCCCACCTTCTAATACGGGAATATTTTCTGCATCGCATTGCACGTTTAGTTCCAGTTAGGTGCCCACCTTCTAATACGGGAATATTTTCTGCATCGCATTGCACGTTTAAATTCTGTTAGGTGCCCACCTTCTAATACGGGAATATTTTCTCTGCATCGCATTGCACGTTTAAATTCTGTTAGGTGCCCACCTTCTAATACGGGAATACTTTTCTGCATTCGCATTGCACGTTTAATTTCTGTTAGGTGCCCACCTTCAAATACGGGAATATTTTTCTGCATTTGCATTGCACGTTTAAATTCTGTTAGGTGCCCACCTTCTAATACGGGAATATTTTTCTGCGTTTGCATTGCACGTTTAAATTACGTTAGGTGCCCACCTTCTAATACGGGAATATTTTCTCCACATCATGGTTTATATAGTTAAAAGCCCACACTGGGGCAGAAAAAGAAAAAAAAGGTAGTTTGTTGTTTTGTTTTGAGCAGGTTCAGCTCGAGATCAAGAAAAACAAGAAAATCAACAAAAAGAGAGTCAACAAGAAAAGAAAAATCAACAAAAAAAAGAGAGTCAGCATCAAAGAAAATCAACAAAAAAAAGGAAGATTCTGCATCACCGGAAAGGGAAGAAGAGCAAAAGCTAGATTAAGAACAATTGTAATTGTAGGATCATAGCTTAGAATAGCTTCTTCATTTTACATTTTCCCCCCCGGTGTAATAAGGAGTAAGTCAGCAGGTCTCAACAGTGTCAATGCAACAGTGAGTCTGGTAGTTTTTAAACTGCCAGACCTTCCCGAACTACACTGACCTGATTCCTGTTTAGCCCAGGATATGTAGGCAACCTCTAAAGCAGGGTGCGGTCAAAAGGTTTTCAAAAATGCTTTCACGGAATGTGCCGATGTGCAAAAATCTCTCATTACTGCTCACTTGTCTTTGCACTGAAACTCTTCGTGTTCCCGAGCAAAGAGGGGCAGCTGTGAGCACATGATTTTTGCACCGGGTAAATAATTCCAAAATTAAAATAAATACGTTTTTGAGTGCAATTACTTGCTTTGTTTGAAATTAGCTATATTTTGTGTGTTTGAATAAGTAAAAATTAGAAAAATTCAAAAATTAGGCTAGTTAATTACTTTGTTTAACTAGTTAGATTTTAAGAAAATTAGCAAAAAATAGTGTTAATTAGGGAGAAATAGTAGAAAATTGCCAAAAAATACTAAATAATTAGAGTAGGTAGGAAATTAGGTTTTATATTTTTCCATAAAAGAAAAAGAAAAAAAAAATATAAAAGAAAATACATAAAAATAGATTAATATCAGAAAATACAAAAATTGGTAGTGTATTAAGCTTGGGCCAATTTGAATTGAATTTGGAGGCCCAAACACTTAAGCCCAACGGACTCGGTCCAATGGTTTTAAGCAGAGGTGATCTCAGCCGTTCGCTTCCTCGAATCAACGGCTGAGAATAATAGTTGAATTATAAGGGGATTGATTAATGCTGAGATTTGATCTCAGCCGTCCATTTAAGATTGATCCAACGACTAAAGACCTTAGTCTCATAAGCAATCAAACGACGCCGTTTTAGTAACGTGCGTGTGAGCCGTTGATCTCCATCAATTGGACGGCTCAGATTATCTCGGACGCCTTGCCTATATAAGGCTCTTGTCTGAATAGATGGCCATTCTCTCGAACCTTCTAACCCTAGCCGCCCCCCAAGCCCTTCTTCTCTCATCACCATCCTCATCTTCAACCAGAGAAACTTTAGTCGGCCATGGCGGCCACCACCCTCTACGGTGGTCGCCGACTCCCTTCAACCCCTCCTCTCTTCTTTTCTTCTTCTTTTCTTTCTTCTTCACCTCATCACACACCCAAAACCCTAAAAACAAACCCTGTTCTTCAAGTCCCGGTCACCGGAGCTACACCGGTGACCACCCAAAGTATGAATCTCACCTCCAAACCAACGCCGTTCGATCCCTCTTCACACAATCTATCCAACCATACTAGCCACCACCTTCGAATATTACTGGAGCGCCTCGAATATTCCAGAGAAGGTCGTCGGAACCCTAACTCCGGCGACCCCCAAACCTCGAACCACCCAAAGATCCATCCTTTACTCTCCCAAACACCCCTCTGCAACTCAAACCTCAAAAAGGTTCCGTCTTTAAGCCTAAAAGTAAAAACAGAAAAGAAAAGTAAAAAAAGAATAAGGAAAAGAAACAAGGAAAGGAGGAGGTCTGAGAGGCTGAGAGAATAGAGAAAAGAAAAGAAAAAGGAGTAGGAAGCTCGGGGGACAGGCCCCGCTAAGCTAAGTCCCCCTCCTCTGTTTTGATTAGTTGCTTTGCTCCTTAGCTGTTTAATTTTTGTTTTTTTTTGCATGCTTCTCGTTCTTCTCTGATTTTTGTTTCCATGAGTTGGTCCTGTTTATGTTCTTGTGGTTCATCCTTTTCTCTGTTCGCATGTTTCTCTATGTTTCTTGCCGATCTTTGTTTCTACAAGCTAGTCACAGTGTTATGTTAGTTTTCTTATCTCTTGATATCTAGATCCTGTTATGTTAGTTTTCTTATCTCTTGATATCTAGATCCTGTTATGTTAGTTTTCTTATCTCTTGATATCTAGATTCTTTGCTTCACATGCTAGCCTAAGGCCTCTCTGCTTATCTTCTCATGGCTATGATTCTTCACGTGTTTAGCTGTTTAGTCATTTGCTATAGCTTTTCACTTGTCTGTTTCTCCTGTTCTGACATCTTTTCTGTTTTTATCCTCTGTTAGTATTAGGCATTTCAATATTGTTGGTCCTCGACATCCTTTTTTGCATGTTTAAGTTTTGATTCCAGTCTTCTTGGTTAATTCTCAATAGTTGGATGACGTTTCTCCTCTGTTACTTCACATGATAGATACAGTATGTTGCTTCACTGTTTCTTCATGATTCTTCTTTTCTTTTCTTCATCTACATGTCTATATCAAGCTAGGGTTAGCACTTAAAGTGAATTCTAATTACCCTGCTTAGGTTAGTTTGAGCTATGTTGATTGTTTGTGAAAGCCTATGCTTATATGGGTAACTATGTTTAATCTGGGGTTCACTTCTCTGCTTTAGAGATCTTCACATCCTTTGTTTACATTTTGGTTGTCTTATTTGTTGGTTTTTCAATATTACTTATGTTTATTTTAGTGCAAGTCTAGTTTCATGTCATATCACCTCTCAAGTGTTTTTATTTGCCGAATAAGTATGCCAATCTGAGTCTGTTTCTCTTCATGTCACCCTCACATGATAGATTTAGGTTTCTCCTTAACTGTTTCTCCATATTCTTCTTTTCTTCATCTCCATGTTCTTCTTTCCTTCATTTTTGTCTTATCTGTCATGCACTTGTGTTAGATTTAGGTTGGTTGGTTACTATTCCCATATTACTCTGTTAGACCCATTGTTCTCATGTTTGATATAAGCCTTATGTCATATATTGCTGACTGTTATAGTCTTTACTGTACCCATATCATGAATCCTGGTGGTTTTTGAAGTTTTTCAAACTCTTTTGGGGACTTGAACTAGTAGTAATTAGATCTGAAGTTGACATGAATTCATACTGTATTGCATGTAGTCTGATGATGTGAATTAATTGACTGAAATTCAACCATATCAATTGTTTCCTCTGAGTTTAAGTTAATTAATGCATGTTGATTTGATCATATGTGTTCCTGTGTGCAACAAATGTTGAAAAATGATTAAGTTCTGCTAGTTCCTGTTAAGCATGATTGTTTGATTAATTGATTGAACTTTAGGAGGATTGGTTATAGCTGTAGTGCTAGGTTTCATAAATGGCTAGTTTCTAAATAGGTTAAAACTGAAAATGAACAAAAATAGGCTGTTAGTTAAATAATTGGCCTAAGAATGGTTAACCTTGCAAAGGGTTGACCTATTCTATAAGGCCCTAACACACAGCCCACTTTAAAAGTGGCTGGTTGTGCAAAATGGCTATGTCTGCAAATGCAGACTAGCCCAAGCTCTCTTTAGAGCCATGAACAGCAAAGTGGCCAAACCTGTAAAGGTTTTGGGCCCAGCTGTTCAGTATTTGGCTTTGATAGCCCAAGCTAAGTCTCAACTTGAGACTGGCTAGTTCTTAAATAGTTAATCTCAATAATAAAACAGGCTAGTCCTGCAATTAGCTTTAAATTGGAATAAATTGGTCTTAATTGACTGGAATTAGTTTAAATAGGCTAAAATTGAAATAGTTCTTTAAAGTAGAAGTGGCCAGCCCTTAAATACCAATGCAAGGGCTGGCTATTAGTTAAATAGGTTCAAAAGAAGCTGAAAATCTGACCTAGGTAGGCTAGTAAATCAGCAGTGTCCTTAGGGGCACAATTGGAAGTTAAATAGGTAAAATAGTAAATAGTTTAGAACCTAAGAGGGTAAGGGAGTCCTTTGTACCCATGATTTCTGCAATTTTGCAGAGATTTAAGGGTATAATGGTCTCCCTAAAAAGGGAAATCTGTAAAAATCTCAAACCCCTAGGGTCACACTAGTAAAAGGCCCTAAAAGGAATCTTTTAGAACCTTCCAGCACATGCTGGAAGGGTTTTTCATAACTGAAATGGGGCTAAAGTGTATAATTCATGATTTTAGGAGGGGGGAGAGTGGGATTAATCCCATACTTCCTCCCCAAGTCTTCAGCCCTAAAGATAACTATATATACCTCTTAAAAAGGGGCTGAAAAGGGGGTTCCAATTTGAGTAATCTGAAATATATTAAGCTAGCTTTTGGATAACAGTTTCAGAGTAAAAACATAGCAATTTAGCAATAGTGTTTCTGGTATTCTTCGAGTGAGAATTTGCTGATTTCTGTTGATTGTTGGGTTCGTCTGTTCGAGTTTGATCTGGGTTTCTATTGCTTTGCTGATTCCCGCTTGCTATTGTTGTGTTGTTTGGTTTTGGCATCCAATTCCACTGTTGCATTGCTGTTTCAATCCTTGCTATACTTATTTGCCTGAATCCCCTAGACTCATCGGATTTTCTTCTTGATTCAGGTACATTACCCTTTCATTTGAAGCTGTAATGTTGGGTTATTAAAATAGAAATGAAGCTCCAGATTTGAATACATGTTGCTGTGGAGTTGTATTTTAATTTTGCTAGTTTAAGTTTGTAACTAATCCATTGTAGTAGTATGTAGTAGATGAAGAGTAGAAAACCAAACACTAATGATGTAATAATTTAGTAGTAGTGGTAGTATAGTAGTAGTGGTAATTAGTACCTCACCTAGTTAATTAGGTAAAATCCTTAAAATGAAGTTAAATAACTATCACATAGGTCTACAATAACAGAAGCTCATATAGGAGTTGATTAGTATGCTGGCGAAATTAGCTTATCTTGTCGATATCCCAAATTCAAATGAGTTAGAATAGGAAATAACCATTGAAGTAACGTTAATGTAAAATTGGTTTTAGGAGCATCAAATAAATCTGGCTCATATCAGTATTAGTAATTGAACACCAGCAACTGGGTAATACAGTACTAAAAATGGAAGTGATTAATAAAATCCAGTGTTAGGATCTAAAACAAACCTCTTAGTCATTTAATGTAGTAATCTCAGTACTCATTAGTAAGCTTATAAACTATAGATCTTATTTATTTCCTAGTTTAAAAGCTTCAGTGTCAATTCAACAGAAATGAAAGTGAAAGTAGTCAGTAGTTTAATTCTTGTTAATGAGCGGTTAATTTAGAAATAATGTTGACCTTTTAGACTTAATCCTTAATCAAATTGTTTACCCAGAATTAGTATGAACTTCAATGGTTAGTTTAAAAGTTAGAAGTAGCTTGTTGAACTCCATGTACATAGTTATTGAATTTGAAGCTAGCACTTCATGTATTGAATCTCCTCTTTCTCTGATTAATAAAAGATTTTCAAATTCTACCTCTTGATTACGTGTGTTTATCGCATTGTGAAATTGTGTTTCTGTTTTTGTTACTTCATTCGGTTTGGGTCCAAAACGTAGCGTGGGCCTGAACTATGGCGATACTTGACTAGGCTGCCCAAATATAAATCTGGAAACTGATTGGGCACATCTGGCATTAAGCTGAAGACCATTCCAAGACCCAGGCCCAACAACAAATTGCGACGGGCCTGGAATGTTTAATGATACATAAATCGGCTAAGGCAAAAACAATATATAGCAAATGTAGTTGATAAAAAATAGGATAGAGACTTTAAAATTAAATTGGGACGAGCCTCGCCCGAATAACAAGCGGGGCCCCCATTTAGTAATGGTTTAACATAATTAGATTCGGGAAGACTACTAGTTAATTCCATAGTCTTACCCAAAACGATTAAAAGCCGATAGACTATTTTAGAGCACGATTTTAATATACTTTCCATTAAACGAGTGTGCACTTAGTGCGACTCAAATCCAAATCTCGGTAAAGCTGAAATACACCAAAAGTCATAGGCGTACTGGTTGCGGTATGACTCGAGGCGTGTTTTCGCAATACCGCAAATTCTTAAAAAATAATACTTTAGCGTAAAAGCATTATGTTGTTAAAACCTATAATTGAATCAAACAAAAGTCAAGAACGACAGTGGAGCGACCGTGCTAAAACCACGGAATCCGGGAGTGCCTAACACCTTCTCCCGGGTTAACAGAGTTCCTTATCCGGATCTCTGCTTCGCGGACATTTATAAGAGTCAAAATTCCTCGGATTCGGGATTAACCGGTGACTTGGGACACCATTGTCATTCCCAAGTGGCGACTCTGATTAATCTCTAATAAAATCCCGAACCGATTGTCCTTTAATTGGAAAAACTCCTTCCCTTACGTTATTTTATCCGTCTTGGGTAATTGAGCGTCGGGGTATACCCTACAAGTGTATTTATACGCTTTTAAGTGTGTGGGGTAGTAAAAAGGGAGGTGTGACAAGTATTTTCAAGTTTTTTTTTAGTTTCTTTTGTTTTTTTTACTTTGTATAGTAGAATGTAGTCTTATTCTACGCTAGAAACATATGTTAGTAGTTAGGTTGGGCTGTAAAAATTGAGAACATTCAAATTGTGGTTGTGTGGTATGCTTATTGGGTTATTGTGGTATTATTCCTTGTGTTAAGAGGTGGTTGGAGCTTCAAATTAATCATTGGCTACAATGTGTTTGTTAAAATGCCTCTTTGGAGGAAGTGTTGTAACCATTCCGTGGTGAAGTCTGAGTAGCCACGTTTTGGTCACCCGATTAAATAGAACTGACGTTGGACTATTTGCATGTACCATGGCTCCTTGCAAACCCCAAGCAACAGGTTCCTCCTCCAGGCGCCTGGCTACAACTAACATTGGGGGAAAGCCTTGAAAGTCCGTTGATACAAGGCCCTTCAATAGTCAAAAGTTCGTGTCCGCCAAGGCACTTGACAAGTTTAACAAAAAAGAGGCCAAAACAATTTTGTTGGAACAGGCCATGGATCCTAATGCACCGGGGACTACTTGCCCAAATATAACATTCGAGTTGAGGCGAAGGCACCTGGACATATTTTTGAGGAGCCGATCACTGCCAATGTCATGCTTGTTAGGGAATTTTATGCGAATTTCCTAGAACATGAGGACTACACGGTCATAGCGCGCAAGAGATCGGTTAATGCTTTTTTGGAGAATATCCGGACTTTATACATGTTTCGTCCACCAGCTCAGGGGTACGTGGATGCATACCAATCATACATTGGCAAACATACTTCCTGGTCCACATTCATTGACACCATGTGTCAACTGGGAGCCACTATACAGTGGTACAAACATGGGAATATATTCCACTCCTCGACCCTCAAGTTTGAGGCCAAATGCTGGTTGTACTTTATTAATAGTAGACTCATACCCTCCAAGAACCTGTCAGAGGTGAAAATACCTCGAGGTTGCCTAATTTGGTGCTTCATGAATAATGCTCCATTTGACGTGGCCAGAGTCATACACGATAAAATGTTCCAGCGGGTCCGGGTTCAATACTATGGGTTATACTACCCGTCTCTTGTCACCCGGTTGTGTCTTCAAGCCAATTTGTCGAGCAACCTTGCTTTAGATGGCCGAGTTCCTATGGTACATCCCTTTACGGCTGAGAGGGCGAGCACAAGAAAGGAAGTGGTAGCTGCCGAGGAATTGATTGGCCTTGATTTTGATGATGGTGATGACACAGAGGAGGAGGAACAACATGTAGTTGATGCTAAGGATATTGCCGGTGATGAGAAGCCATCTCAACCACATGATGATGATGTTGCAGGCCCATCTAGGGCTAGTCGGGGATAGCGGTTGGACCCCATGGAGCAGGAGATAGCTGAAATACGGACCTTAGTGACTGACCCCGGGGACTCGTGTTGCTTAGATGGCCACCCATTAGAAGAAATCAGAAAAACGCATCATGGGTTGGCTCCGTGCATTGGGTCGAGCGAGCAATGTCAACTCCGACTCTGTCTCTGACCAGGATTGAGCAGTCAGGGAAGTTCCCTTTCCATTCTTTTGATTTACTTAGCCATGAAGACATGTCCTCAATTTAAGTGTGGGGTGGGGGATAGGGATACTTCATTGTATGTTTGTAATTATAAGAATTAACTGTTTTCTTTGGTTGTTGTTTCTTGCTTTGATTGTGTTGGTGTTAGAACAATAGTCATTAGGTAAGTCAAAATAGTAAGTGACTTGTCTCGACGACGGATCTCTTTCGACGGGGTTCTTGAGGGACTAAGTCGACAAAAAATGGAATATAAAGACTATTCCTGATGACGGGTCCTTTAGACAATTTTCTTGAGGGAAGTTAGTCTAGAGAAAGTACAAAAAGAATTTTAATTTTAATTTTAGGTAGTGTAGCAACTCATCCCTTGGTTTTTTTTGGGTCAGGGTTCATTTCCAAGGGTTTAGCTTGAACCGGGTATCGGCAATTTTTGTTTTTGTTTTAGGTTACGGTTAATGGCTATGAGCTAGAAAAAATCAAAGGAAAAACCCTTAGCGTTTCTACACCTGAACACGATAGACACTAGAGTGTAACATTTAGCTTCAAGGGTTGAATCTTGTTTAAGTGCCTTAAAATTTGAATGTTTCTATCTAACTTGAATACTTAAAAGAGAATGTCTTGATAAACTAATCCGGAATGAGTCATGTGCCATGTGTGTGTGAGTGTTACTGTTTTCCCTGCTTTACATTTGATGCCTAGAACTTGCCATGTGTGTTTGCGAAATGAAATAGTA
The DNA here is from genome assembly GCA_032618575.1 of Nicotiana noctiflora. Lineage (NCBI taxonomy): Eukaryota > Viridiplantae > Streptophyta > Magnoliopsida > Solanales > Solanaceae > Nicotiana > Nicotiana noctiflora. Next base: position 18,170 of record JASVEL010012005.1, on the reverse strand, counting down.
ACTTCATTCAGTTTTCAAAAGTATATAGGCATTTCTTTGTTGAGCCATGCATATAAAGTAAATCCACCTGAACGCATTACATTTTAGTTAACCCCATTGAGCCTATAAGCTTGTTTCTTTGGCAACCACATTGTGAACTTTACCCAATTGTCTGAATAGCCTGTTGTTTGAACCCTTTCTCCTGTCACTAAGCACTAGAATAGTATTGAAAACATGCAAAAGCAAAAGTGTGGGGTGGTGGTTTGGTGTTTGAAGTAGAACCATGGAAATAGATAAAATGTGTAGAATGTTGAAGCATAAAAAGAGAAATACCACGAAAAGAAAAAATATATATTATATAGTGATTGTTAAGTGGTAGCTTGTACAAATTGCACCTAATGTATGAGAATGTTTAAATAAATATGGTGGAGTGTTGGGTGATAAAATAATGATTTTGAAGTTTAATGTAATTGTATTAAAAGTGCTTAGGGAGGTTAGTCACTATATCCAAATATATCCTACCCGTCCCTTAGCTTACACTACAACCAAATGAAGTCCTATTGATCTTAGACTGAGTGGGGCTCGATTAGTAGAGTACTACACTACGGGAAAGCCTATGGTGCATCTTTGTGGCATGTGAATATTCTTTTTGAGAGCGGGCGGATTTTTTCTATCTTAGTTCTTAATTGTCTTAAATATCATCGTATATGGAACTACTCTCTTGTGTGATGTGATGATATATGATTCACAACAGAAAGGTGAGTCTTGACTCTCGTATAAAGTGGTTTAGGTAAGTGCGAATGTTGCATGGTACAAAAGATTTAGTTCTTGAGGTGAAGTTGTTCACTACTAGTTGCAAATTTTGTAAAATGTTCATGGTGTGAGTCGTTAAGGAAAAATCTTAGAAAAGAAACCTTATAGGATGTACTGGATTGCTCGAGGACTAGCAATGATTTAAGTGTGAGATGTTGATAATAGGCTAAATTGTATAGTTTGGCCTACATTCAGGCTCTAACTTAAGGATGCTTTACTGTTGCAAGTGTGTAAAAAATGTAAAAAATTGGCTCTAACGGTGACTTTGGTGTTTCACGGGAGGGCAATAATCAAATGAGGACTTATGATGGTGATCCGGGCAAAAATTTGAGTTAATGGACAAAAAAAGGAGCGAAGCACATTTGGCAGTGGAAAACTCCACTAGCGCGGGCCTTAGCGCGGCTTTAGCGTACCCGCGCTATTCCAACATCCCAAAACAGAATGAAACTCCACTAGCACGGGCGAAAGCGCGGCTTTAGCGTGCCCGCGCTAGTCCAGATGCGGGAATAATATTTTAAAAGGGTGAATTCGAAAGTCCAAGCAAATCCACACAAACTATAAAAGGTTTAACAAGTATAATAGAGAGAGGAGTTCGAGTTTTTGAGATAAGGTTTCGGTGAAATCCGTTGGGGATGATTTGGTTGTTATATTAATATAGTTTTGAATTTATTGTTGATCTCTATTTGTTCATCTATGTTTTGGTTGTGGTTAATTGAAAGGGCCCTCAATTATCCGTCCCTACTTAGTTTTATCTGCTTGAGAGAGAGTGCATATTTAGGTAGTTGTTTGAACAATATCACCCCCGGAGTATACACGAAACTCATAACCAAGGATTTAAAGATTGGATTAGAGATAACAATACCTCGAGTGCAATCTAAGTGAACTGTAATGCGAATTTAGCTAGCGTAGCTTGAGAGAGTGCGTCTAATAAATTATCATAATTGCCCGAGAAAGATTTATGATAGCTGGAGAGTTCATGATCGATAGAGACAACTAAGTCACAACTATAAAACATATTCAACCAAGGAAATCAACAACGAGGGAAACCATTACCTTATACCTTATTCCAATTATATACAAGCAAACTTAGTTAACTTTCAACTGTTATTTATTTTCAGTTTAGTTATTAGATATATCATCAACTGTGGATTACAAAATTTGGGGAAAATGATTCTGTGAATTTTGTAAGTCCGATAAAAGTAATTGATAGATTAATTCTCTATGGTTTGACTCTGGGCAGAATTACTCAGATTATATTTGCAACGTTCACATGTCTTTTTATAAAGCATAGTTTGGCGTTATCAAATATTTACCTTTGATAAGAAAAAAAAAAATGTAGAAGACAAGTCATGCTAAAATTAGAGGTTGTTACGGGACGAGCTATTCCGATAATTAATTTTAGGATTAACTGATAGCTATAATTAAATATTGGATAAATAAAATTTTAAATTTTATTTCAAATTTATTATTCTTTATATATGGTACTAAACGACCTTAAGTTAAACTGTCTAGAAGAGATATTTTTCCCCACAAAATCCAGAAGAGATTAACAAATATTAGAACAGGATTACAATTCCATTATCTTATTTCTTCTTTATTTCTCATTTCCGTCAACACCTATGCTCACGACCACCCCCCTTCAGCAAGCTACTTCCCCCCTCTCCTAGTGGAATGCCACTTTTGCTTCTTGTAAGTTTTTCTTCTTCCTCCTATCTTTCTTTTTTTCCTTTTTGGGTAAAGATTCTTCTAAATGGAATATGCGTTCTGAACTTTGCATTGGTTAGTTGAAGTGACATAAAGGATACTCTTTTTTCTACTTTTAGATTTAGAACATCATTGTGAGATTTATTTTCGAGAGATACTCAATTAATGAGAACACCAAGAGAAAGTTGGTCTTACAGTTGAGCAATAGAAGAGAATATTCAATGGTCCATTTTGTAAAAAAGGTGAATTTTCATGAATTAAAAGCTGGAATTTAAAGATCAAATCTTTTATTTCACAGTGGCGTAGTCACTTTTTTTTTTTGGGTTGATAATTTATTGACATTTCAAAACGTACAGCGGTGTAGTCACCTATGTAACATTGACTGTTCGTCTTGCTTTGACGTATCTGTGTTCAAGCAGTACCGAATGCTTATATTCATGCGATGTAGATATTTTAAGACTTGATTGTACTAATTTGATTTATAATTATGGAAATTATTTGCATCTGTTCCTGAAAAAAGTGATGATAGTTTAGGAGTAACTTTGAAACTTCAATGGGATACCACATTTTAAATAAAACAAGAGTATACATAGTAGCATAAACTCCAGTAAAAATAATGACATCGAATATCCTTAATGACCATGTATAAATGTGTCTTTCAATGTATTAATTAATAAGCACTGAAGACATAATTATGTAAATAAAAGTGTATCATCTCTAACAGTTTAAGCTAGTAGATGAGATAGTCACGCACTTCAACAATAAGGAATGAAGCCTTTGGCAAATTTATTTGAATGTCAACCTTACTATTTGGTGAACATTGTAGCTCAACTAGACATGACTGCTTCATGAATGCCCAATTTATACTCCCTCCATTTCAATTTATATGAACCTATTTGACTGGGCACAGATTTTTAGAAAAAATAGAGAACACTTTTGAACTTGTGGTGTAAATTGTAAAATGAAGGACATATATTTTGTGTGGCTATAAATCATTCTATAATGGTAAATTATTTTCAAATATGGAAAGAGATCGTTCTTTTCGTTACATACTAAAAAGGAAATAGGTTCACAAAAATTGGAACGGAGGGATTAAATGATTTGGTTCTTAATAAATTTGATCACATTAGCTTGCTTGACTGATTCTGTTGACTAGGCTTACCCTCTTGGTGAAGTAGTCCATTGTCATGAAGTTATACTCGCGCTTATTTGTTATTTCCTCAGTGAAACCAATTCTCTTCCCTTGAAGGGTTAATGTTGAAGATCAATATAACTATGCAGTTGGTACCTTCTTTCCTCAGTCGGTTATTGCCAAGAATTATCATTGACAGATTAAAAGAACTAGAAATCTTGTAATATGCGTGAGGTATTAAGAAGCATTAAAGGAATGTGAAAAGAACTTGTAAATAAAGCGAGTTTTTGAACATGAAGAATTTGAATTATTTGATTACAAGAGAAACTTGATATGTTGCATCCGGATGATGATGGCCACTACTATGTACAGTCAATCAGCCTATTTATTAATACTAAAACTAGGTACTGGGCTGCCTTTTCCATTTGGACACCTTCTTCTAAATTTCCTCCATCATTCTTGCATATTTGGTTCATTGCAATGCATAAAATCTTAAGAAGGATAGGCAGCTTGATTGGCTGATTCCTTCATTCTAGGGGTTGTATCATCTGACCAACGGATCCTCATCCGTCCACGATTTGTGAGAAGTTAGTAGCTGACTGGTTCTTCTAACTGTAGGAGCTTCCTTGAACTTGGTCAGATATGGTAACCCTCATATGCCAAGCTAAATTGGGTCATAGCTTTCTCTTGAATTAGTTTTTTGGACAGCCCATTTCTGGGTGTAATCTTGGCCCAACCAAGCCCATTTTAGGCCTGATCTATCGCTGTGAAGACAATTATTGTTCCCCCACAGAGTAGCTTCAAGGATTTGGTTTTTGACTCGTCTGCATTAATCCTTCAGTTATTCTGTGTCAAATTTTGGCATTAACAATAGGAAAAGAAGAACAAGTCACCAATCATAGAAGCTAGAATCCCAAATTCTTTATCAAGAACCTATCAAAAAGGCAAAAGATAAAGCAGAACTGCAAGAAACAGATGGAAAATCTCCCTTAATTCAATAAATAATATATATATTTGTTGAGTATAAACATTTTTTGGTGTTTTAAAGAGAATTTCTTACATTAATTTTTTTTGCAGGATAATGGTATGAAAGTATATAATCAACCAAAATCTGGAGAACAATTGCTGGTGACTAGGCGGAGTCTTCAACAGTCAGTGAGCTGTGTATATCCTACTCTGTAGGTGAAGAATGTCTGAAGATATGGGATGCTTTGCAGCGGATCTTAAACCTGTGACGAAACCACCGATAGTACAAAATGAGAGGAGTGAAAAAGAAGAGGCTATTGTAAGTTCTTTAATCCTACCTCTGATATGTGATACTGTAGCTTTCCTTTTAGTGTCCAAAAAACATATTGTAGCTTTCTTTTTTGGTCCTATTTTGAGTGTGGGTATTCAAGTAGGATACCCAAGGGAGATTCTCTCGAATTTGTATTCAAATGTGTCTTCCTGCTGCTTTATAGCATTAGTTCTGGGTAGCAACGGATTGAAACAAAAGGCAAAAAGATCTTCCTTCAAAACCAAGTCAGAGATGTAGTTAATGGTTCTTTTAGAATATGAACCTCCTCTTGGCATCTGAAAAAAGTATCCCTAATTCTCTTAGGCTAATGGTGGGAAAGGAGATAATCAACAAAAAGATGGAGCTGAAATTACTGATGATGTAATGGCTTCAACAGTCACTGAACAATGTTTGTCCTCCCCTGAAGGTGCTGAAGATTTGTCGGCAGATACACTTAAAACTCAGTTGAAACAACCAATGGTGGACAAACAGAGAATTGAAGAGCAAGAGACTGTTGTAAGTCATTAATCCTACTTCTCAGCGTCTACTCATTTTTACTCTCCCTTCCACTTTGCCAAACTGATAGTCATTTACAGAGCAGCATTTTAAGTACAGATGTTAAAAGGAGATCCAGTTTTGAATTTGTGTTTAATTTCATCCTTTTGTTTCTTTTTATGATAGTTCAGAGCAGAAATAGATGCAAATAATAAGTTGTTCCTTCCCTAACTAATTACGAAATATAATTACTGGTTATGTGGTTACTTTACTAATATGAATCTGCTCATGGTACTTTCAAGTTTCAAAAGTTATTTGTCAATGGCTCTCTCTAGGCTAATGGTAAGGAAGGTTATAATCCCGAGCAGAAAGTGTCGATGTTGTGGTGGAGTCTTCAACAGTCGGTGAAATCTGGGGAGCTTTTGGGGCTCCACTTGAAACAACCAAAGAACCAGTATTTAATAAGAAGAATGAAGAAGAAGAGGCTGTAGAAAATTTGTTCATTTTTTCTACTTTTCCCTTTATGCCAAACTGATTGTGGCATTCATGCTTATTTTATATGGATCCTTCTTTTAAGTACAGATGTTAAAAGGAGATCCAGTTTTGAATTTGTGTTTAATTTCATCCTTTTGTTTCTTTTTATGATAGTTCAGAGCAGAAATAGATGCAAATAATAAGTTGTTCCTTCCCTAACTAATTACGAAATATAATTACTGGTTATGTGGTTACTTTACTAATATGAATCTGCTCATGGTACTTTCAAGTTTCAAAAGTTATTTGTCAATGGCTCTCTCTAGGCTAATGGTAAGGAAGGTTATAATCCCGAGCAGAAAGTGTCGATGTTGTGGTGGAGTCTTCAACAGTCGGTGAAATCTGGGGAGCTTTTGGGGCTCCACTTGAAACAACCAAAGAACCAGTATTTAATAAGAAGAATGAAGAAGAAGAGGCTGTAGAAAATTTGTTCATTTTTTCTACTTTTCCCTTTATGCCAAACTGATTGTGGCATTCATGCTTATTTTATATGGATCCTTCATTTGCCTTGATGTGCCCATACCGAACGAGTGTAAAATGGGTGTGGCTTTGAGCGAATTATTTATAATATTGTAAAATGTGTACCTGTTGGCCATAGCCGAGCCAATAGAATATATATTCTTGTTGCTGCTGTTATTTAAATTAGGTGCAGAAATTGAAAGACATTCTATTTCATCTTTCTATTTATTTGCACCTTAGGGTACTTCTGATAATACCCGACCCTACCCTGTGGGATTATACTGGGTAGTTGTTGTTGGTACTTCTGATAATAGTTTTGGATTGAAACGGAAGAAAACATAGTTTAGGTGCCAATTTCCGAACTCCTTAGTTAATCTATTATTTTATTTTTGATATCCACTTGCAACATAATGATGAGATCGTATTTAATAGCTTCACTGTCTTTTTCGTTTTCTTTCCCATTTCAGTTTGCAACATTTGTTTCGTTTGTGCATTGAAGTGAAGAACATGTTAGCATAAAACACCTATAATATCTGATTTTATCATAGCCTTTGGCAACTGAATTTAGAGGTTTATTAAGGAGATTGCCTGGCAGGTGCATGCTGCAACAGATGCGAAGCAAGTGATGGTGTTGGAGACAGAATCATTTGGCACAAGGGAAAGTTTGGTGATGCAGGCACTTCTTGTGAGTACACTTAAAATTCAGACCTCATGTTTAAGTCCTTACTTCTAACAACTGTGATGACTTAAGATTACCAACTTTTGTAGCGGGCACCTAGATATTTTGACTTTAAAGGAAGCAAATGGGAAACATGCCAGAGGTGTGGTGAAGAAAATCATGGAGCAGCAGGTTGTAGCCCTCCTGAAAAGAAGAAAAGGCCATGCTTTCGCTGTGGGCATTATGGGCATAATGGAAAATATTGCAAGAAGGTCTGGTAACAATTGTTTCACCAGTTTCATTCCGACAAACTTTAGTACTCCCTCCGTTCCAATTTATGTGAACATGTTTGACTGGGCACGGAGTTTAAGAAAAAATGAAGACTTTTGAAATTTGTGGTCATAAACAAGTCAGAAAGGGGCCCAGGGTATTTGTGATTATAAAAGCTTCTCATTAAGGGTAGAATTGTAAGTTTAAGCTAAACTTTTACCAAATTTAGAAAGGGTTCATTCTTTTTGGAACGGACTAAAAAGGAAATAGGTTCACATAAGTTGGAACAGACGGAGTATATGTTACGTCGACACTTGGAGATACCTTTTCCATGGGCTTTCTTTTAGTTATTTTTCCTGTTCCCCGCCCATGTTAGATGAACGTGAGTTTGCATCTGTATTAAACTGGTATGGTCATCTTGGTGCAGTTCTGATGTGTATTGAAGGATCCAAATGATATGCACATATCTATATTCTACCCCAGTAAACAACTGGGGATAAAATCTTCTGTCATGGACGATAGACTATTAGACTTAGTGGGGTCTGGGGAGGGTAGTGTGTACGCAGACCTTACCCCTACCCTAGGGTAAAGAGGCTGTTTCCAAATAGACCCCCGGCATCCTTCCCTCCAAGAACTTCCCACCTTGCTCTTGGGGAGACTCGAACTCACAACCTCTCGGTTGGAAGTGGGGGTTGCTTACCATCAGAGCAACCCCTCTTGTCCAGGGAAGTGAAACAACTGGGGATAAAATCTTCTGTCATGGACGATAGACTATTAGACTTGCTAACACGTATCGAAAAGGAGAGACCCAAAAAGCAAACTTCCTGTGTGAACAATGCATCACCTGGTAAGAAGGGTGAGAGGGAATTGAAAGCTTTAGAATTTGGGGTGGGTTTTAAAGGGGAGTCTAGTAATGCGGGAAGAAACAGGGGTAGGAGGGTGTTGATTAGTGATCAATGAATTTAAGATGCATTTGTTGGAAAGTGAGGGGACTTCACGGCAAGAAAAAAACAGAGATGGTTAATCTTTTATTGAGAAGATGGAATGCAGACATAGTATGTTTACAACAACAACAACAACCCAGTATATTCCCACAAGGTGGAAGACATAGTATGTTTAACGGAAACAAAAATGAAGAAAGTAGATATGTCTTGTACAAACAAGTTGGAGGCTCCAGATGGTCAGACTGGGTGGAACTTGGAGCACAAATGAGTAGTGGAGGGATTGTAATTTATTGGGATAAAAGGAGGTGGAGTTGTTTGGATAATCAACTGGGGCAGCACTCTATTACCATTTTTTTGGAAGAGATCACCACTGGGCGACAATTATTCTTTCACTGGGGTATATGCCCCATATGATAGGAAAATAAGGAAGTCATTGTGGAAAGAGCTTGCTGCTATCATTGGAATTGTTTCACATCCTTGGGTTGTGGGAGGAGATTTTAATGTGATTAGGTGTATGGAAGAAAAATTGGGAGATGCCAAAAATACAAGAGCAATAAGGGAGTTCTCTAACACTATAAATGATCTATCTTTAATAGATCTCCCCCTTCATGGTGGTAATTTTACATGGTTTAAGAGCAGGGACGATTCATGTGCATCTAGATTGGACAGGTTTCTCATTTCAGAAGAGTGGGATAATCACTTTAAATGCATCAATTAGAGAGTCTTGCCTAGAACTACTTCAGATCATTGTCCAATTCTTTTAGAATGTGATGATTGGAAGAAAGGGAAGGGATATTTCAAATTTGAGAATATGTGGCTTGAACATGAAGGATTCACTGATTTGATTAAAAATTGGTGGGATTCTTATGTGGTGGAAAGGGAAGCTGATTCTATTCTTGCAAAGAAGTTGAAGCTGTTGAAAGAAGATTTAAAAAAGTGGAACAATGAGACTTAGAAAGTTAGAAGACAGAAAGAACAAAGCTTTGGCAAGGTTACAAGATCTTGATCATAATAGAAGGAATATTTCCCCTGAGCAACAAGTAGAATATGAGGCAGAAAGAATATCTAAGAAGCAACTAGAAGAAGTGGCAAAGACTGAAGAAAGTTCCTGGAGGCAGAAATCTAGATGCTTGTGGATTGAAGACGGAGGCAAAAATACAAAATTTTTCCATAGGCAGGCTCACGCTCTTAAAAGATACTATAATATTGATGAATTAATGACAGAAGATGTGCTGGTGGAGGATGATCGATTTATTAAAGCACACATTTTGGATTTCTACAAGAATCTGTTCAGTGAGCCTGAACAATGGAGGCCAAACTGGGAGGATGAAGGAATTAAGAAGTTGTCAGAGGAAGATAAGAAATGGGTGGAAATGCCATTTGAAATGGAAGAATTAGAAGAGGTGATAAAATCTTTCAAAGGAGACAAGGCTCCTGGCCCTGATGGCTTCAATCTATGCTTTTTTCAAAAATGTTGGAGAATAGTAAAAATGGAGGTTTGGAAGGTTGTTGATACTTTTTACAATAAAGGTTCCTTTGTCAAAAGTCTGAATGCTACTTTTATTGCTCTAATTCCGAAAAAGAAAGGAGCAGTGGAGGTCAAGGACTTCCGACCTATTAGCCTCTCAGGGAGCGTTTACAAAATTATTTCTAAATTGTTAGCTGAAAGACTAAAGGCAGTCATTAGCAAATTGGTCTCCTCTAATCAGAATGCTTTTATTAAAGGAAGGCAAATTTCTGATGCTGTCCTGGTAGCAAATGAAAGTCTGGATACTCTGTTGAGGAGAAAGAAAAAAGGAATAGCTTGAAAGCTTGATTTAGAGAAGGCTTATGATCATGTCAATTGGGATTGCTTATTGAAATTGTTAAAACTGATGAATTTTGTTGAAAAATGGTCGGAATGGATAAGATTTTGCATTTCACCGGTGAAATTTTCCGTTTTAATTAATAGAAATCCACAAGGCTTTTTCAGCTCTCACCGAGATATCAGGCAAGGAAATCCCCTTTCACCCTATTTATTTGTCTTGGTAATGGAAATCCTTAGCAGTATGCTGATGGATTAGAGGTCTCAGAATTGGCAAGAATGATCAGGAAGGGATGATACTTAATCATATCCTCTATGCTGATGACTCTCTCCTGTTTGTGAAGCTGAGAGAGTACAAATCCTGTATTTGAGAGGGGGTGCTACTATGTTTTGAGGCAGCTACTGGATTAAAAGTCAATTTGGCTAAAAGTAGCATTTGTAGTATTAATGTTACTGAGTATGTAGAGGAGTTGGCAGAGATTATGGGCTATAAAGTAGAAAATTTCCCTACTGTCTATTTGGTGTTACCTTTAGGGGCAAATAGAAAGCATAAAAACATTTGGCAAGGTGTCATTGAAAGGTGCAATAATAAACTTACTCCATGAAAGAAGTTATCTTTTGGGGGCAGGTTGACTCTAATAAATAGTGTCTTGGATGGGATACCCACATACACCATCTCTTTATTTAGTATGTCTAAAGCAGTAGAAAAGAAATTAGATTCTATAAGAAGGAACTTTTTTGGGATGGAAGTTCAGACAAGAAGAAGACACATCTCGTTAAATGGCAAATGGTTATTGAAGACAAAAAGAGAGGCGGACTAGGAGTGAGGAATCAGAAATTGCACAATAAAAGCTTACTATTTAAATGGCTATGGAGATATAGTAGAGAGGGTGAGGAGTTTTCGCAGAAAATAATAGATGCCATTTATGGTGCAAATATTGGGTGGAAGCAAATTCCTTCCCAACTGAGAAGCTGTGGCGGGATTTGGAAAATGATTAGTGGCTGGTGGGATGAATTTTTACAGCATACTAGTTTGGAGGTGGGAAATGGTGGTAGGATTAAATTTTGGCTCGATATTGGGTGTGGTAATGAGAGCTTCAAAAGCATATTTCCAGATCTATTTAATTGTGCGTTGAATAAAGATGGCTATGTTGCAGTTTTTAAAGCAGAATCAGGATGGGATGTTACTTTCAGAAGAAATCTGAACGACTGGGAAGTGGATAGTTTCTGTGAACTGCTCCAACGTCTGAATTCATGTTCAATAGATCAACACAAAATAGATAGGCTAATTTGGATCGGAAGAAGGGATAATATATTCACAATGAATAATCGTTACAAAAGGTTGCAACAACAAACTAGTCAGGGAACTCTAAACTGGCCTTGGAAGATGGTTTGGAGAACTAAAGCACCTATGAAAGCAGCTTTTTTGGTTGGCTAGCAGTTAGGGATGCCTGCGAAACTCAGCATAAGTTATGGAGAAAGGGTATTCTCTGTGCAGTAGATGTTATTTTTGCAACTCAGAGGAGGAAACAGTTGAGCATCTCTTCTTGCATTGCAAATTTTCAAGACAATGTTGTGAATTTTTCTTGACCATAATGGGCATATCTTTGGTGCTACTTCAGAAGATTAGTAGCTTGCTGGAAATGTGGCAATCCTAGAGAGTAAAAAGAAGCTTAAAGCTAATATGGAAAACTATTCCCAACTGCATAATGTGGACATTATGGCTGGAGTGAAATAAAACATGCTTTAAGGGAAAGAGACTGCAGATTGCTAGAGTCGAAAACAAATGTATTAAAAATTTGTATTTCTGGTGTTATAGCAGTTCTTTAGATGAGATGGACCAGTATTTGGATTTTTTGCACTTGTTAGGAAAAAATATGTAGTATGAATTCGTAAGAGTTGTAGTCTGGTCCTGTACTTCTTTTCTATGTACCGTCTTGGTACCAGTTATAATAAAATCTTTACTTATCAAAAAAAAAAAATGTTCTACCCGTTATGTCAAGGAACTGAAGAGCTTGGTTGACAGGGCTTTGTTCTCTTTGCACCCTTCAAGAAGTAACTTAGAAAAACTTGTTATAGGCGTTGTTGCTCCCTAAAGCACACGCAAGTATACACTGTTGTACAAGTAATATATGATTTTAAGTCCAGATATCGTACCCACATGGACTTGTGATTAACTATTTACTAAATTAAACTAAGACAATTAGTCTATTGAAGCGACTTTCTAAAGCATGAATATTTAACTAAAACTATTCTAGAGTACCAAACTAAGCGATTACAGAAAATACATCGGCAAGCTTAGAGATGAATTTAATGGGACAAAATATTCTAGAGCTATGGGTTAGCTAACAACCCCATTGAGTCTTCCACTTAAATTGTTTAATTAAGTTATCTGGTTTATTAATTGACAAGGTTAATATTACTGTAGTATTCTCCGGAAGTACTACTGGCCTATTAAAGCTAACATAACGCCTATATTCTTGTGGAATAAGGATTAACAAGAATGCACTAATAATTTCTGTATAGTAACCAAATAAGGCGATTAGGTATATCCCTATCCTAACCACAAATTCGTTTCCGATACTCAGGTTCAAGATCTTGCTCTACTCAATCATATATGCAATCTAGAATTTTCTCTCCCGAGTTCAATCCTAGATTCGTAGATAGTATTCAATTGGTGATCAAGCAATCAAATAAATGAGCGCAATATTGAATAAATAAACCAATATGATAAAATAACAAGAACAATTTAAGTTTCAAACTACAACGTTCATGTAGCACCCACAATTCTAGAACTAATAAACTATGAGATTAAAGGAGAGAAGACAAAGAAGAAAAACTAGTTGGAAGCTTCCTCCTAGCGTGGTTTTGTGTTCCCGCACGTGAATTCTCCATCAAAGTATGTTAGATATCCTCCAAATTAGGTTTAGAATCCCTTATATATATGAGTTGGGGCCATGTAGGGCCGAAATAACCTTGTCCGGAAAAATAGGAAAAATCCCGCAACATAGGGTCCAGGCCAGCGCGACTGGAGGCAGTAGCGATTTGCACTTTTAATTCCTAGCTTGCTTTGAATTGGATTTCCTTCTTTATTTGTCTTCCACTTGGGGGGGGGGGGAGACAAACACCAAAGGGTGTCTCCCCTTTGTCTTCCTCCTGTTTGTATTCTTTTATTTTCTTTCTTCTTCCGCGTTTTATTCAATTTTGCTCTAAAGTTCTTCATCTTTACACCGCTTTATTCCTACACAGTTAAAATATAATATTAAGCATAAAGTAATATAATTAATAATCAAAAGATGATTAAAAGTAGGCAACAATGGGCAAATATATGCTTTTTTGGCTGAATATCAGGCGTCTAACCATAGTGGCAAAATACGAAATGATATGTTAAATATGTCCAATTAGATCTAAGTTCTCTCTCTCACACACACAACTTTGTTCTATTGAGTTCTATTTAGGTTATTTCTTCTCACTATCTTTTGTTTTGTGGTTTCTCTGACATTTTTAGTGATATTTCCCTTTGTTGCCTAAGTTTAACATCCATTTGATCTCCTTCTCTCACCTTTCTAGTTTCTTGTGAGATATATCACATTTGAGTTATCTTTTTGCTCATGTTCTTAATACCTCTTGGAAGTTGGTGTTCTTTTGAGAACTTGCAAACTGGAGCGTGAACAATATAAATGGGGCCCAACATTAGTAACAATAAATTTGGGATGGGCCTAACTCTTATACCACTAAAAATGGACTTTAGGCCTAACTCAAACACAAAAGCTAGTTCATGATGTGAGGATTCCCCAAGTCATTTAAGGAGACCAATTGCTCCCACCCTTACCAACATTCCCTCGCACGCTGAGGCTTGGCAACAGGAGCGTGGACAATATAAGGAGGAGGTCCAGCATTGGCAAACAATGAATTGGGGTGAATCTGACTCTGATACCACGATAAATAGACCTTGGGCCCTTATTCAACCCTAAAAGCTAGCTCATGAAATTCACATTCCACCGCGTGGGACTCAATACAGCCGTTGCTCAAATCATTTCCGGTTAGTTTAGCTGAGATACTTGTGGCCAATTGTTGGCGGTATTTGTGGCATACATTTTATTTCCTTGTCCAAATAAATAAATAGTTAGGGGTATTTGTGGTGGTTTCAGCATGTACAGTCTCATGCTAAATTTGGGGTCATGGGGGAAGGATCTTCTTTTGCTTAAATGCTTCCTGTTTTTCAACAGAAAATATTTAGAAAGCAAAATTTTTGGTACTGTGGTAGGTTGACATAGGCCAACAAACATTGAAATATCACAAAGTTTCCCTGTATGGCTACTTCGTAGAGCTTAGCATGAAGTATCCTGAGATTGTGCAGGTTCATTTATGATTGGTATTTGTATTCAGTCTTCTCTAAGTTTACCAAGGTTAATATTGATGAAAAGAAGAAAAAGAACAAGAAATAGAAGAAGATAAAGAAAAAGATAGTGACAACTAAGTTTGATTAGGACGCCAATTGGTCAATTCTTCCATGAGGTACGATTCTACTATATTGGAACTTGGACATAAAACAACATAAATGTAGCCCTCTGATCAGAATAGAGTAAGAGGATAAGAAGATACACTCAATTGCACCAGTCTAGCTTATGTGTATTATGGCAAAGATTAAGAAAGCAGATGCAACCAAAAATAACTATAAAAGAAGTCTGATGATATAAAGATAGCTCATTACACAATTTGTAATGTAGCTTCTTCTTGTATTTATTTTGAAGCACTCTCTTATTGCTGAAGTTAATTTACTTTTCTTTAACAATAAAAAAAAAGTATCATTGGGATGGAAGATAGGATAAGGATGTTAATCACTTGGTTTAGGGAGAGAATCCTATTAATCAGACACTTGGTGCCATATCACCCTGAAAAGCTTTAATACCTCTGACGCATATGATATATATGGATTCATTTACTTTAACAGATTAGATACCTTGATATGAACATAGATTCATATATATTTGATCAATTAGATATCTTTATATGAATCCACATTGTTTGTGCCATCTCAGTTAACATCTAGTCGTGGTCTCAGTGATTCCATGAAAGATCAAGATGACCAATGAAGAAGAAATTATCTTATCATTTGTTGAAAAATTAATGAAACTCTTTCTTGCACTAGAAGTATTATACCTTTGATTCTGTTCCAATTTCATGTTTCATTTATAGGCATTTCATATCATGGATATCAACAAAGAAGAAGTATTACATAAATAATAATTGCGATGAAAACAATAATAAATGAAAAATGAAATAAATGATTTCTGTCAAGAGAGACTGCTCGTAACATCTTATCACTGAGAAAAATATTTTACTTGTAATTGAAACCAATCCAAGTTCATTCAACTTACAAAAATGTGATTCCACTTGATGACTTCTTAGTAGTCTTACTATTTCAGGATCCATAGATTCTGTATGGATTAACAAATTATTTTTCTTTGACCAAGGTTATTTTCTAAGTTTGTTAATTTAAGTAAAAGACGCCTATTCTTAGCAAATAAAGTTTTTGGTTAGATAGCAGATCATGGACTCGTGCTTGTTCCACCAATCGAAGCAATCTGTGAGTTAGGCAACATTTGGCTCAGTTATTTACTTCACCTTCTTTCTTACTGTTCTTTTTTGAGGCTTTACCTTTCACTACCTTTATTATGCTATCTTCCCTTCCTTCCCCCCCCCCTTCTTTTACTTTTCTTCTAGGGGTAGGGGGTGGCAAGGATATTAAGATGAAGTCCATATTTTTATTTCCAGATCAGAGGTTGCTTCACTTGCAAGAGAAGAGGTCATTTAGCCCGAGACTGTCCCGATACTAACATACAGATACTACAAGATCAATCCTGTGAATTTTGTTTAAAATGCGGTGACACAGGACATAACATGTTCACTTGTAAAGATTGTTACTCCTCTAGTGATCTTGAGGTATGTGAGGTTTTTCAACTTTATTCTGGTATTAGCATACATCGTCGTTTAGTAGGCAATTATTGTAGTTTTTACTATGGTGTCTATTGCATCATTACTTTTGGAAACTATTCTCTTGGACTTTTAAAACAAATAATAGTGATTCCATACATTACTGTTGTGCATATGCTTCCCTTGAGCTGAGGGTCTATTGGAAACCGCCTCTCTACCTCCACAAGGTAGGGGTAAGGTCTGTGTACACACTACCCCCAAACCCAACTATGTGGGATTACACTAGATATGTTGTTGTTTTAGTTATAGTCTTCCATAATCCGTAATTTGCTGACGGCGATCTTTTAAGCTCTTACTTAAGACTATTACATTAATGTTCGATTGTGCAACTGTTGATGTGGATTTCATTAATATTTTGTAGCATTAATAAGAAAATCCTCTTGAGTGCACTTACCATTTCTAAAAACAGAAAATCCTCTTAAGTATGCTTTCTGTAATTTTATGTCGTTGACTGTGAACTAAAACAGCATATTGTCAGTTAGTTTTTGTAATAACTTTGGTGTTTGGGTGACGTTGTGCGTGCCTCGACTATTTACTGTGTACCTGCAACCTCTCAGCAGGACAGGTACTCGGTAACTCCCGCCGACCAAGGAGAATATAGTTTTATTCTCCACAAATGAGAAGTCGCCAAGCTAAGCCCCCCCCCCCCCACACACACACACACACACACAAGGGCGACTGGTTGGGGAAAGAAGCCGAAAGCAATAGCCTATTTTGAGATTGGTAGGAACCCCAATTCAGAACATGAACCATATAAGAAATATCGACTAAACTGATAACAAGAATATTACTTACAATACCATTTTTCTATAGAGAAATCCTTCCAGTAATATCAGCCATTTACATCACTTGCCTCTACATTTCATCAAGTCATCATGTTAGACACAGAAACAGTGAATAAATAAATTACAAGTCATGCTATCCCAGGTGGCGCCTAGTTTAGTGTAGCACCTGGTTTCCGCCTTCTCCTTACTGAGTGCCTAATCATACTCAGAGAAGATTTTGATCCTGGCTCACAAGGAACGCTAAAAATTACTCTTAAAGATTTTTGTTTCTATGTTGGGATTTGAGTCTCACAGTCTCTTTTGATTTTCAATCCATCTTTATTGGTCAATAAGCCATAGCCTTGGTGCAACATTCTAGTCCATTATTTTGATTACTTTTCTGAAAGTAGTATGTTGTAAGAAATATTCATGCTAAACTAATGGTGAATCTGATGGTCCGACCTGGATAGAAAATTCAATGCTGGGTTTGCAAAGCTTTTGGCCATCTTTGCTGCATTGATTACAAAGATTATAGACCAAGGCAAGCATCTTGCTACAACTGTGGAAACCTTGGTCATTTAGGTTCAGTAAGTCATATGTGCTACTTTCTACAACTTCTATCAGCCAATGCTCATAGCATATTGATTTTTGATTTTATTTTATCCTCTTTCCGTGCAGGATTGCTTAAATCAATGTTGGAACATTCGCCCAGCTTCTCTTAGCTGCAACACAGGTGGGACTGGTCCTTCTGGTGAAGGCAATAATGCAGTAGATCATACATTGCAAGAAGGAAAGGATGGAGATATAAATCTTGTATGTGAAGACGGCAAATCTGTGAAGGTATGGTTCTGTAGATTAAGAAGCTATTGAGTTTGTTTGCTCTGTAGATTAAGAAGTAACTTGCATATGAGGATCTCAGGGATCATGCATGAAATGACTCACCAGGCTAATTGAATAGGCTATGTCTCATCTAGTGTGAGAGAGATAAATGAGTTTTCCAATCATCCTCTGATATCTCTCCTTATCAACTGATTCTCCAACTCCGCTTTGTAACTTGTGATTGCTTTTAATGGGCGAGTTTGCAGGTTTGCAACCTGCCATACCAGTTTCTTTCAAAAGATCCAGAATATACTTCCTATACTTCCTTTGAGAAATGAAGATTCCTCTTTTCTGTGTCGGAGAATACCCAATAGAAACACACTTTATAGCTCTAGGATCAAGTTTCCTAGAATTTCTAGTGTGGACAAAGCAAACACACCCAAACACCTTTGGAGGAACAATATATTCATTCTTACCCTTTAAAGTTTCTAGAGGACTTTGAAAATTGAGGGGTTTTAAGTGGCA